>LPNX010360813.1:13334-29475 GCA_001517045.1 Pseudotsuga menziesii | reverse complement strand
TCTTGGATCAGCAGCTGTTTCATGGAGATCACGCAAATAGTCAGTTCCAGCAGATTCAACAACCGAAGCAGAATATGTGGCTGCAGCTGAAGCAACGAAACAAATAGTATGGCTCAGGAAGATACTTGAAGATTTGCAAGAAAAACAAGAGAACTCCACTCCATTGTTGGTCGACAATACTTCTGCAATCAAGCTGGCTAAGAATCCTAGATTCCATGATCGAACCAAACACATCAACACAAAGTATCATTTGATTCGACATCATGTAGAGGCCAAGACAGTCCATCTTCGACATTGTTCCACAAATGATCAAGTTGCAGACATCTTCACCAAAGCGCTTGGACGGGAAAAGTTTGAAAGATTCAGAAACATGATCGGACTTACGAACACCCCTTCGGATTAAGAGGGGGATTGTTAGAATAATCCGTCAGGATTATTGTAAATAAATAATAAATAGGAATATGAATAGATAGGAAGGTGAAAAGGCTGGTAATCAACCGCCTCATTGTAATCTATAAATTAATGTTTTATCCATGAATAGAAATTAATCGAAAGTTATTACCAACAAAAATTATCCAAATTGGGCAATGCACAGAAGCTTTGGAGGATCTTGGATATTAACATATTGTGGGTAGCATCCAATTGTTCCAATATGGCCATCTTCCCAATGTTGTTTGGAAGAGGCCCAACCAGTTTATTGGAGCTCTCATCAAAGACAATCAGATTTTTCAGCAACCCAAAATTAGATGGCACTCAGGCTGACAGATTATTGTTTAAGAGTATAATCTCTTTGAGAGTACTAGGGTGAAATCATAAATTTTTCTAGAGAGGTCACAACCTACTAGAATCAGATGTAGGAGAGTTATTCCCTAGGTCATAGGGCCTATTCCAGTAACCAAAAAAAAACCCAAGAAATCAACTTAATAGCAACAATAACCCTAGGTCATTAAGCCAAAATAATTTAATTTCAACTGTGAAATTCGATCACATTGAGCACTCAAAATATGAATTGAGAGAGATTAACCTGTAACTCAAACACTTAGAGTCATGTGAAGACTAACGCACAGAATCTAGATGCAACAGAGACTGAATTTGAACTTCGTTGGCGCATAAATCCAGTACAAATTCTTCTTGAATTCATGGTGGTCACCATAGATGTTATTTGGTCTTAAATAATTGTGCATAAACTAAGCAAACCCATCATTCATAAGCCAAATGGGGCTATAGATTCTAGAAATGATAAATAGTCAAAATCAAGGTGAATGGGACTCCAAAAAATGCCAAATCGGGGTGGAAGGGTCCAAAAACTGTCATTTCCTGATTTCAAGGATGAATAGGGGCTCTGAAACCAAATGGAGGCTGAATAGGACTAAAAAATGACCATTTCCTAAAATTAAGGGCAAACATGAACTCCATCTTAAACCCATGCCGGAAATCGCGGGTGAACATGACGTCCATCTGAAACCCATGCTAGAAATCGTTGGCTAACATGACCTCTATCCGAAACCCATGGTGGAAATCCTAGGTGAAAGCTGGATCCAAAGCAAATATCAAAGGGCGAAAATGGTTTTTGCAATAATTTCAAACCAAATATCATTGGGATAACTATGTTTTTAATTTTTTTTGAAAATAAAAAATGGGCTATTTAATATCAACCCTAAAAAAATTTTAATATAACAAATTAGTCCAAGGAAAATTTGAAACTCCATTAATTTCTCCAATGGACTAAATTTCGCCCCTAAAATAATCCCTGGTATAGTTACATCTCCAAGCAGTAGGGTTATGCATTTCTGTAGAACAAATATCCCTCTTTCTCGGATGTATATTAGGTCTATAAAATGATATTACTATAGTGATTAATAACTCGTTCTTAGCATAAGTTGGTAGAACTCGTTGTTGTGGATATAGTTTCAAATCCAATACTTGAAGAATTTAGAACTCATGATTCTGTATATAATGGATTGAATCCTCTATTCTGTTTTAATGTGTACTGTGTATTCCTACATTTAACGGGGAATTTTCTATTCATATCGTTTATGCTCAACCTATTTATGCTTATTGAATGTGGAATGAATTTGTAATGTTTTTATAGCCTAGATATCTACTATGCCTATGCCACAAATGAAAATTATTGTGTTTTACACAGAGGAAACCTTAAAAATTGGTTGTCTAAATAACTAATCAACTTAGCATAGTTAGGGATTGACTATTAAAATTATAAACAGAGAAGATGAAATCAAAGAAGGGTTAAGCATCAAGTTAATCTTCAGTTCGGTTTAGCTTACAGTAATTCCAAAACCCCAAATCAAACTAGAAACCCTTGATTCTGCAAAGTTAAATGTTGATCCACTCATTGAGAATATCAACGGTCCAGATCAATTATGCAACGAGATCAATGGTTCACAGAAGTTAGAGAGGTTTAGTTCCGAAAAATTGTCAAGAAACCTGCTTTCCACAATCCACAATCTTAAACGTCAATCTGCAAAGAAGTAGATCAATAGTCAAGATTTCATTCGCAAGGAAGACAAACGGGTGATAATAGTCGAGAAGGTCTCATTGTGGAATATGCAAAGAAGTAGATACAGGTTCGAGATTGCATCCACAAAGAAGATCAATGGTTGATATTGGTCACAAAGGTTCCCCTATGGAATCCACAAAGAATCAAAGCAACGATGGGGACTTAAGTCGCAAGAAATCAATGGTGCTAAAAGTATAAAATATTAAGTTAACAGATTTTGGAGTTTTCGCAACTCGCAACCCTCCTTTGCGGAGTGCAAAATGCAGAAGGTTGGAAGTGAAAGATTAAGTTCACGTATTTTGGAGTTTTCGCAAATCGCAACCTACAACCCACCTTTGCGGAATGCAGAATGAGGAAGGCAGGAAGTGAAACATTAAATTCACATTTTTTGGAGTTTCCATGACCCACAACCTGCAATCCACATTTGTGGAATGCAGAAGGAGGGAAGTAAAAGATTAAGTTGACGGAATTTAGAGTTTCCTCAACCTGCAACTCGTAATCCCCATTTGCAAAATATAGAAAGTCAAGGATTAATTTAACAGAATCTGGATTTTCTGCAACCCGCAATCCTCAACAAGTCAAGATCGACGATCATGGTTGATTTCGCAAGGAATCAATAGTGCATAAGGTAAATGATTTATTTAACGGAATTTTCGATTCTGCATTCTACATTGTGGAATGCAGAATCAAAACTGCGGAATGGTTCTTGCGGAAGAACAATAACTTAGATTTTTTATTTTTTGTTTGAAAATCTATTCTTTTTGGAAAAAGGGTTTCTAAGATTTTAAGGATATGATGATCATTTCATATGGCCAGGGTTATGCTTTAAACTCTTTATTTGTTTGTAATTCCTCATAATGGTTAGGTATTTTATTAATATCTCCGAAGATATATGGTTATAGATTTTTTTTATTTCTAGAATTTGAGGTATATTACATATGCTATTAGAGCCACAGGTTTCAACCCTATCGCCTCTTTGGGACATCTAATTCCATTGAAGCACACTAAATGTAAATCATCTTTGGCTTGATAAATATTGGTTAATGTATTGTGGTTGTGTATTCAAATTGATGGGCTCTGATCAACTCATTCTAGTGAATGTACTAACGGGGATGCTTGTATGTTAAGTGATTCATGAAGGGTTGTCTCTCGTGGACATTACATGATTATTATAGGACTGAAATAGATTAAGGTATTATGGATTAATGAGCAGGTATGCATGAGGATCACTGTGTGAATAATTTTAGTTGATGATTAATCGCTTCTTGAATGAGTTATAAGAAGAAATATGCTCTAAAATAACATGAAACATGATATGATGTATGGCCCTTGTATAAAATTGAGCACATAGATCTATGGAACAAGACACAACTCACAAGATAGATCAGACAATTTTACTCAGAAATTAAAGAATGAAATAGTGCAAAAATGTCTTGCAACTGTAAATGCTTTCATTAATCAGAAGTAATTGGATAATTAATTACAATGTAATACACTGGTATTAATAACCAGTCAATTTGAATGCATGAGAGAGGAATTTGAATTGATTGACTCTACCTAACTACATGGATAAATCGTGTCAAAACCCCAAATTTTCCGAAAAATTTAAAATTTTGAATATACATAAAATTAATGATAATGTAGTCCGCTAATAGCTACAATTATTTATAATTTATTTGGTTAATAGATTAAATAATACATAATCTCAATTAATTACATGATTAAGTTCAACTTATAGAATAATTTCTTTTTCAGTTTGCTGATGAGTTTTGATTTGCGACAAGTAGGTGGAACTGTCTAGGATTCTGGGCCTTACTTAGCTTTTGAGCTAATGCAGAAAATTTAGTTGTCCTCATAGGTTCATAGGTAAGAATGATCCAGTATTGCCTATGAATATTAATAAAGCATGCAGATATACTTTTCGTTGCAAAATAATAGCTCGATAAAAAAAAATATGTTGTTCCAAATTCATTTGCTTCTATGAGGTAAAACAAACAGTTTGTTTCTTCTATCTAAGATGCCAAAGATACATATAAAGAAGAGATTCTGTCCTGACTGTAATTAGTGACAGTTATTATTTCTTTGGTTTATAATCTATATCTTTTTTTTTGTAAAATAACTTCACCTAGAGTGCATAACCTATAGTGATGTAATGTTTTCCTTAACAATATAATACATTATCGACTTAATAAGATTGGTATAAGTGATTACTCGTTAGTCATTTTCTGTAATTACTTAGATACTATCAAAATATTGTATTATTAATCAATCATGAAATAGCTTAAGTACTTCATACAGTTAGTAAATGGCCCAAAAGACATTAACTTTGTTGAACTGACTATGTATAGGATTTATAGACATCGTCCGAGTATTTGTCACTCACTCATCTAAGTTCTATGATATTAAATGATACCTACACAATTCATCATGTTTATAAAGCCTTTAAACCTACCAATATTTCTAGTTTAAAGACAGCTAGGGTTATAAGTTTATGGTTTCAACCAAAACTATGTCCTTAAACAAATTCATGTCACAACATAAATGTTGGTGACATTATAATTAGCTATGCACAGTTATTAATAAGACTTTATGTTATTAACCTAGCTTCTATAGCTTGAGGCTTAATGACAATTGTAACTATACTATTACAATACTACCAAATGGTCTAATCATTAGTGAAGAACTAAAGTTTTTCATACATAACATGCTTGGGACAAAACTATCAATTTATGATATTATGACCATTAAAAGATTATTAACAAGCCTAATTGCAATAATATAAAACTATATAATTTATAACTATAGTTTTCAAACATAAATAGTTCGAAAATTATTCATAAGACATATCATGGATATGTTCTAATATGAGAATTTACTTGGCGTGAATAAAGTTTATGGGGTTCGATAATCTCCTCGTTGACATAAACTTGATAGAATTATAATGGTTTTCAATGTGTATTCTATACTTTACAATGGTGGGAGGTCATGGCATTAGTCCACATCCACGATGAACTATTGATAACATTGAATATACTAACTATACCCCTTATTATATTATGGGTTTTCAATAGTTTTCAGCATGCACCATTTGGTTGAATCTAGGAACGTAGAACCTTGTAGAATGATTTGTTAACCTTATGATTGAGCGAAAATCATTTTGAAAGATAATTTATTTGATTGCATGCAGGGACTATGTAAGTTACCCACTGCATGGTGAATTATTTGCATGAACACGTGGATTCACCTTGGCCAAGTGTTGAGACAATAGAAAGGGATTGTGAACCCTAGCCTTTGTCATTTTCCTCCATCATTTTCAGGCCTCCGGCTGCTCTACTGCTGTGTCTTGGCTGCCATGTAAACTCTATTTCTGGTTATGTGTTCATCCTTCCTTCATTGTTCTTGTCTCATGTGTACCGTAAGATTATCATGCAACGACAGGAGGGAGCTGTGACAAAATATTCACTGCTTAAACTGTGTGTAGTTGTTTTTCCTTGGGATTATTACTCCACGGATCGGTTGTTGGAAAGGTTATCAGACTATAATTTTTATCCTAGAAGCAAGGCAATGACAGCCGTGACTACTAAACTTGCGTTTTGGTCTGTCTTAGGGTTTCTGGCAAAGTGAGTTCTCAAGTTCAGAAGGTGGTGACACCACATGCTTTACTGTCTGCTTGGCTTTCACTCCCATTCTTTGACTACTACTCGCAATGGTTGCACTTGTTTAACCTGCCTCTATCATGAAAAGGATGAAGGGTTTGCTAATCTTTATGTTAGTGGCGGCACTCCTGTTCATGGGTGGTTACATTACTTTTAAAACCAGGTAAATTAACTTGCTTAATAGTTTCTAAATTTTTTTTTTAGCTGTGTTGTGTCATAAATAAAGTAATAACGTTGTGGGTTGTCTCACAGGTGACAGTAACGTCTTCCTTCGCAACTGGTGCAAAGCTTGGTCGAATTCTTGCTCACGGGTAAGCCCTGGTTATCCCATGGGAGTTCATCCTTGTGCAGTTCCTTATGGAACATTTTTGGTTGGTCACCGTGGCCTGCAAGAGACCCTCGTGGTTAATGTTTTCTTGGTTAACTCGCTTCATTGTTTAGTTTGTTTACAAACCCTTGCTACTTGCAAGGTTTTCCGACTTAGGCCGTGACTGATTTTGGTTACTGATTTTGTACAAAGCTATGTAAAGAATAGTATAAGGCCTGTTGAGCCGTTCTCTATTGGCTTAAGAAAAAAGATGAATTGGCTTAAGTAAAAAGATGAATCTGTCTAGAGCTTAGACTTGATTATTTTGATACTTAAAATGTAATTTTTGGTACATTAGGGTTTCACCCTAACTCGATTGTGTAAAGATATATCTACTATTTTTAAATTATCTTTTTTTTCTTTTTAAATATATATATATATATATATATATATATATATATATATATATATATATATATATATATATATATATATATATATATATATATATATATATATATATATATTACTATTGTCTTTTATGCTATTTCTTGTATTGTAATATTTGTTATTAAGCTCGGTTAATCGAGCATGTTTATGTTCTGTTAAGAACCATGTAAGCAATTACATTTTTAATTTATTCTGTAAGTTAATTTAATAATACATGTTAAATAACTATATATTATAAGTAGTAATATTTATACTTTCCTTAATATTTTTCTGTGTCTTTATAGGATTGTAATAATTATTTTATAATTGATATCTTCAAAAAATTAAGTAATCCAATTCTTTGGATTTGTACTTATTCAATTATATTGTTATACTTTTGAAGTACAAGGTTTATGCTATCAGATATTACATTGTAATGTAATACTATATTTTATATTGTTTAATCTTATGAGGGTTTCAACCCTGTTAATTCTTTTTTATAAATGTTTTTGTTTAGTTCAATTGAATCTAGTTTGTTCATAAATAAATATTATTTTAATAAATATTATTTTAACCTTGTACTTAGTCTATTTTGTAAAGTGTACAGATGATATTATGGTAATATCTTATTGTTATATTATTATGATTGCTATAGCTAATTAATTTATAAAGAAACATACTGTACCAATATTACCGTATTTAAATATGAATATTTAGTAGAAATTGTTAAGCAATAAGGATAATAAAATAACTCTGTAAGAACAAATAACTTAGTTCCTTTTCTTCGCGGAAATAAGAGTATTTGGTTAAATTGAATCTTTTCTTAGGTGACCGGTTAGTAACTCGAGAATTGTAAAAGTACAGTTTGAATAAGATAAATAAATTGTCTACACTATCAACTTAAATGAAATAAACCTAGCTAACATTCTTAAATCAATTAGTTTTATCATTAGAATTAAATTATGATTATCTATCCTTACAGTTTAGATTGTTGCAAATAAAATAGTTGTCATTAATAGGAAAAGAAATGAACTACAGAGTTGTAATGGCATTTTTACTTAACCTAAATATTAAGCATTCAAGTGCTATTTTCTTTTCCTTCTGTTTCAATATAGATATAATGTTTAGAGAAGTAAGTACTATTTAGAAGAATGATTCACATACTAGAACATTCTACTATTAGTAAAATAATATGATCTCTTTTTCCTTTTGTGATATTATAACATACACAATCTAGATCTAACAACTACTCTATGAAGAGATTAATATTTCTTCTGGAAAACAACTGTCTAATGAAAGAAAAAATTTCAATATTCAAAACAAACATTTCGTTTTATATTTACATCATACCTCATTCATTTAAATACACTACCTGTGCTAGAGTACGATCTGGATTACTCCAGATGGGGAAAAACAAGGTAGGATTTGTTTTTCATCAAAGAATAGATTCAACATTAAACAACTAAAATATTTTACACTCAACACTTTACATCATAACCTATAAACATTCATCATTTGTTCACACACAAATATAAACTTTAACATGGAAATTAAAAGATAAAAGAACCTGTTCTTAAAGATGGAAGACAATAGCAATGGGAGGTCGTTTCTCCCTATGAATTCCTGGAGAGCGCTCAAACAATGACTTCTTAGGACCCTCGAGCCTGTTCTGGTCTCCTTGGCTGGAACTAGTTGGAGCAATCAACAAAGTACTAGTCCTGAGACTCAGTACCAACTCTGCATACTGCAGTAATATCTTTCAGCTGCAAAGCTGTAATAGATCAACTTCCTGCAATTTACCCCTCAAACACCTTCCTTCAAACAAGAGACTCCAACCCGAAACCTTACTTTTCAAGCTTACACACCATGTAAGAGTCTTCAAACCACTAGATATAGCATGTATGGGGTATCTTTCACCTTCAATTGTGATATGGGCACCCTGAGTATCAGTCCATGAAGAAGCGCAGCTTACCACTGAACATAGAGAGAAGCCACCAACTATCTCTATTATGACTAGAGAAGGAGTTGTGATGGGAGAATATAAAGAAAGTCATATGCAAGATTCAAGGATTCAAGCAATAGTACAATGTCGGATTCCCTTTCATGTGCAGAAAGAGAAGGGGTGTTCTTTGAGGAAGGGAATGAATTCACAGGATGGGATAATGGATCCTCAACTTGGAATGGTCTTCATGTATTTGATGAATGAGCAGTATATGATATGTCGCCTCGGTTCAACCGATCTCTACTAGAGAAATCAACAAGAAAGGTAAGTACTTTGAAGAGTTTCTTAAAACATTGTTTCGATTTAGTTAAATATGAGAATGAGTTGAAATGGTTTTATAGTATATTAGAAGAACCTAAAGAAGATCCCCGACAAGAAAAGTTTGTAAATCACATTCATAGAAGAAGGAATACTCGACGAGAGTTGTGTATGAAAGAATAAATTGGAGATTATGATATGGATTTCATTATATTAGACTTGGTATTACATTTTAAGATTCTAACAAAGAAAACATGGGAAAGTATGGGGAAGACCAAATAGTGTGGTCCCTACTCCAACTTTGGTTGACGAATCAGTTTAAGGTTATTCCAGTTGGTCGACTACCTAGAATCAATATCGAAGTGGAGGGGATTTGAAATTATGCATATTTTGAAGTGATAGAAATTGTTGATGAAATTAATTGATACCCATCACTCGTCGGTATTGACCAGGCCACTGAAAATCATACTATATTCAAGTTCAAGAAGAGGATTTTGTCAGTCAAGTACTCATAGATGAGATTAGTTGCACCATTGGAGATGTTGGAAGGAAAACATATGTGGAACCTATCTATAAAGAATATCATGAGGCCTACCTAGATAATATCTATAACATATCTTCTTGACTAAATGATTATATTAATCTCACGGCCGATGGGAATTTGAGTTGGTAAAGTGTCAGCTCATGTTCATCTTATTCAGGAGAAGCCCTAGAAAAATGGAAGAATCATATACATGAAGTTTTTATGCGAAAGTGTACTCATATCAGAAAGTATCTACGACGGGTTGGCACCAAGGTATGTGATTTTCCTACATATGAAGAATTACCTAATTCGGATACATTTCTTGTTGAATTTGAAGTTAAGGTTCTAAAAGAACATGGATTTTTGGCCTTAAGGCTAGCCCGACGAGTTGGTGGGTTGTTCATAAGCAGTCCATCTCAGTTTGGTCGCAATGCTAGAGAATGTTAGAGATTTGGATTGGAAAAGGAAATCCTTATGTTGGAGAAAAGTACATAGGGATCAGAAGTCACATCAATGATATCAATGCTTCTATAGGATTAGTGAATGGAAGTTAGCTAAGACATTATAAGGATAGTCGATGCATTTCCCTCAACTGAATTTGTATATAGGAGTAAGAAAAATATTTTCGAAACCCCACATTTGATTTCCCTGTCAAATTTTTTCATGCATTAAAATATTGTACATATCTATGTTGGTCGAATTATTGTGCATCATAGTCGTATATATGTGTATGAGTTTGTCGAATCCATTCAATTGTTGTAGTATGTCTAGGTACTAGCCCATCTATTGGTCAAAGTTTTGAAATTTTCGCAGTAGTGATTATGTCAGAGCTCAATTCTCGAGCATTCTCATATGTCAAGTGTACAATTAATGCACATTAAATAACTCCTTTTATGGTGGAAGTAGCAGCGGGATTAGTGGGAAATGGTCATAATCAACTCAAAAGACTTGAGTTTGTGAACATATTGGCTGCCACCATGATAATCATTTCCAATATCTCATCCCATTCATTGGCCACGTGATGAGACAAGAAAGTTGCATGCATGAGTTAATTCAAAAAGGCAGTTTGTTAACCATTTGAACTCATTGTGTTGAACTATTGTAGAGTACTGAGCAAGTCAGAACTGTAATAGTTTCCCATAGCTAAGTTATGAACGTTGTGAGTTGCATCCATGGAAATAAATGTGTCTAGTAATAATATCGCTCGGGTATCCATTGTGGATACCCTGCCATCACCATCTATTTTGATTAATCCTCCCAAGAAAAAGATAATTGGGGGTTGATAAACCAATCCAAAATGATGCACTAAAGCTACCCATGATGTCAAAGCTCCTAGTTGTATATCTACAAAGATGCTACTAGGGTACATTGCACCATGGAAAATGGATTTCTTGCATGTGCAAATTAAGAAGAACGTTAGGTATGTGTTGGTTGAGGCTATTATTCTGAAATGGGTTCATGTGTCGGGGGATATCATGCCTAATTTAAAGAAACTATTATTCTTCGACCATGCCACGAATTTTGAGTTAAATGTCCAAAATTTCTTAGCATTGAATCTAAGTTTTTCTACCACATTCTAGCATCCCCTTCCATGTAACCCAATCAATGGAAATATATCACTTCTTAAAAAGGCTCATACTAACTAGTGCATATAAATAAATAAATAAATAAATAAATAAACTCAAATTATTAATTTAAAGATATGACAACAATAATAGACATAATACACATATTTCCACAACACATATATCTATATATATATTTCCACCATACATATAATTCACATGTTGATTTCTAAAGAAAACAAAGATAGATTACTTATATTTTAAGTAAAGGATCTAAAAAGATGTCTTATGAATCCCTCAATCCAACCCAATTGCACTTACGATCCAAGGATCCAAAAAGATGGTGTTAGCTTTAGTAGTCGAGCATCCAAAAGACATGTTGGAGTGACTTTGAGATGCATTGACAACTTTAAGAAATATATAGATATGGATTAATTACGCCCATAGACATTAATATGTCATATTTTGGGTTTCATGGAACACATTAACAATATTAAATTTAAACATTGAAAAAAAAACAACACCGTGAGGTGAGAATGGAGTAGGCTCCTTTAAGTGAGTCCGGTCTACTATAAAACCAAAGGCATGGTTTCAATTTTGTTTTACCTGTTATTCAATAATTAATCCATGAAATAAGATACTAACACAACCACAACTAAAGTGTCAGGTAGAGTTGGACACTTATTTAATATAAAAAAAACAAATACTAATTAAAAATGAGTAGTTTGGTGGGACATAGCTAAGCTGTGGCATCTCAATGTTAAGTGTTATAAATAGGCTCAGCTAAACAAACAAAAACTGATAAAAAGACCATGAATTAAATTTTCATTGTACAATTGTTCCAATTAGATTAATCAATCCATTTAACCAAATCCAAAATCTAAAATAATTTCTTAGCCCCTCTAAATGTTATAAATGTAATTAATAGCCTATCTATCCAGATAATAATAAAAATATGATATCTGAAAAGCCGTGAGAGTAGAGTCGACTCGGTTACTCGGTTAAATGAGTTCGGGATACTATAAAGGCAACGACATGCTCTCTTCTGGCTTTCAAATTTGTTTTACCTCTAATTCAATAATTAAACATTGCGGTTAGTGAACCCGGTGGAAATACAGACATGGACATGGACGGACCAAACCAGCTTATTGGTGAAGGCGATTCTCGAGAAAGTAGTAGTTCTACTTCTACATCAACTGAGAGCAACAGCGGTAGAAGATCGAGAACAACGAGTTTGACTGCCGCTGCTCCTCGTTTTTCTCAATTCGAAAACGGATTGGATGGTGAGAGAAGAGAAATCGAAGAGCCTCCTACTAATGAATAAGATCCTCGATTGGAAGAAGAAGAAGAGATCATAACAGAATCTGAAGATGATTTGGATGAAGAGATGAGAGAACTTGAAGAATCTGTGCTTCTGGAAGAATTTGAACAACTCTATTGAGTGGATAGAGGACAGACAACAGAATTAGAATTTGGAGATGGATTGGCAGAAGAAACAAGAGAATTTGAACTACTGTTAGCGGAGGTTAATGGAAGTCTCAGAGAAGTTGAAGAAGCTGCTCGATTGAACGATTGGAGAGGCTTGGATTTTGACCAAGTTTTAGAGCAACTTGATAACCTTGAAGGAGAATGAGTACGTCCAGAAGTTGATATTAACGTTGAAGGAGAAGTTGATAACCTGTTGGAGCCATTGGATGTGCCTCACATAAGCATTGCAGAGGGGCATATCAGTGATAAAAATAGCAGCACTTCAAGCTGCCCATGTTGCTATGAAAATTTTGAACTGGGAGAGGAGGTATGTCAACTTCATTGCACCCACATTTTTCATGAGAATTGCATTACCTTATGGTTCAGAAAGAAAACCAACTGTCCAATTTGTCGAGCAGAATACTAACTTAATAAATATCATTTTTTAATTTGTTAATTTGATATGGAACCAGTTCCATTAATTATTTGTTTATTAATTTGTTAATTTGATGTCTAACCAGTTCCATTATCCTAATGCCATTTTTGGTTGATTTCTATTATCTAGTATAGTAGAATCCAATATGGATTTATGATGTGTTAACATCAATAAATTTTTATAAATGTATTTAAAGTTATGGTTGATTTCTATTATCTAGTATAGTATAATCCAATATGGATTTCTAATGTGTTAACATCAATAAATTTATATAAATATAGTTAAATTTATAAATGTATATTAAATAGTTTATAATGTTTATTAAATAGAATTTTTTTTTGTTTATATTACCTCTAACAAGTATGAATAATGGATATAAACTTATATAATTTAGCCTTTGTTTAAAGACCACTTATTTTCACAAAACAAAACAAAGTGGTTGGTTGTGTTTATCCACATTGATAAATCACTTATTACTTGTAGCTGTGCTAGTCAAATAAACCTCTATTTATCAATAACATTTAAAAATGGAAAGCTTACTAATTCTCTATATCTACTCACCTTTACTTTTGCTGTGCCAGTAAAACAAACCTCTATTGATCAATGACATTTAAAAATGGAAAACTTCCTAATTGTGTGTATCTACTAACCTTCTTGACCATCACTCCTACAAGTAAAGAGATGGATTAATGCTAAAAGACACAATTAACCACTTAGTTTTGTAAAAATAAACAAAAACTAAAATATATAATTTTATATCCATTATTAATACCATATGGTTAGACATAATATAACCATAAAACAAATACTATTTAATGAACAAAAAAACAAAAACTGATATGAAAAAAAAAAAAAAAATTTATTTATTAATTTGATAATTTGATGTAAGATTATTCTAATGCCATTTTTGGTTGATTTATATTATCTCTAGTCTAATGCAATATGGATTTATAATGGGTTAACATCAATAAATTTATATAAATGTATATTAAATAGTTTAAGAGATAGATAATTTCACAAGAAACTTATAATATTTGTTTTTTGTTTTTTCATATCTATTTTTGTATTTTTTTTGTTTATTAAATAGTATTTTTTTTTGTTTATATTAATTTTAACTATCTTGGAAAAATAATGGATATTAAGTTATATATTTTAGCCTATCACTTATTACTTGTGTCTATGGTAGTAAATCAAACATCCTAATGGGAAAGTTCATAATTGTCTCTATAAACATACCTAGGATGACATTTAAAAATGGAAAACTTACCTAGAAAGGGGTTTACTTGGATCGATTTTTTTCAACTTACTTGACTTAACGACTTTTGATCAAACTTTTACAAAATATATTTCTTAGACTAAAGATATTAAAATGAAAAATGCTTTTCACCAACCGGTAACATGGAGTAAAACTTGATACAACAATAATTCGAGAGAGTTACAAAATTATATAACCAAATATTAAGTAAGACTTGTGTCTACCACTCTAAGGTACAAACTCTCCTATGGGATGTTGAGATCCCAATGGTCTTCAATGATGTTTTTCTCTTAAAAGTCAATCACTCTTGTTAGTATCGTTTCCCTAAGGTTGGATAAGGTCTTCGATGCACAAAACTTGACCTTAGGAGACACATGTTGGGATTGTGATTGATACATAATCTTTCCTAAATCCCAACAAATACATACCCTTACTTTCCCCAGAGATATACTTGTACTGACACACAAAAAAATCCTAGGCCTTATCCATACTTTGACCTAAGATAAATGTGTCCCAAATCTCATTTTACTCTATGAAAATACTTTTCACCAACCGGTAACATGGAGTAAAACTTGATACAACAATAATTCGAGAGAGTTACAAAATTATATAACCAAATATTAAGTAAGACTTATGTCCACCACTCTAAAGTATAAACTCTCCTCTGGGATGTTGAGATCCCAATGGTCTTCAATGATGTTTTTCTCTTAAAAGTCAATCACTCTTGTTAGTATCATATCCCTAAGGTTGGATAAGGTCTTTGATGCACAAAACTTGAACTTAGGAGACACATGTTGGGATTGTGATTGATGCATAAGCTTTCCTAAATCCCAACAAATACATACCCTTACTTTCCCGAGAGATATACTTGTACTGACACACAAAAAAATCCTAGGCCTTATCTAGACTTTGACCTAAGATAAATGTGTCCCAAATCTTATTTTACTCTGTGAATCAATAAGATTCATGCATGCCCAATTTTCAGAATGACAAAAGAGTCTATCCTATGACAAAAAACAACATAAACCAACCTCCCAAATTTGGGACTGCTCATGTGAATGCGGAACAACGTATTAAGAATGAAACGACTTGCAAAAATCGTAAAATGTAAGATATAATTGAAATCAATGCAATAAAGAAAATTCCTAGTAAAAATAAAAATTTGCCACTAGCCTACACCATTACCCAAATAGACAGAACTCGTCATTTTCTTTTTCTCTTCCTTTTTTCTGTTTTTTCTTTTCTTTTTTTGTGGCCCTTTAGGGTTGTTAGTCAAAGTAATACTTTAGTAATTGCGCATTGACTCGCATATGTTTTTCTTCTCCATCCAGATTAGTTAGATGAAAATTGTTCTTCCCTGCTTTTTCACTTTATTTGGGAAGGGCCCAACCAAAGCTTTTTGAATTTACATTGTTTCCCTAGTTTCTCCCTTTTCATGTCCCCTTTTTAGCATACTTGAGATGGCATAAGTGATTTCAACGAAATCCTGCACAAATATTAGTAGGAAATTTATGCTCCCATAGAACTAGATACCCTTCTTACTTTTGGGTAACTGAATCTCTTTTAAGATTTCACTCTTGCTAGATCTATTTTTACCTTGTCTTTTGGACACCATATGCCCCAATAATTTGCCTTCGACTACCCCAAAAACAGACTTCTTTGGGTTAAGTGAGATTCCAAAGGATCTATGTCTATCAAAGATCTTCCTCAGGAGCATGGAATGGT
>LPNX010360770.1:301643-335144 GCA_001517045.1 Pseudotsuga menziesii | reverse complement strand
TTACAGGGTTGGCTATTGTACACTCAGTTAATATAATTTTGTGTTACAGCTCCATATTCAATCTCCATTGTTGATAATTTGCATGATCAATTGTTAATTGATGTGAGTGAAATTAATCTACTGCAGGCCTGAATTTCTACAGGAGACACATGGAGACTATGGGGCCCACACAAGTTAGAATTTGTGTGCCACATGGCATCCTCCTCTTTCAAATTCAAATCCATGGGAATCCTAAGGGTTATTGGATGAGTTACAAGGATAATACACTATTTTGTATGCATCATAGGTTGAATTTGGGAAGAAATGTAACTTACATGGGAGAGGAAGAATCATTTTGGAGCTAGTGGGACACTTGGACTAGATTCCCTATCTCTATGACAACAATGATGAATATGCTATGACACCTATGACACAAATCAGATCTGAAGGATAAAATCTAACTTATATGACATGTCAGGTCGAAATAGAGCATCCACAAGATCTCTCATGTGAGAGGGGGAAGCTCAATGGGCTCCTACTTGAATTTGGGGAAGGTGGAAGGCTAGGAAAGGGAGGACACCTGGAAAATCATGAGCACACACCCAAATTAGAATTGGTTTGAGTTTGTGGGTGGATTGGGAACCTTAGAAGGATAAGTATGTTTATAAAATATAGGAATCAAACAAGAGAATGTATTTTTATCATTTGAGAAATTGTCATTTGTGAATTGTGAGAGCTAGTGGATGACTAGTTTTCTTGCCTTAGCCGCTTTTGAGGGTGAAAGATTCCCATCCAAGTTGGTGTTTGGAGGATTCTAATGACATCGTGGATGATGAGAAATGTGGGAATTTGAATGTGCTTTATTTTTTTGAAAATGATATTTATGGGAGCCAATCACTAGTTTTGGTGGAAGAGGAACTTGAGTTGCCTCTTGAAGATGGGTGCACAGTTTTTGAAGAAGCACATGATTCCACTACCTTGGAACCAACCTGTGGGGAACATTTTTCAATTTTAAGAGAGGTGCATAATCCGTCCCCTATGGATCCTTCACATGATGAAAAATTTTCAATTTCTGATCATTTGGGTGAGTTGTTTCTTTCTCCTACATCCTACACTTCGAAATTTTGCAACATTTATCCTAATGAAGTATGGGTGAAAGGTTTCTTTTGTATAGTGCCACATGAAGAGTGTGGAATTTATATCTCTCCTTTTGATCATGACATGATTAGAGAACCATGTTATTTACATTTTCAGCATAATCCTTTGTTACATTATGATTATACACATCTACACGGGTTTACCTATGATGTTAACTTGAGTCACTTGGAGACTCATGATTTTCCTTGCTCCTTGACTAGTCCATTTGAAGTTGGAGGAAATTCATCCCACACTTGGGTGAAGATATATATGATTGAAGAAAATTATTGTTGGAAGAAACATATTATGTTATTTCATGATGATATACATATTCATGAGTGTATTGATGAGACTTCTTTGAGCCACTTGAAGTCTTCATGTTTTTTTTGCTCCTTATTTGGTTCAGATTTTGGTGGAGGTTCTTCATTCACTCCTTGGATGAAAGAACACATGGCTGATTATATTGATGCACATTATATATTTTTGGAGCAGCATTATGGGACATGGGATCCTCACCTATGTCATTGGGGAATATCTGATATAATACTTTATGCTTGTGTGTATGGGCCACATGGTGATGTACTTACTTGGATTTACAAACACTTTCATGATTCTTTGATGAGGTACCTTCTTAACATACATTTGTATGATGTTTTATGTACTTTACTGATATATATTGTGTACTAATTATGTTTTTAAGGGTGAAATACCAGCAATAAGATCCTAGAATTTCTTTGTTTCACCTCACTTGGAGTAGCAGTTTGATTGTTGGTTCGAGAAAGCAAACCAACCTTCAGTTGTTTGAGTTCATATTTGTGGAGTAGTTTTCATGTTTCCTATATGGCGTACATTTTGAGAGATGGATTCAATTTTCACATGATTGGTATTCATGGCACCTCATCATAGACATTTCACACCATCCATGTATCAGGATCATATGGGACCCTGGGATCATTTTTGGTCTCATTGGTTTCAATTTTGGGACCAGCAAACAACATTGGAAATTTATTCACCACTTGAGAAGATGATTGTAATAAGAGTAGTGCAGAAACAATAATGGTGGTTCCTCTCTGATATTTTATTGGAATCTTAATCAATTCAAAGTTTGGTAACTCAGTACCAAGTTCAAAGAATTATACAGAAGAAAAAAGGTGTGATTAATCCCTTTTGGTACTAGTGGTGGTGTTACAGGATATATAAATATGCACAATATACATCTCTTTACTTTTGGGAACATAAAATTGCAGTACACGAGTGCCACTACTCAAGTTGCAACTAAAAAAAATCAATGAGCAGAACCATAACAGAGAAATTGGTGCAAAGGAAAGAGTACCAAATGAGGGTGCCACTTGGGAATATGAAAAAATTTTGCAGCATCCAAATCTTAAATTGATTTATGACAAACAATATTAGGTGGGGAGGACTGTAATGTCCTCATTTTTAAAAATTACATAGCAGGAAAATTCCATCAATCCTACTAGTTCCCTAGGTTGGATGGATACGTTCGGAATTTTTATAAGGGAGATAATAAATGATGTGTAGACATTAGAATGGAGTAAATATTTAATAATGTAGATTATTAAATAAATACAAGATAAAATTGAAGTGGCAATGGAGCATGGAGACACATGGAGACTATGGGGCCCACACAGTCAAGAAATTTTGTGCCACATGGCATCCTCCTCTTGCAATTTCAAATCCATGGGAAGCCTAAAGGTTCTTGGATGAGTTATAATGATAATACACTTTTACATATTCATCATAGGTCTCATTTTGGAAGAAATGTAACTTACATGGGAGAGGAAGAGTCATTTTGGAGCTAGTGGGACACTTGGACTAGATTCCCTAGCTCTATGACAACAATGATGAAGATGCTATGACACCTATGAAACAAATCAGACATGAAGGCTAACATATTACATTTCAAATGTAAATAGAGCATCCAAGATATCTCTCATGTGAGAGGGGGAAGCTCAATGGGATCCTACTTGAATTTTTGGAAGGTGGAAGGCTAGGAAAGGGAGGACACATGGAAAATCATGAGCACACGCCCAAATTAGAATTGGATTGAGTTTTTGGGTGGATTTGGAACCTTATAAGGCTAAGTATGTTTATAAAATATATTAAGCAAAAAAGAGAATGGATTTTTATCATTTGTGAATTGTGAGAGCTAGTGGATGACTAGTTTTCTTGCCTTAGCCAATTTTGAGGGTGAAAGATTCCCATCCAAGTTGGTGTTTGGAGAGTCCACTCAGGTATTTCATGTATATTTAATGGATTCTTATTTACAGGTTTAAGATACAGGTCAACATTTTTATTCTTCTATTGCATCACTTTCTCTCCACCATTTCCAGTTTTCTTTGCATATTCTTGCTCATGGAGGGATTGCGCCTTGGGTGAGATATTGTACTCTTTGGGAGAGATATTCATAATATATTAGTGATTTTAATCAGTTAAATAGTCTCTATTATTAATTCTCATAAATTTTCAATTCTAAATACCCAATATTTGCATGTCAAAATTACTTTTAATGAGCAAACAATGACCATTTCCACTCTATTTTTATATATGCCATGTTAATGATTATTATTTACAATGGATGAATGTATATATGATAAATTTATGATGAATGTACTTTAATTAATGTGTATTTCAATTTTATTTCTCAATACGTAATCATTTTATTCTATTTTACTCATTTTTATTGCATTGGGTGAAAATTTGGTGCATTTTCCCCAAGGGTCGAAATTGTGATTTGGGAGTTGTTTTGGAAATAGTCATAACGGCCTGTATAAAATGAACCATGATGCATATGAGACTTTAAAAGTTTCCCTTACACATCACCTGCCTCTATTCATAAATTCTAGTGACTTTGGGATCATTTGAGAAGCCATTTATGGCAATTACCCAAGGGGAATTGGAGCCCCAATTCACTAGTAAAGACACCTACTTTGAACATAACATTAAACAAGTTTTAAGAATTAATTTGGGGGTAATAAAACATAAATGAACAGAATATTTAAGTTCTAATATAATTCATGTACCTTCTAAGAAAATTTGGGAGCATTTGGGTCAATTTGGAGGTCTAGGCATCAAAACTAGTTAAGGTCGAAATTGGGGAAAAAGTGAAAAAAATTGTCATTTAATAAAATTTCAAAAGGGGACATTACAAGTGGTATTAGAGAATGATATTGGAACCTGGTTTGGTCTGATATTTATGAGTACAAGAATTCAGGGACCACCATTATATATTGAAACCAAAAGTGCTTTTGTTCAAGAGGAAAAAATTAAAAATAAAAATAAAGTAGGAGAAGAAGGCATTTATTTTAGGAAACTATGACTAGGGATGAAAAGTGAACCTCACATTATGGTGAGGAGAATGTAAAATTAATGAAACCTCTCTTTTATAACATAACAATAACATGACCCAGCAATGTATGCAGGAATCCGAATTGATGGCTAACCAACTTAGGTATAAGCTGGCAGCAGGGGGCAGTAAAAGTTTCCATCATGGAGAGACACATAAGACTATTCATTTTGAAGACTTTTATTATTGGTTGAATGAATTTAGGAACAATCATTCAAATTTGAATTTATTAAGGGACAATTATCAATCCACAAGTTTGGAGGAGCATGAAATGAGAAAAAAAAACAACCTACTTGTGAAAAGAGCCTAAATACACCATTACAGAAAGAAATAGAGAACATAGAGATCAGATTTGAAAATGTTGCTGCAAACCAAATTTCTAGTACACATGAAAATGAATACCTTTTAGGATTTGAAGAAGAAACAATATCAACTTCCTCATCACCACTTAAGCTTCATGAATTTGGTCCAAGCAAGAAGGAAGAAGATGACGAGGTTCATTTGTAAGAGCCTCATTTTCTTGAAGGGTCCTTGAAGATGAATGAAAAGAAGATACAAGAGGCCCTTATAATACTCAATGACACTCAAGCATTAGTGTCAAATTCTTGTTGGAGAGATACTTCATTGGAGGAGCCATCCTTCCTTGAAGACATGGAGAAGATTCAAAGAGCAATGTGCAACATCAAAGGTAATTTCATGTCTTTTATTTTTTTTAGAAAAAATGTCATTGATCTTAGTGAATGGTTACATGAATCCTACTTGAATAATAATTAATATATTCATAAGCTCAAAATTCAAAATGAGCAACTTCTTGAAAATTTGCAAGACACTTTTTTCCTCCTATGTTTCAGATTGTCAAATGGTAGATTGTTTGGAGGATTCTCATGACATGGTGTATAATGAGAAATGTGTAAATTTGAATGTTCTTTATGTGTTTGAATATGATATTGATGGGATCCAATCACTAGTTTCTGTGGAAGAGGAACTCAAGTTGCCTCTCGAAGATGTGTGCACACTTTTTGAAGAGGTGCATGATTCCAATACCTTGGAACCAACCTATGGGGAAAGCTTTTCAATTTTAATGGAGGTGCATAATCCTACCCCTGTGGATCCTTCACATGATGAAAACTATGAACTTTCTGATCATTTGGGTGAGTTGTTTCTTTCTCCTACATCCTACACTTTGAAATTTTTTTATCATTTATCCTAATGAAGTATGGGTGAAAGGTTTCCATTGTATAGTGCCGCATGAAGAGTATGAAATTTATATATCTCCTTTTGATCATGAAGTGATTAGAGAACCATGGTATTTAAATTTGCAGCAGCATCCTTGTTACATTATGATTATACACATCTACATGGGTGCACCTATGATGTTAACTTGAGTCACTTGGAGACTCGTGATTTACCTTGCTCCTTGACTAATCCATTTGATGTTGGAGGAACTTCAACCCACACTTGGGTGAAGATATATATTATTGAAGAACATTATTGTTGGAAGAAACATACTATGTTATTTCATGATGATATACATATTAATGATTGTATTGATGAGACTTCTTTGAGCCACTTGAAGTCTTCAGGTTTCTTTTTGCTCCTTATTTGGTTCAGATTTTGGTGGAGGTTCTTCATTCACTCCTTGGATGAAAGAACACATGGATGATTATATTGATACACATTATATATTTTTGGAGCAGTATTATGTGACATGGGATCCTCACCTATGTCATTCGGGCATATCTGATATAATACTTTATGCTTGTGTGTATGGGCCACATGGTGATCTACTTACTTCAATGTACAAGCACTTTCATAACTATTTGATGAGGTACCTTCTTGATGTACATTTGTATGATGTTGTTATGTACTTTCATGATCTATATTTTGTACTCATGATGTTTGGAAGGGTGCAATACCAGCAATGGGATCCTGGAATTGCTTTGTTTCACCTCACTTGGAGTAGCAGTTTGATTGTTGGTTTGAGAAAGCAAACCAACCTTCAGTTGTTTGAGTTCATCTTTGCAAAGCAGTTTTCATCTTTCCTATGTGGTGTACATTTTGAGAGATGGATTCAATTTTCACATGCTTGATCTTCATGGAATCTCATCATAGAAATTTCACACAATCCATGTATTAGGATCATATGGGACCCTTGGATCATTTTTGGTCTCATTGGTTTCAATTTTGGGGGCAGCAAGTAGCATTGGAGATTTATTCACCACTTGAGAAGATTATTGTAATCAAAGCAATGCAGAAACAAGCATGGTGGATCCTCACTAATATTTTATTGGAATCTTGAGAAATTCAAATTTTGGTAACTCAATACCAATTTCAAAGAATTATACAGAAGCAAAAAGGGGTGAAAGTTCAGAAAAGGTTTCTAAAATATGGAGGTAAAGATTATTTGCAGAAATTTGGTTTTTATGGATTTAAATAATCAATTTTGGTATTAGTGATGGTGTTACATGATATATTAATATGCACAATCCACATCTCCTTACTTTTGGGAACACAAAATTGCAGTACATGAATGCCACTACTTAAGTTTCAACTAAAGAAAACCAATGGGAAGAACCATAACAGAGCACTTGGTGCAAAGGAAAGAGTAACAAATGAGGATGAAACTTGGGAATATGAAAATATTTTGCAGCATCCAAATCTGAAATTTCTTGAGGACAACCAATCTTGGGTGGGGAGGACTGTAATGTCCCCATTTTTAATAATTGCATAGTAGGACAATTCCATCAATCCTACTAGTTCCCTTTGTTGGATGGATACATTTGGAATTTTAATAAGGGAGCTAATAAATGATGTTCAGACATTAGAGTGGAGTAAATATTTAAAAATGGATCTTATTAAATAAATATAAGAGAAAAATGAAGTGGCAATGGAAACTATGGGGCCCACACAAGCTAGAAAGTTTATGCCACATGGCATCCTGCTCTTGCAATTTTGAATACATGGGAAGCCTAAAGGTTCTTGGATGAGTTAGAAGGATAATAAAATTGGCCATATGCATGACAGGTCTAATTTTTGAAGAAATGTTACTTATATGGTAGAGGAAGATTTATTTTGGAGCTAGTGGGACACGTGGACTAGATTCCCTAGCTCTATGACAACAATGATGAAAACACTATGAAACCTATGACACAAATCAGATTTGAAGGATAACATATGACATACCTGACATTTCAAGTCGAAATATAGCATCCAATAGAGCTCTCATGTGAATTTGGGAAGCTCAATAGGCTCCTACTTGAATTTGGGGAAGGTGGAAGGCTAGGAAAGGGAGGACACATGGAAAATCATGAGCACAAGCCCAAATTCAAATTGGATTGATTTTTTGGATGGATTTTGAACCTTATAATGCTAAGGATGTTTATAAAATATAGGAAGCAACCAAGATAATGGATTTTTATCATTTGATAAATTTTCATTTGTGAATTGTGAGAGCTAGTGGATGACTAGTTTTCTTGCCTTAGCCAATTTCGAGGGTGAAAGATTCCCATCAAATTTGGTGTTTGGAGAGGCCGCTCAGGTATTTCATGGATATTTAATGAAGTCTTATTTGTAGTTGTATCTTATAGTTCATCATGTGGATCCTTCTATTGCATCACTTTCTCTCCGCCATTTCCAGTTTTCTTTGCATATTCATGCTCATGGAGGGATTGCTCCTTGGTTGAGCTCTTGTACTATTAGGGGGAGATATTCCTGATCTATTTCTAATTTTAATATTTTCAATATGGTATCTTATTAATTCTTATAAATTTTCAATTTTAAATACCCAATATTTGTATGTCAAAATGACTTGTAATGAGCAAACAATGACCATTTCCACTCTATTTTGATATATGCCATGGTAATGCTTATTATTTTGAATGGAGGAATGTATATATGATAAATTTATGATGAAAGGGGTGTTATTAATATTTATTTCAAGTATCATGTTCATTAATTAATCATTGCAATCCATTTTACTCATTTTTATTGCATTGGGAGAAGATTTGGAGCATTTTCCCCAAGGGTCGAAATTGTGATTTGGGAACTATTTTGGAAAGAGTCATAACAGCCTGTATAAACTGAAACATGATGCATATGAGACTTTATAAATGTAACTTAAACATCCCCTTCCTCTTTTCATAAATTTTAGTGACTTTGGGATCATTTGAGAATCCATTTCCGGCAATTACCCAGGGGGAATTGGAGCCCCACTTTGCAAGTAAAGACTCCTACTTTGAACAGAAAATTAAACAATCTTGCATAAGTAAATGGGGGGTAATAAGACATACCTGAACATAATTTTTAATTTATAATATTATTCATGTTCCTTCTGAGAAAATTTGGGAGCATTTGGGTCAATTTGGAGGTCTAGACGTCAAAACTACTTAAGGTCGGAATTAGGGAAAAAGTGAAAAAAATGGTCATTTAATAAAATTTCAAAAAGGGACCTTAAATATGCACCCTACTTGAGAAAATTGTAATGTATTACCATGTGGATATGTTTCCATATCCATTTGATTCATCAAATTTAGAAATTGCACCCTCCTTAGGCCCATAGTTGCTACTTTTATCAATAACAGCTTTTATTGCCTTTCCTACTTTTCCCTATGAAAAATTTTCTGAATTTCCTTCTTTTAAGACTTAGTCTCAAAAATGAAACTGCACCCTCATTTTCCAAAACTTTCCTGATTTTAATATGACATCTTTTGTCATAGATTTTGGGCATTTTCCATTTTCTCTTTGACTGTTTTCTCATAGAGTTTCCACTTTATTAATCTCCTCCCTTGGCAAGTTGGATTTCCACTTGTTCCTGACATGGAAACCTCAATTCCACATGTTATTTTCACAATAATTAATTAATGGAAATAAAAATTAAATGCATGCCTCAATAATGTTGATTTAGCAACATTCTCCTAGGCTAAATAATTAATGCCTCATAAATAATATTTGGACAAAATTCCCTAGGTGAGGTAATTAATGCATATTTGATCTCCCAATGTTTTGAGCATGGTGAACACTTTTACGTCCAAAATTAAGGGGACATGACATTCCCCCCCTCCCAAATATGATTTTCCTCAAGAAGAAGCACTCCAAAGTGCTGCAAATTTTTCCACCATGTAGGAGAACTGGAGCATGAACTTATGTGAAAATAAAAAATGGACTTGCTCCATCAAGCCAACATGTAAAGTTTCTCCAAACACAAGCAATTCTAGGGTCTCGTTTCTTGCATTACACCCCCTTCAGTGAGAATGCCTTCCCACACAACTTATTAGACAAAAATATGCCCGGATCCCATTTACTTAACTGTAAGTATCCAAACATTAGTCCCTGCCATGAAAATTTATCACCACAAGAAAGGATATTCATGCTATGGAAATCATGCCATTTCACTGGAAACTGGAAATTCTCATTGCAAAAGTTGGAAATATGTCAGATTTCCCCACCCAACATTAAGTTCTTTATGTGCTTTATGCACATCAGCATTGAGTCTCACAATTATGTTGTTGCAATGGAATAGGTATGGGTCCCATGTCCAACCCCAATTATTATAAGCATCATCTAACCAAAAATTATGCCCAAAATTCTCACAATAAGATGATGCATCACAATTATATCCAAAATTGCAAGCAGGAAAAACAAATAAGTGTCCCCTCATCCAACCTAAGAAGGTACTGACACTCCAACCAAAAGGTCCATATGAACACTTCTAATGGATAAACTCTCTGCCACTGGTTAGAGGGTACAAGAATCCATCCAACTATTTGTATTTCCTCTACCAAGACCACTTTATGCAAGATATTTTTCTCATCAATTCCTCTTGGCAGTTTGCTTGCTCAGCTGCCTTCCACTGCTCATGAGAAGAAATTTTTCTACAAGAATACTCCATGCGTGACATGAAATCTTCCACCCAATCCATATGTGGCTTAATGGCATGAAGTGATAGCAATATGTTCCTATGTGTCTGGTTGGAGGGTGATGGTGCATTCAATAAGTCATCGTGAACACCTAGGAAAGCCTCCAGCTCTTCCAATTACACCAACAAGGAAAATTCCTTCTCCCAATTTTCATCCCCATTTGATGAGGCTGAAATACAAGTGTGGGTAGAACTGTGAATCATATCTCTGTAATAATTATCCACTCAACTTATGTCTGCCCCATATTCATCCTTGTCTGACTCTCCCATGGGGATGAGATTCTTTCCAAAAAAAATCCCATTTTTTTTTGGAAAAGACCAAGTGCTTGGTTCTCATCAAACTTGTCTGCACAGTCCTCAAGCACAAAAAAATCAGAATGCACCTCATGTGCATGTGTATGGAAGGTATCCAATGGATTCAAATTAAATATTTGTGGCTTCCCACATGTCAATACAATGTCAGTCAAAACAAAAAATTATTGCAGAAATTAAATTCTTCACCTACCACATTCTTCACTCCAAAGGTGTCTCTATCCACCCAATCAACGGATGAAGAAGGAATTTTATTTGCTAATCCATAAGGAATGTGATCAGACATCTTTCTGGTAGAGAATAACACTTCATCCTTCCTCTCAACCTTAATGAGTTCTTGGCCAATATTTTCTTCATCATAGCTTTTCACAAGAACCTACAAATCTGCTCATTCCTCATGGTTGTCCTCCACATGAGGTTCCTCCCTTAACCCAGAAACATTTCCTTCCATGCAACATGAAATTGTTGGCACCTTCAACTCTCTTTCAAGTTTACAGATCTACAACTTTGACTCTTGAAGGGATCTTTGTGTGCTCTTCAATAAGTCACTAGTGATCTCCAACTTATTAGCGAGTCTCTCTGATTTGTCTTCTTCCTTCTTGAGCGCACTATGGTACATCTCAGCCATCATGAGGAGATTATCTCTGTCAAAACATAAGTTCATATATTTCTCCTTCATCTTGGCCATGTCTTCTTTTAGTTTTATGCACTCCCCCATAAAGGCTTCTCCTTCCATCTCTCCACCAAAAACTTTCCAACAACATCTTTTCACTAAGGCATTGATGTCAGCAAGATTATTCATGGCTGCCATAATATTTTCTCTATCCTCCTTAAGTGGTCCATTCATATGATGTGGCTCAAAAATAATATCCTCCATCAATATTTCTTCCCCTAACTTCTGACATATAATACTGCTTTTCTTGTGGCATGGATCCACAACACAAAAATCATGCTCATCATACAAGTCAGCCTTTGAATTTTCTGCAAAATCACTTCCATGGTGTGAAGTGGGGGGTATATCTGAAGGCTGGATTGACATGTGATATGTACAAAAATCAGAAAGAATCTCATTCCTTGGCATTTCAGCTTCATCATGATACAAGAGAGTCCAAAATTTTGAACTGTGTCCATCCCTTTGCATCAGAGTTTTCTCTTTCAAATTTCCTAGTTCACATACAATTGGTGGGGGATTGCCTTCCACTTCATTAGGAAATTCAAATGATGAATTTAGATATGATATTTCTTCTTATTTTGGATATGATCCAAAATATTTCTTCACCATATTATCACCATTGACAATATCAACCTTCTTTGTATTGATTGTGTGATCACCAACAAGGAAACTAGAAGTGAATTTATCTCCCTCGCAATTGGCCTTCCTTTTGCAGTCCTTAGATGAAAGTGAATACTATTTACCTTTACATGGATCGTATGGTTGCAGGTGTACATGGCTGCTTCAAAAATCAGAGGTTTTCTTATCCATTTTATTAACATTACCATATTCCCATATGGATACTATGGTGGCCTGCTCTTCCACCAAAAATTTTGCTTCACACCCAAGCGATGTGGCCTTGTTTTCATTTTCATTATGTGGTTCAGGAGGTGACTATAAATATGGTTTGTGTACCTCTTTTGGATATGATCCAAAATATGTCTCACCACCCATGCATGAACCAACATCTTGAGCAGTGATCTAGAGATCGCCCACAAAGACACTGGAAGTGCATTCATATTCCTTTTATTTTTCCATGCAGTGACTTGCACTCCACTTCATGGATATATGCCTTTAACTCATTTCTATTCTCCTCCAAGAAACTTCATACTTTTTCATATTTAGTGGCACTCATGTGACAATATTTATAATCTTTGTCTGAAGAAAAACCAAACAAACTCTTAAATCTTGAACATGTCGATGGCTTGGAGGAATCTTCACCTTTGGTTCCTTCTTCTTCTTCTTTTCTCAAAGAGGTGGAACAACTTGGTTCCTCTCTATATAGCTTACTGATATTGAAATAATCCTCATAATCATTCTTGGGCTAGAATCCGTACTTGAAATAAATATAATCTCCAAAATAAAGGTTTGCACAAATATTCCTACCCAAAGCTATATAGTCCTCGTAGCAGTGAGACATGTTCTCACATGCTTCAATAATCTTTGTCAAGTTTTTCTTACCCATTGGAGAATAAAATCTGATCTCTTCCCCATATGATGTCCAATAGTATTAATCATATTCATGTTTTGGTAGGCCTCCATCATTATAGAGGACTTATTCTTCTTCATATCTTCTACAGTATTCTTCATACTACTCATCATAGTCATCCTCATAGTATGACATGGCTGCAAATTTCTTCACTGAGAGATTTATTTCCACAAGATGATGCAATTAAAGAGCTCTGTTGCCACTATAATATCCTTGATCTGATATATAGATCAGAATATTAACTTTCTGCAAATTAGCTTAATGTTTTGCAATAAAACTTGCAAACAACCAGTCAACTTTTGGAAGCTAAGCGAATAACGAAAAATGACTAATACTTTTGGTCATAGGGAAGCAAGTAGAGGGAAGAATTCAAGGACAAAATAGGACTGATAAATTGTATTCACTAACACATTTATATCAGGGACCATTTAGGTTTTGAATTCTGCTCCGCAAAAACCTACTTCCACGCTTCTAGGTCACCTAACTGTGAAACTAGGAATCACTTTTCTCATATCCAACAACCAGAGGCTTGTATAAAATGAATAAGGTTCTCTTATAAGGTGATGATATAGTAATCATGGTTCCATTAAGTTTTATAACAGATCAGAGGCAAAGGAAAATATTCTACAAGTTGTAAAGGTGAGACTAGCTCGTCGGGTAGCTCACTAGCTCCATCTTTAGGCCTTCCCAAATAGGGTAAGGGTGGTTTAGATTCTCTATTTTGGACTTGGGGGTTTTATATACGTCTATTAATGACTCATCAGAAGAATAATAGATTTATTTGGAGTCATACAAGTCGAAATATGGAAGTTACAACAAAACTAGTTATTTTCCAATGCAAATCTAGACTAGGTTGACTTAAAATGAGTAAAACTCAGCCATTTCGAATCAGAATATTATGAAACTTGAACGTACTATAAATAATAACATAGAAAGACCATGAATGTTGAAATAATTCTCATAATATTCACATAGCTCACCTCTCATAGCACAACTCCAAAATTATGACTTCGAAGCTAAGAAACCCAGAAATTCGATCTCTGAATTTCACAAACTTTAGGAATGACCTGAAGGTGGTATGAATTTGATATTGAATAGTAAATTAAACATCAGTAACATATCATATCATATATATGTCTAAATATCCATTACATAGCTCCAAAATTGCTAGAATATCATAGAACAAAGAGAAGGAGAAAAGAGGAAGGGATGTCACTGATAGGAGGCCTCAAAGCTCTCCAAGATGATATGAAAATGGACTGAAAGAGACATAAACCCATGCAAAAAACCTCCTCAAATAGATGAAATTTTCTCCTTAGCTTCAGTAATACCTGCAATAGAAGTGGGAAGAAGAGGGGAGAAGGGGAACAATGGACTTGGGGCACATCACCCAAGATATTGAGGTTCACCACTCAGAAATGAAGCTTAAGCTTCAATCATGTACAAAACATACATTAACCAAACTTTGTGAATTATCTTGAATTGTTCTTTAATGAAACTCTAGGTGACTTGTTTAGCAAGTAGAGGCCAACAGTGACCTGTGAGAGCAAGTCAACCACCTATAAGCCCTAACTCTAGCTGCATATGCGACCTCCTTGAGAAAATTGGAATGTAGGACCATGTGGATATTTTTCCCTATCCATGTCATTCATCAAACTTAGAAATCGCACCCTCCTTAGGCCCATAGTTGCTACTTTTGTCAATGACATATTTTCCTACCTTTCCTGCTTTTCCCTACAACAGATTTTTTGACTTTCCTTCTTTTGAGACTAAGTCTCAAAAAGGAAACTGCACCCTCCTTTGCCAAAACTTTCATGCTTTTATTATAACAGCTTTTGTCATAGCTTTTGGGCACATTACCTTTTCTCTTTCACTGCTTTTGTCATAGAGTTTCCACTTTCTTAATCTCCTCCCTTGGCAAGTTGGCTTGCCACTTGTGCCTGACATGGCAAGCTCAATTCCACATGTTATTTGTACAATAATTAATTAATGGAAATAAAAATTAAATACATGCCTCAATAATGTTTATTTAGCAACATTCTCCTAGGCTAAATAATTAATGTCTCATAAATAATATTTGGACAAAATTCCCTAGGTGAGGTAATTAATAATTAATGCATCTTTGACCCCCCCAATGTGTTGGGCATGGTCAACACTTTTGTGTCCAAAATTATGGGGACGTGACATTATATTAATTATATATTAGTTATGATATTAGTTAAAAGTTGTTGGACCCAACTTTTGATGGTTACTATAAAATATCAATTATAATAAATATTATTATATATTAGTTATAATATTAATTACTAGACCCATCTTTTGATAGTTATTATAAAATATTAGTTACAATATAATATTATTATATATTAGTTAAATAGTACTTACTATTACTATTACTACCTCCATTCCTAGCATCAACATATAGCAAAATCAATTCTATTAATCCATTCATACATTGCAATATTTGCAATTTTCTAAGTTGAACTTTGTAACCACGAGTTTTATTTATGTGAATTTCTAACTAACTTTTTTTATTGGTTCAAATTTCATGATGTCATCCTCGAAGTTTGGCATGGGAATTTTAGTTGACATATGTCCCCTAATACACCAGCCTCACACATTTGAAAACCACATCATCTTGACAGCTCAATCTACTTGATAGGCGTATGAATTAATGTAAGGGATTCCACTCTTTATATTAATGTCAAGAAAGAGAGTGAACATTTTGATGCACATGGTGATCTGTTGGATTTGGCTCCTCATGGAAGCTACCTCTTCCACTATTTGATACTTGAGTGGATACTAATTTTTTGATTGTACATGGCAATGTGGACATTAGATCTACCAGTTGTCATTTGATGGTAAAGTATTGAGATTCGAGCCTCAAGGTCGTAGTGTAACTATGTCGAGCGTACCAAAACCACCATTCTCTTCACTTCTTCACTGAACTTGAAGATCTCTGATGATGACACTTCTGTGTTGATGTTTTAGAGCTCTTATGTCATGTCCCCATCCAAATAAGATTGCCTGCAAATAATGTTTCACCAACCTACTAGTTCTTTGGGTTGATATGGGGACATAAATTTTGTAATAAGGGGGCTATGGGACTGAAAAGGACTTTATTTTACCATATTCACATTTAAATGGGTCACATAAATACTAAATTCTAAGAAAATAAGGTGGCATCGGTTCATGAAGACACTTGGAAGCTTGTGGAGCCTTTCGATGACTAGATTCTCCACACACTTGGCGTGATCTTCACCCAAATTTGAATCCATGGGAAATGTAACATTATTGGAGGGTGATGTGGTGTCAAATAGAATATAATGATCCAAGGAATTCAAATTATTAAAGGAGAGTAACTCCCATGGAAGAGGAAGAGACTAAGAAGACAGTGTGTGCCACTTGGAAGGAGATTCCATGCACTCTATGACAAACTAATGATAAAAGATTCTAAGACAAATATGACAGTTTCAGACCTAGTTGCAGACCTATGAAAAATATGACATGAAAGGGATAAAAAAAACCACCAAGAGGGTGAATTTTGGAGTTATAGAAAGTCATTTGAATTGGGGAAATAATTGGAGCATGAAAGAGGAGGACAAGTGTCATAGGAGTTACTAAACCACTAAGATGAGTTGGAGGAATCCCATGGAGGGAAATTTGACCTTAGGAGGCCTCATGAAGTTATTAAAAGGATTTCATGAGGAAGGAGAATATATTTTTATAATTTGTTAGTTTTCCTTAAGCATTTTGGAGAGCGTTTGCTTGTCCATTGCACAGTAAGTGTTCACTCTCCCTACTTGTGAACCAATTTTGAGGGAGTTGGTTTCCTTTCTAAGTTGGTTGATGGAGAGGTCATTCAGACCTCTCATTTGGAGATGAATGAAGTTTTTTTAGTTTCATTTTGAATGTCTATACAGTTCGCATTCTCATTTATTTCCCTATTCTCTCATTCCTTCTTCTCTGTTCCCCACACTCTTATATTGATGACGCACTTGTTGGAGTGGTGCTTACACTTTGCTAAGTATATTTGATGCCCAATATTGGGTATATGATTTATGTCTCTATACTCTTATGTCCATATTATCTGTAAGTCAAAATATCAGAAATCCATGTGTGAAAGGCTCGCATTCCCATGGTCTTGAATGATTAGTTTTCATGTATTTGGCTTCCATTTTAAAAGAGTTGTATATCATATTTGTATAAGGATTTTTCTCTAAGTTTTATGATGATAGGGAAGCTATAAATGATGTATGAATCTGTAATTCCATGACCATATTCTCTATAGATCAAAATCCAAGAAACTCCGATGTGAAAGGATTGCATTCCCATGCTCTTAAAGGAGTAGTTTTCATGTATTTGGCTTCCACTTTGAAAGAGTTATATATCATATTTGTATGAAGAAATTGATCTAACGTTTAATGCTATTGGGGAATTCATTTGTATCATTTTTATGGTATATATATGTCATGTCATTATCTGAACCATTCAATCTACTTTTCATGTGTCAAAATCTAGCTATTAATACCATTCCCCCTTGAGCAATTTCATTGAAAGTTGTTATATGCATGATGCACTTTATAACTAGTTTGCAGATATAATAGACATTATTAATGACAAACCTTATGTCTTATATTCATCTCCATACTCTGTTCTGAAATTTGGGAGGGTCTTACTTGAGTTGGAAGCCAATTTGGCTCTTGCCCTTAGGGGGAATTTGACCTCATTTTCCTAGTAGATTTTTCCATTTTATTCTTAGCCCCAAATCAAGTTGAAAAAGCCTAAATTCATATCCTAAGTTCTCATTGGTAATATTTTAATTTTATAATACTCACCATATCCTTGATTTACAAATTCGAGACCATTTGGAGTCAGTTAGAACCCTCTAGAGTCATGACTAGCAAAGCTCGAAATTGGTCAAAATTGTGCAAACTTGAATAACATGTCAAATGAGTTTTTTTTTTCAACCATTAAATGTATGAGATCTGTTAGTATGTTTTAAATCCCATAATATTCCTCCACGATAAATGTTCAAATGTTCGGTGGTGTTGGGAATCAAACCAAGAAAGACTAGTTAAGGTTGAATTTGCCCTACTTGTAATTTTCTCCAAAATTCCAAGCAAGGTATACACATTATGTTGAAGTACACTTGTAATCCCTTCTAGTTTCCGTAGAGATACAAGGTATACACATTCATAATCTATAGAGATATAAGATATACACATTCATAATCTATTTAAAGGGAAAACCGATAACCCTAGTCTCAACGTTGAAGTGCACTTGTAATCCCTTCCAGTTTCCCAAGAGAGCAGGGTAGAGCAATTGTTATTTCAATTCCTCAACTATTGAGTCTCTAAAGAATAATCTTTTTATTTGATGTTTGTAGGGCTAAATTTGACTTCTGCAGAGCTATATTATATTTGTTTCCGTTCAGATAATTTTTACAATCATCGCATTTATTTTAAAATTTGTCATTATATTGTATTAGATTATGAGGAGACTAACAAAACATAATTATATGTTCTAGGTTTTGTTTATAGTACAATGTGTCGATGATTGAATGCTATATTCTGGTCGACCAAATCCAGTACTTGAATCTCGGCCAGTAACCTACACCTCTTGGGAAGTTAATCCATACTGCTAGCACAGAGAAGAGAGAATACTATGCTCAAAAGGAATTGGTGAGAATTACATCCCAAATCAAGCTATTCCTTTCAAGACCTAGGACCTAGGCATTTGAGGCCGAAAAGGATCTGGTAAGCATTCATTTTTTAGTTTTTCAAGATTGATTCAGAGTGTTTAACGCCTGCATAAAATATATAAGTAACAAATCTTAAGAACGAGTGGGATGCTTACTTGTATAAAATATATAAACAAAAAAATTTAAGAAGGAAGGAGGAAGGAAATATTTTAACGCCCGCGACTAAGAATAGCCTATGGGAAAGACCAACTGGCACGTTGTTTTCTGCAATTCAATCCTTTGTATGTTCAACTTGATGATGAGCACCTCCAATTTTTCCACAGTCCCCTCGTTAAACAAATCATCCCAAGATTTATCTGTCAAGTCATTTGCATACCTGTCCCTATTGACCTTAAAGGCTTCACACTCTAAAATGAAATGTTTTTCTGTCTCCACCTTACCAGCGGTGCAAAAAATACACACTCTTTCTTCCCAAGCTTCTTTTGGCCTTTTCCAACGTACAGTCTTACAACGGAGTTAATGGGAATTAGTTCTTAACTGAACAATAAGAATTTTGGCTTTCCAAGGTAAATTGGCCCCTATGTACGCCTTTTGATGTTGATTGTAGGTAGGGTTAAACTCTTCAATATAATACTTTCTCTTTCTCTCTAGCTCTTTATCCCAAGTTCGCTTGTGTAACTTATTGATAACAAAATCCTTTATTTATTTACTATTCGTAGGGCACGTGCTCAGGCACATATCCTACTTGCTATATTTTTGCGCATCCAAGTCTTCTTTCTTTTGCACAATATGTCATTGAAGACAACCTTAGGCCATCTACCTTCTTCCATTTGCTCAACTCTTTTTAGATACCTTATGAGTCTCACCATAGTGATCGCTTCAATAGAAGCCACCCCCATTTCGCTTAGCATGATCTCGTATGGCACTAAACTCTTAATTTTGAACTTGCTTGTGATCATGTGTTTTTGAATCTTTTCTATTTGCTTCCACTATAAGTCAGAGGTACTGCTGGCCCAAACTTCACAACCATAAAGAACAATCGGGATCACTAAGAGCCCAAAAAGGGTTTGCATTGTTTTCCAGTCCCATAACTCTGCCTCTCTGCACCTATTTTGGAAAGCATAAAACGCTTTCCAACCTCCAAGAATTCTATTTTTCCTGCGGCCTTCCCAACGCAAATTTTTGTTGAAGTCGATTCTGAGGTACTTGTAATCTTCCACTACTTCAAGGGTATTATCTTCAAAGTAGAACTTATGTTGTTTATGTTTTCCTTTTCTAGAGAAAACTACCACTTTCGTCTTGCTAGTATTTACTTGCATCCCAATTGTTCTACAAAAGTGCTCAAGGGAAATCAAGTGCTCTTGCAAGCCAAGAGCAGACTTAGCAATCAAAATAAGGTCATCTGCATACAAAAGAATCCTTATCACATACTCTCCCACGAGGGCGCCATCCCCTCCCTCTAATTTTAACCACTCTTCAAGTTTGTCAATATATAAGCCAAAAAGGATAGGGGATAATGGGCACCCTTGCTTGACCCCGATATCACTTCTGAAACTCTCGGAGATACCATCTAATGTTCTGACTTTGACTTTGACCTCCTCATATAGCCTGTGAATAGCTCCTCTAAGATGTATAGGAACCCCAAGTTCCTCCATTCTGTGCCATCGCTTATCCGTGGGAACCGTGTTAAAAGCTTTTTTGAAATCGCAAAGCAACAAAAGGCTTCCTCTTTTTTCTCCCATACTTTTTCAATGACGTGCCTTAAAGTAATACCATGGTCCACCATGGAATATTTAGGTCTAAAATATGCTTGTCCTTTTCTTCCACCCACTTGCTAATTCTATTTTTTAGCATGCTTTCAAATAGCTTTGCAAACAAGGGGTTTATCATTATGGTCCTATAATTGGAGGGATCGTTGACATCTCCATTCTTGAAAAGAGGAATTGCCAGGTTAGTTGTCCAATTTGTAGGGAATCCTTGTTGAATGATGTTGTTGAAGATTCTCGTAATGTGAGGTGCAAGAGTTTTTGAACCCCACTTTAGATACTTAGCTTGAAGTTCTACTAAATCTTTGGCTTTTCCAACACCCAACTTCTTAATACCCACCTCGATCTCTTGCACGGTGAAAAGCTTAGTAATGGTGGCGGTGTTTACTAAGGGGGGAGGGGGTTCAACCTTAGGATTCCACTCATAGAGTTGCTTGCATACTCAAGCCACTTGTCTGCTGTAATATTGTTTTCAGTTTGCTTTTTGCTCACTTGAAGTTCCTTCCAAAATAGTTTGGGGTTATTTTTCCTAAGTATATTAGCTCTTCCCTCCTTGAGACCATGAAATCAATTTTTTTATTTCTTATAATCTGCTTGTAGCTTTCCAGTTTGACTCTCTCCACCTTATCCTTGCTTTTTTGCACTCCGCATTGAACCAAGCATTAACAGGAAAGCAATTTGTTTCATGTTTCCTATTCTTTGCTCTTTTGCATTTTGTGAGTGCCCTTTGAATTAAATTAGTTAGCTGCTGATTATTAAGGCCTTGGGACAGAATTTCCTCCCTCTTACAAAGTCTCTCTAAAGCCTTCCTAAAGATATTATAGTTCTCTTGAGTCAAAAGAATTCTGCCCTTTGCAAAAGGTTTTTGAATGTGCTGATTTTTTGTCCCTACCTGCTGCTTATCAGTCCAAGAAAGACTTAGATAGATCGGTTTCCTCCATGTTCTCACATAGACCATGTGAACAAATTGCATAATCCACCACACTTTCAAAATGAGTGGTCCATGAAATAAAGACATCAAGTCTGGTCTCTAAACAAGGTTAAGTAATGATGGTTTAAAACAATAATATCTCTATTTTTAAGACATATAGGTCGCGGGTCAAACCCTTCAACACAAATATCAACTGTAAATCTATCGTAACCCTATAACAATTGAGTGAATGCTGGAACACGAATTCAAGATCAACCTACTTTCTGGAGCGTGAGAATTAGGGTGAGACTCGGGTCACAGGAATCTTTAGAGTGTTGTCGCAGTATGGTCAAAAATCTCCATGAATATGGAAGGTTCAAGCCCAATTACTCATTACATTATCAAACCCACGATCGTGCCTTAAACAAGTTTGAATGTGATATAAACACTGTCGCAATCCAATGCTTTTGGGTACAAAATTCAGAATAGCAAGAAATCCTGCCCTAAACAAGTATGAATGCGATATAAACACTGTCAATGATATAAACACTGCCAATCCAATGCTTTTGTATACAAAATCCAGAATTACCAGAGAACAAATTTTAGAACTATCATAAGCTTTGTAAATAGACTGAGACAAATTTCTGAATCAAAAGCTTTGCAAATCCAGAAGAATTTGATACAAATTTTTAAATTTACGTGAAGGATCTAAATTTCCTGCCACTATCTATCTATTTAAATCAAAATTTTCAAGAGTCTGTTCCACGTCACTTAACATTATTTCCCAAATTTATTTTCCATTGAATTACACATTCGTTCTTGGCAACGATTTAATACACTCTTTAAAACACCAAATCCATACAGTTCTCCCAGAGCCGGGATCTACAAATGTTTGAAACAACAGTAAAAACATAATAAACTTGAAGGAATTCAAAAGAGAGATAAATAAAGAAAGAAAAGCGTTCGCCATGGAGAAGTCACAAAGAGCTGATAAGCCTCATCGGTCATCAGCCGGTATAAATATGTATCCCGATGACGACAGTGAACAGGGTAAGGAGCCCGAAGTATAAAATGGAGTGCACCAGAATCGATCTGCCACTCGTCCCAAAATTGCTGCACTCCAGCCTCCGATGATTGCCGGGAAACTGAAACAACAGTCCCGGGGTTAACAATATGAACAAAACAAGCGCGATCAAGACTGGGCCCCAGTCCGCCATTATTGTTGAAGTGCGTTTCCTTCGATCGGGATTACACGAAATCAGCAGATATGTGCAGAGATAGATAGAAGCTCTGCAAACAAGAATGTGAGCAATATGAGACTTGCGGATTTAATTTATGAGACTCGAACTCAGGCCTAGGGTTCAAAAAAGGAAGAAATGGGAATAGTAACGGGTACACGCAGGTCGCGTGTTCGAAACTCTTGGAATATGCCTTGCATTTAACAACTAGAATGCACTAGGCTTTGCTTTCTTTCTTTAATTGGTCGGTTTTCGAATCTGTTTTCCCTCTTCCGCTTTCCAGCCTGGCATGTTACGTGGCATCGCTTATGCTTCACGGCAAACCTAGATTCTTATATTATTTTTACTTTTTCCTTAACGCCGGTTCTTTGCCTTGTAGGTACACATCAAAACTTTGGTTAAAATATTTAAGTAGGATCGTGTCATGAGCCTTTTCCGTATACCTTGTTATAATAAAATAAAGTGAGGTGTTTAGCGTAAACTGACGATGTTAAATATTTTCAAGAACATTAATTAATATATAACTATATCCACATTATCATTAATTGCCTTATGAAGGTTTTCAATGTGAGTGAAAAGTTTTGGGAGAAAGTAAAGGATCTAACACATTATAAAAGGAACTTCTTTCATTGGAGTTACTTTCTAATTGGAGAGTTGTGTATTTATAATTTTTTTTTGGATAACTTTAATTTTAAGAGGCCTCTTCTCTTTAACTAAATATAGCTTTGGTTTATAAATTAAAGATAGGGTCTTGAATGTTTCTCCTCTGAGTCCACAACCAACCAACCTCCATGAAGTATGCTCGTCAACCCAAGCATCCTTAAGCCAAGTATTCAACCTATCAAGTGCATGTCACATGGTCCCATGCTACGGAAGCTAGAAAGGGAACAGAGCAAGTAAAGTGTATAGAATGGATAGAAGGCTTTGGAGTGATGTTGCTAGGTTAGGGGTGACTAAGGCAAGGCAAGGTCAGTAAGAAGCAAGCAATCAAGTAATGCTAGATCATCTATCTCGTAGCAAGCAATCAAGTAATGCTAGATCATCTATCTCGTAGCAAGGTCAGTAAGAAGCAAGCAATCAAGTAATGCTAGATCATCTACCCACTGAGAGTGCTGAGGTGATAACTTACTTGCTGACCAAACAAGCGACCGGGTAATCATCATACTTACAAAATTCAAATCATCCTCTTCAATTAGAACACATTTTTTGTTTGCTTGAATGCACCAAATTCATATTCAACTCTTGTGACCATGTCTCAACTTTGTGCTAAATGCCTATATAGAAGCAAAATTTGAAGATTAAAATTCATTCAGTAAATTTCATTTTCTTGAAAGTAATTAACTTTTTTCAGAGGAAAGATCCACGGGAAACCCAGCAATACTTCCCCACATTAGTGGATGGTAGAGGTGGTAAACCGCCGGCCATCCTCGCAGATGGCCTAACCCCAAAGGACTCGAGGCTCGAACCCGTGACCTCTCCCCGTACCGAGAGAGTGTGCGCACGTCTTGCCAATTGAGCTAACCCTTGGGGATTTTGAAAGTAATTAACTTATATTCAACCTTTGTGACCATTTTTCAAATTTATTGCTAAAATCTTTAATTGAAGCAAATATTTCAGGATAAAAATCATCAAAATACAATGAAGTTTCATTCACTTGAATACAAATCATCAACATACAATGAAGTTTCATTCACTTGAATACATCTAAATCGTATCCAACCCAGTGTGACCATTTCTCAACTTTGTTGTTAAATGCATCTATTAAAGCAAATATTCAAGTTGAATTCATTGCCATACAATACTAAAATTTCAGTAGTTCTAGGTAGTTATGATACAAATTTTGAGGAGGTGCAAGTTCCCTTATTTACAATGTCTAGAGTACTAACTTGGTATTGACACATAAAGAAATATTCCAATGAAGAGGACGTAAAATCCTTGCTTCTAATAACCCAGATACTTAGAAAAATGATATGACTGATAATGCATAATAGTTGGATTATTGCTAAATGTAAAATAAGCAAGACTTAGTTTATTAATCATTCATCCACAAGTGTGTGGTAACATGACCATGATGAATTACACATAAATGAATAATAAAGCAAACACATATAAAAATTCAAAATATGAATGAAAAAACATTTTAGATATTGGGAAAGCTAGAAATAACAAGGCATAGTTGCAAAGCAACTTAGTCCCTACTTAAGGGATAGATAAAACCTTAAGCTACTAAGGATACCGGCATAGATAAAAGTAACCTAAGTGCCCTAATGAAAATAATGAGTTCACATATGGCCGAGTAATAGTTTCATTCAAGCTTAGATAATAAGCTAACTCATATGAAACTCATAGCAAGGTTACACATATGGTAAACCCATAACAAGTATTATTCAAACCTAGTTGATTAGTCAACTTAAGCTTGAATACTAGTTAAGTATTGGTTACAATGTTAACACAAATATCATTGATTAGTGTAAGCTCCATATCTAACTGGTCTTGTTTCATTAGTAAGTCCATTGATTACTACTAGTTGATGCTTGGTTTCATAGCTAACCTAACTTAACTCAATGAATCAATCTTAATTACATGAATCATGTGTTCCTATATGTATGGGTAAAGTATTACCATTAGTCTCATATGATATAAGTATTGCGTATATTCCAATGATTGTAATTTAACCAATTTTATAGCTATAACATAAGCATAGTTATACTAAACATGATTCTATCCATATTGAGTACAGTGTGTAGAAGCTTCCATGATCCCTACCCTTACCTGTACCCTTACCTATAAAGCATAACTATCTCTATAAGATGTGATAATGGATACGTGTTGTAAGCAGATACAAGATCTCATACGTTAATGTTATATGGAGAATAGCTATACCCATTGATTTCATATTAGATCTAGCTTGATGTTTCTATATTAGTAAGCTTTACACTAACAATAAATTGAATAAGAAAGTAGTATAGTATTTTTGCAAAGAAAAGAGTGTGTTTTATACATCCTTAGACCTACAATGTTTTTTCGGCTAAAATAAATATAGGCTTAACAATTAGGTTCAAGCCTCATAATCCTTTTATCACTTAAGATTAGATTTCCAATTCTGAGAAGATTCACAAGAATCTAACACACCTTGGTAAATACGACAACTCTATAGCTTTTTTTTCTTGTTAGTCGTAGTTCTTGTGCCCAAGCTAGCAAAAAGAAAGAAAGAAAATATTCCTGATGGCTATGGTGCTAATTTTTGTGAGCCTCGCAACTAGAAATGTAGAAAAGAGACAATAAATAGAAGCATTATTGTGACACCAATTGTATTGCAAATAGTAACTAGAGATGTATAAAAGAGCTTAAAAAAAGAAAATACGAATGAGTAAATAAAAGAGTGGGAAGAGAGATGCAAGGGAGACACTTGTACTTTCATGATCAAATACATAGAAGATGCAACATGCTTCAAAGGACAGGATGAATTCCAAGTGTAGTTGGTTGCCTTTTTATAGCCAAGTGGCTCATGGTGTGAAACATATGGCATTTTCCCTCGTTGCTTGGATTTTGATGTGAAACATATAACATTTGGATGAGAACCAGAACCTTGCATCGAGACTAGGCCAGATCGATCTCTGAAACTATCGCTATTTTCAAGAGCGGGGTGGAGTAGAGGTAGGCATAATTGATGGAGAACTTATGGATAACTTTGCAATAGCTACCTAAGAAATAAGAATTTGATTTTTGAGCATCCTAGATGTTATGGATAACTTTGCAATAGGTACCTGAGAAATAAGCATTTGATTTTTGAGCATCCTGGATGCATGACACCAACTTCAACGCCTCCCACTCTACTACACATTGACCTGTTGAACTTGCTTCCAAAACAACACCAAGAATCAGAAGGGGGGAAAGCATCTCTACAAAAGAAACGAATTGTATCCTAGCCATGTTTCAAAAGCAATCTCCATAGTTACAAAATGGAAAGATCATTCTGGCCTCAAAAAACAAGGAGCCACATTTTGATCTTTAGTGAGCATATTGGGGATATTGCCACAGATTTCCTGTGTCGCCTGTGCTCTGTCATCCTTTGTGTCCATTAGCATGTTACCATGGAATGTCATGATATTATTCTCTATCTCCTCATGGTTTTCCAATCTGGACCCTTGGGGATTTAATAGGAAGTGATTTTGTTACAATTTCTTTGTTGCAAGGTAGATTGGTGAAAAAACTTGTGCTTTTGTCACCTTCTTGGAGACAAATAAATTTGAATTTTTTCCTCCGTAGACATTCCTCATGTTAATTGTGTGCATTGATGTGTTCTTGGATGTTTTATTCTTTGTATCTAAGGTTTTTGATAAACTCAGTATCCATGATTTCCTATTGAATTGTGGTGTTTGTGTTCTCTAGTTTTCCTATTTGCACCTTTGTAATTGTGTTCTCTAGTTTTCTTATTTGCAAAATTGTGTTCTCTAGGTAAATATTAGCATAAAAAATTGACTACATTCATTATATTTCATGATTCAGGTAGCATATTTTCCAATACTTTATGGACCAAGTGTTGGATTCCTTAAGGAATCCACAACAGAATTCATGTAGAATTTTGTCCAATACTTTATGAAGTAAACAATGGAGCCCTATGGATAGGCTTGATTACTTTCGATGGAAAATATTAGATGTCTCTACATAGGAGATTGCTAGTATTTTTTGGTCCAGCTTCTTCAGTTCTATAGTAGTCTCCCTCACATTCATCGGGTTATATAAATTATTACTATTTCATAACCACTCTAATGAAAGATTTAGAGATCTTAGTGTTTGCTTCCTTGCTAGAATAAAGGAATTGAGCTACTTAGATAGACACTTTTATCTATATATTTATGGATGAGAGCTCAGCTAGTACTGGAGAAGAACAAAACAAGACACTTTGATTTTTTTCCTTAACCCACACTAGAGGTTTTGTACCACTAAGAAACTAATAACTATTTTCATTCAATTCCATTACCTATTGCTCCTTTTCTTTTAGGTATTCCTTACTTAAGGGGAACTTTTTGCACTTGCCTAGGTGTGGGAGCAAGAAGTAGCTTTACCTACATCATGACCGCCTTCCATTCCCAACCCCATATTTATATGTGTGTGAAAAAATGTGATGGAAAATATTTGGTAGTGATATGGAATAACAATAAACTCCATGGGTTCTCCAAGTCAAGATGTTGTGACCTGCATGGACATACAATGAAAAATTATGAATTTACTTCTTACTTGGTTATATCAATAATTATCTTGTCTCTTACCTTGCATCTAGCTTAGCTTCAAGATATAATTATCTTTTCTCTTATAAGATAATTCATAGATTATTTATATAGAGAATCTTGGCTTATTACTAGCTTGATTAATAACATGATTATGTTTATAGGATGGTCTAATATTTCCCTTGTAAACAATCCCAAAACTATTTCAACGAAGTAGTTTCCCTCCATAATTAATCTATAATTGATTAACCATATAACATACTTAAGAAACCTCAGGTTCCTACTGAGATTGTAACCAAATGGGTTATTAACTCGTCTAATAATGATCAACTCATATTCATTTTTGCGGCTTAATTATCACTACCTAAATGAGTTGTTGAGTCACCTAGTGGCCTGTCAAAATTTTTTAATGTTGGTTTTTCTAGATCTTATTAGCTTATTTAAGATATTTATCTGAAAGAATAACAAGTACAACAAGATGCATAATATAAAACAGATACACAAGACACAAATATTTTCACTGAGGAAACCATAAAGGAGAAATTCCTGCAAACATCCTCATAATAGTACAGTCACAAAGACAGTATCATAAGATGAACAAACCCAGTAATAAGAAGTATTTAGCGGCTATCCATATCTCCTCTCTCTCTCTCTCTCATGCAAACTTGAGTGAGTGTGAGGTGTATATAAATGAGGGAGGGTGCCTCCCTATTTCTACCTTTCAAATGACTGACCTGTGACTGGGGATGACCTCTTATGCTAATAGTGTTGACTTCTCTTAGAGAGACTCCAAAAATAAATTACATGATGTTACAGTGGGGACTATTGCCACAACTTACAATGGAGGTTGTACCTCAAGGTTCATACACAATAATGACATCCTGAAAGGAGGTAAACACATCTCCAATGGGGGTACAACAACATACAATGATAATATACATCAGAATATCTTCCAAAGTTACAAATACATCAACACTTAATGCATTAATGCAGTTGCGAAAAAACCTAAAAAGAACTCCCTTATTTTCTTGAAATGCTTGTTTCTTTGTGCAAAGAAAATGAGCGAGCTCAAACAAGGTACAACTTCCATGCCTTAGAATAAATAGAAAATTGATATTTTGACCTAAAATTCACTAGTTCAATTATTATGTTGATTTTCATAACTAATCGATGTTGGGGTCCTTAAAAAAATGTAGATTCTTTGATATATTATGATATGCATGTACAATAGGTGGTCATTGATAACAAGAATATTTCCTCGACAAACAGATAATGAGATAAAAAAATTAAAAAATGATTGGAATACTTATATGAGTAAGAAGCTTTCAACAATGAATCAATTTAATTCCAGAAGAAGGTCGCCTCCATCAATTGAAAGGGATCAGGCTATAATGAAGTGTAAAGATATTAGAGTTGCAACGATGTCCATGGTGAACAATTGTTCATATGACCAGTGTAGATCCAAATCCTAGGCTCTATCAAGCATCGAGAGGGATGAAATCTCTTCTTAGGTATCCATTGATTTGATTCAAACCAAAAGACACATCTTTTTAGTTAAGGTCTACATATATTATTATTATTATTATTATTATTATTATTATTTATGGCCGACATATAGTATTTTTTATTATTTTTTATTTTGTTAGAAACCAACATTACAACATTTCCCCATGGTTTTAAAACCATATGCAAGGCCTTGCACATGGTCTTAAAACCATTTGCAAGGCCCTCCTAAACCATGTACAATAAAACCATGGGTTGTGTAGGAGGCCTTGCACATGGTTTTAAAACCATCTAGAAGGCCCTCCTAAACCATGTACAATAAAACCATGGGTTGTTTAGAAGGCCTTCCAAATGGTTTTAAAACCATGTGCAAGGCCAACATTTTTTTGTGTTTTTATTTTTTATAATTTTGTTAGGTAGGAACATTACAACATGTCCCCCATATTGTGTTTTTTTCCTATCCACATTTTTTTTTACAAATAATTAAATTTTTACTTTTTTATTGTTTTGTTAGGTAGGAATATTACAACATCTTCCATTTTTTTTTACGGATAATTAAATTTTTACTTTTTTATTGTTTTGTTAGGTAAGAATATTACAACATCTTCCCCATATTAGGTGGTTTTTCTGGCCGACATTTATTTTAGCCTATAATTAAAAAAATTATTTGTTATTAATAAAAATAACGTTACAAGATCTCTCCCATACTGGCCTGTAGAGCGTCTCTTGGCCCAAAAATAGAATGCATGTAGGAAATGACCATGAAATCTAGGCCATTGACATTGTTGTGTGCAAATAGTTAGTTTGTATAGCAATAGTTGAACGAATGGAAGATGTCACATGCCCCAATTTTGCAAAAGAAAACAATATTATATTATTTGATTTGATTGAGGACAATATGTTAAATTTTATGCTAAGTTGTGACTGATGACTCAGTAGAGTCAAGGATATTTAATGTAATTCTGAATATTTGTATTATAAATAAATAAAGGAGGAGACAACAGCTTAGGAGAGCTGTTAAAAGAGTGTTTACTGGTCAAATTGGTGGAGGAGACTGAGTGGAGAGCAAACAGACATGTGGCAGCATCCTCAAACCTCTTCCAACTGTTGCAGGTGGCAACCTCCCTACATTTGGGGTCATGATTCCCCACGAAAGTGGAATCAAAGACGGTGGCTCAATTAATGACAACTGACCCAAAAGACCTAGGCAATCTTTATAAAAATTCCCATTGAAGAGAGCTGAGGCTGCTCATTCTAGAGAAGTGATCATTCGAGTGAATGTACTTCAGAGAAATTCAATGGAAGGGAATTGTGGAAATATTTTGAGGGGATAACTTTTGAGTGATCTAGTGTAGCTTTTAAGCTGAAAGATCTTACTGCTAAGTGCAGGGTGTTTTACTGATTTATTGGACTAGTCTACTGTTTGCATGCTCCACCAGTTCTTAGCCAAGAAGACCAGGAACAGGCTCAAGGGTCCTAAGGAAGCATTGTTTGAGCGCTCTCCAGGAGTTTGGTAGGGAGGAACGGCCTCCTAACGTTGTTGTCGTCTATCCTAATCAAGTTATACATTATTTTGTTTTACTGTGTTAGATAGATAAATCTGAACCTGATTGTTAAAGGAATGTTAAATATTCAGTTTGTAAAATGTTAGAAGTTAGTAATCTTTTTTAGATTATTGAAGAAATGAATCCGAAAAGTAATGTGTTAGAATGGAAAATAATTCTAGTCTGTGTTTTTCCACACCTGGAAGGACCAGGCCGTACTCTAGCACAGATAGAGTATTTACAGTAGATGAAAGAAAATATTAAGAGACTGGATAAAACATATATGGTTATGCATTTCGTAGTTAGTAGAGTAACTTATTTCAGTATGTAGGTTATTATTAAAAAGAATAGTGATTTGTATATCTATGTTTATTGTTTTAACAAGCTTATTTATGTAAATATATTGGAAAAGAAATAGCAGTAATCTAGTACAGGTAGAAGGATTAAGATGACAAGAAAATATCTTAGTAGATAAGATTGTGTATTTATAGACAGTAGATTAATTTTTATTCAAGTTAAATTAATATGGAGGTTAAGCTGTGTAATGATAGGTTATATTTCTCTATGTTCACTTAGTAACTAATTGAAATATAGCAGAAAAATCACAGTCAAGTTACAATGTTTACATTTAGATCAGTAAAGAAATAAACTACTAATCATATAGTCTATTTCCTAATAATATAAACTAATCTAAGACTAGTAATCACTATAAACTAAATAGGGTTATATTAAAAGTACTTAAATTATAAAGAGTAAACTAAGATACAGAGTCTATGCTTATCTTTTCAAAGAACTCGGAGTAAATTCTACTTGTCAGTTTAAGTAAATAAAAACAATGAGAATATGATTTATAACTAATATAAAAATAAATATCTATCTATGTAAAGAACTGTTTTAGAATTATCAAACAGGTTTATACTTGTAAAGGTAAACTACAGGCTCAAAACCCTAAACAAAATTTATTTTTACAAATAAAAACATTTAAGCTACAATCCATTTACTTGGATTATTTTATCAATAAACAATCAAACTACTATAGACTGGTTACAGTCCTTTCTGAAAATATATGTACAGATACAACTTAAAAATATCTTGTCACAACACACCTGTAATAATATTAATTTAACCGAATTAACAAATAGCAGAATCCTATTATTATTGAATTGAAGAATTCATTTAGACAAGGGTTTCATTCAGGAAAAACCCTAGTTTGTTCATTCCGAACAGGTAGGTTAATTTTATAAATTATACACTACGACTGAGTTACAGTCCTGAATAATAATAATAATCTATACAGAAAATATAATGACAGCAATATTCTTTATTAACATTCGGTTAGGGAAAACCCTAACTTACATAGAGTCACCATACAGTATCACTACAAAATGAGACTGAGCTCGAAGACAAAAACCAATGTATCACTTTGACAGGCCATAAGGCTGAAAATTTAACTAATTACAACACCCATCTCAAGGCTGGGACTACCCAACGACATAGCAAGGGTTTGTAAACAGAATAGAACCAACAGTTTTTAAAAACAAGAAAACCATTTATCTAATGGCAAAACTAGACAAGCTTCCAAGCTCGGGGTTTCACCATCGACAACCTTGTTACAAGTAGGGTAAGAACCCATTCATTGAACCCAAGGCTTACCGGATTGGGCCACAATCCCTCGAAGGCGGCCAGCATTATCTTCGTCACAGGTTGCAAGAGTAGTGCCAAATTCCTGCAAGAAGAGCACAATAATGTGCGTTAATTACAAAAGTATTTTTTTATTAAAAACCTAACTGTAAAAATAACATTACTGTGAGTCATGCACTTCAAAATGAAAACCAAGTATTTACCTTTAATGAATGAGTATTGAACAGTCTAGCGACGAGACTGTCACCAACTGCAATTTGTACATACAAAATCTCCAAACCCTACAACGTCGATGGAGCACACCCAACAACAATGAAGCCTTAGCTTCTCACAGTAGTGTCAGGCCACGGGGAAGGCAAGATGGAGCTACAGACAGGTCGCAAGCCTAGTGCAAATAAAACTAATAAACTCTCGCATAGTAAAACCCACGGCTAAGAAGGATTGCCAACAAGACCAAACGCTGAAGACTATAGCAACGTTAAACCCAAGTTTTGGAGCAAGCTAGAACAGGAAGAACACTCACGGCCTCCATGAAACCTTACATAGCAGTCTGAAGGCCAGCGTGAACTTTGTTAGTTTTTCAACATTAAGCTAGAATTATTAGGATCTTTAACTGAGAGAATAACAAGTACAACAATCAAACACAAGAGACAATGAACACAATGTTTCTCCTCAGAAAAACCATAAATGGAGAAAACCCCACAACTTCCTTAGAGATAGAATCAGCACCAAAATAGTAAAACCCAAAACAGTAAGTGATCTCCTGACAGCAGTAACCTTCTTCTTATCTAGCCCCAGTGTCTTCTCCTTCCTCAACTATGTGCTACACTTGAGTGTGTATGTGATGTATACTAAATAGAGAGTCCAACTCTCTATTTATACTAATCCTAACATGACTAAAACCCTACTAGGGCCGACCTCTATAGGAGAGTCTATTAACCCTAGTGCCCCGGAACTGTGGGGACTTTAACCCTTAGACAATAAGAGGGTTACCCACAATGACTTGACATGACTTGTTTACATTATAGATCTTTCCAATTGGAACATCAGGGCA
>LPNX010360770.1:249572-283514 GCA_001517045.1 Pseudotsuga menziesii | reverse complement strand
CATTTGATATTATGGAAAAGTCCAAAGTCGAGCTTGCTTAGAACCTTTCTAACTACTATAGATTTAAATACTTGCAAAACATTGTAAATATGCATGTATTATATTTGAACTTATCGTTTTTTTAAACCAACAACTTGGGTGGTTATAATGTATGGAGCTGAATAGAATAATAAAAGAGTATAAACATAACTTTTACAAAGTTCGATGTTGGTTTAAACTTTCATAGACACTAGTTGCTTCTCGACTTGTCAATGCTAGTAATTTACCATAATTGTTTTATATTGGACAAGATAGTTTGTGATTGTTCAAGATAACCTGTACTTAGCATAGGGTAGCATTTTGATCATAGTAGAAAGATCTACCATAATAGTTACTTTAAACATTAACTTAATGTAAGAGAGGCATTATGGTAATAATAAAATTACAATGGAATAGCCTTACTCAAGTTTATAATCATTGGAATGGTACTAATTGACTTAGATTTAGGAAGTAAGGGAAAATAGTATTCCATGTGAAACGATGCAGTTATTTTTACATTAATCAAGTCTATAATATCAAGGAGATTTACAAGCAGTAAGTTTTCCCTAGAGAATGCAAATAACGATTAGTTTGGTACTTTAGTAAATAATACGATAATGTATGTGGTCACAATAGTACATGCAGTACGGCGTTAATGTAAATAAGAAAGTTGATAACTTATCAGTGTACAACTGGTTTTTACATACCAGTAATCAGGTTAATAACTTCCATAACTAGTCAGTTAAAAATATATATATAAAGTCGAAACATATATTCTGTTGAGAATCTTTAGTATCAATATTGATAGAAGCTCTTCCATGAATAAAAATAAATAAGAATAAGTATAACATTTGCAAGTTAAGCATGTCAAAATAGAAATGAATATATGACAAAGATTACGAGCTTAGAGTTCACAGTAAGTATCTTTGGTGTCACTAAGCTTGATAAAGAAAGGAACCTATTATCTGAACTCTGCTTACAAGAAAAACTAGAAAATATAAATTACTTTATCTCATTGAAGTTGCTTGAAAATTATCAGCTTATTTACTAGCATATTATTTTGCAAACAGAAACACTTCTTGATACTTTATGAATTTAAAACGTCTACTTGTTCAATCGTACCTGTGAACCTGTAAGAACCAGCAATCTGTCTGCATTAGCATAAATGATAAGTAAGCCCAGGATTCAAAGTTAGATTCTACCTACTTGCCATAAAGTAGACTCATTAGTAAACTAAAATAAAACAGTATACAAGTAAATCTTATATACGTTATGAAAAAGAAACTGCTTTAGTTAAACGTAATTTGAAAATGCGTAATACTAATCGTTGGACTATTTCACTTTCCATTAACCATTAGCTGTTAGTAAACCGCATATTCAACATTTTATGTTATATCAAAATTTACATTTTTGTGAAAATTTGGGGTTTTGACAGAACAGGTAGAGAAAACACTGACCTCTTTATTGTACTTTCCTTTCTTGTTCTTACAGGTGTTGTAGATGATTTTACGTGAGCTTGTCCATGAGATTCATCTAGCCATATCTGAAATTGTAGCCAAGCATATTTAGTGCATCACCCAACCAACTCTAGAACAACTTGAGGAAGGTCAAGGCACTGTACCCTTGATCCTTAAGAGAGAAAGTGGAAAGGGAAGAATATTATAAGGGAATGTTGCAGATGTGGTGGTGCTAGAAGGGCAGAAGATTACAAGGGAAAGGGCACATTGCAGATATGGTGATACCAGGAGGACGATGGACGATTATAGTGATGGTACATAAAAAATGAAACAAACATTAAATGTTTGAAACTATTGTTGATTCATGAAGAGCAACTTACATCATTAATCCAATTGAAACAAAGGAACCAAATTTTTTTTAGGACATGATACCTATGAACTTAGGATATGATACTTGTTAGTTTACGTCTGCCTAGAAAAGAGGCCAAATAAAGGTTGATTTCGTTCATTCGTGGATAAAATGGTTCTCCTCATATCATTAGTTCAATAAAATTATTTTGAATCAAAATTTTGGATAAAAGTTTTAATTTGTGTGTCGATAATAGGAAAAGTGGCACATCGATTACTAGAGTCCCTGTCATCTTGAAGGTAGGGTATAACAATATATAATTGTGTTTTAGTTAGTACATTTTTACTCATGTTGTAAGAGAACATTATCCTTCCCTTGGTTCATTTATGGGTCATAAACAAAATGGTTAGCATAAGAAACTTGTTAGGGGTGCTTCGTGTAAAATTTATTCATGTAATATATGTTACGAGCCATGAAGTGGGTTGTGGAGAATGCAATATTAGAAAAAAAAACCAACATGTTTCTAATGAGATCAAGGTATATATAGGAAATTATTATGGTCATATTCAATTGAGCCATGATGCATAAAAACGAGTATACATCATTGAATAAAATGACAAGTCTGACTACCATGGGATCCTATGGACTAACAAGTCTCTTGTTGCATTAGGATTGTGGGGTGTTGAATCATCTCAGATTGACAATCTAGGATTGTGGTGCTATGAGAGAAAGTATTTTCATGATGACACAAGGCACATAATAATCACCAAAGGATTTATACCTGGTGATTTGACAAGAATGATAAGTTCCATGCCTATAAGTTTGTGTTCCCTGATAGGGTACAATCAAGAGTGAACATGTAATACATTTGATTAACCTCATATGAATGGCTCATTCATTCCCCTCTCTTCTTTTATGGTGGTAACTATGAATCCTCATAATATTGATGTAATATTGGGGATATCAGAGTGCATAAAGGAAATTATGTAGTTCATAGAGAAAGGAGTGTCCTTTAATGTGATCCATCTTTCTTATCCACTTCCATTAAACACGTAATAGTTTTCAATTGTTAGTCAATAGGAGGGAATCCCCGTGATGATATGGTTATGTGGTTCAATGTAATTGGATTAAAAAACTAGGTGTTCATAATTATGTGTAGATCATTCTCATTGGCTAAGAAGGAGATCATCAAACTAATTCACTAAGTGGAGAATGGAGGAGAACATAATGGAAGGGGAAAAAGAAGAGAAGATATCAACAAAAATGGGAGAGATGTAGGGCCTCTTTAGATCATGCAAAGAGACACATGGCATAAAAGAGAGACACGTTAGGGAATATAATGGAGGATTCACCACTCCATATATAAGTTTGTTCTTTTGATCTTGTTTAAACATTCTTTGTTCCCATCATCGTTTTCCTTCAAGGCATGTAGGAATTGCAACCATGTATTCTTGAGGCAATAACTTAAATGTAAAGATAATGAAAGACATCATTGTTGATTCACTACCTTGTATATTGGAAGTTTTCAATTTAGGTGTAATTAAAACATTTTGATATTATTCACATTTACATACTGACATTTATTTTGATAAATATGATGTTGCCATTAATGTTATTTATTGTTGGGAATAAGGTTTGGCACATTGATTAATTATAAATGATGGTGTTTTACCACCATAAGTTGTGTGCATTGTTACTATCATCACTAGGGTTTTATTCATCTATGAGAATGAACTCATATAGGCCCTAATACACTTTCATTTCTTAAATATATAACTGTATAGACTACCGTCATCTAGTACAATTTCAAAATCTTCCATTAACTACTACATGTTATGTTAATTTTTCTCGTAAATATATGTTTCTCAAGTTTGGAGAGAAAGATTCCCAAAGTATAAAGACTCGATGTGGCACCATTCACACTAATCTCTACTCGTCCTTTCCTCCTATCCTTATAATGTGATATGTGTGGTGACAAAGTGAGTCCATATCCCAATGGTTTTTCCTTGATTTTATTTAGCATCAATATTTTTCCATATTTTTTGAGTTTCATTGATATATTTATAGAACAGGGACTTCATGGAATTCTGGCACAAAAGCATGCATATAAAGAAGAATTGATAAGGTTATAATGGGCAATTCCTTTTACTATCAAGAAAGGGTTAAGTCATTTGGTCCAAGAGCCACCCATTACCTAAAGAAGATTATGGATGCACTGGCATCACTGGCATAAGGAACACCTCATGGGACACCATTTAATGTGGTGTTATTGTTAGGGGACCATATATACATTCTTAGGAGACAATAAATATTATTTTGCATTTCTATTAGCGAGAAAAATGTGCAAATAATACTACACTTCTTTTATAATCATCCACATTCTGTGTAAGGTTGTGATAAACCTCACTTGGTGACTCTACTCTTCTCTCTACTCCCAGTTGCTTTATATTGAATATTTTCTAGATCCATATCAAATAAGGGAACAACCTACTTAGAATTTATATCTAGTGCAATATTATGAACAATTTCTTATTCTCTTAGAATAATATTAATATTGTAACTCCACACTCAATTTAGGGTTAATATTCTTCTATCTTGAAGGTTCAAACATATAAAATGATCTCCTTCTCTATGTAGATTTTTATAATCCTTCTTGTGTGTAAGGTTTGAGACTAAAATTGCTATTTTTTCCCAGTACATGGTGGATAGGGTGCACCTATCCTTTAGAGGCTTACCCTCTATATCCCATCTCAATTCCTTATCCCTAAGTTATCCAAATTTAAGTTTTATCCCCCTTCTGAAATTGGTTGAAAATTAATGTAACTCTACCAAACCTTGGGATACAATGAAATATTAGGCTCTAGTTATTCCTCTCCCATCTCATCCCCCATTTTGTTGCTATTTGAAATAATTTCCTTGGTTTAATAATAATGGTGTTTCTATAGCCGAGGATCATGTCATAGCCTTCAATGCTTGTGCCAATTTTCTTGATGTAGATCAAATGTATGTTGTGTTTATGAGATTGTTTACATTCATTAGGAGGTGATGGTATACATTGGCTTATACATTTACCAACCAAATCCATTACTACTTGGTAAGAGCTTCATGACATTTTTCTCCTCCATTGGGAAGAGAGAAGGGAAGTGTCATTCCTATAAGCAGGAATTCCATTCTCTTAAAAAGTGTTAGAAAATAGGACTGCAGACCAATAACAGATATACAGTTAAATCAATAAACAAGATGCAAAACACATTAAAACATTACAAAGAGACACAGATATAATGTGGTTCACCCAAACGATGGGCTACGTCCACAAAGAAATTTGCTAGTCCTTTTATTACAGTCCAGAAAGATGAAGGGATACACCCTGCAGCAAAACCGATGCACTTCCTCTTCACACTCTCACAGTCTCTCTTCCAGTACAATACAATACCATATCCAGTCGATTTACAATGCTTTCTTTTATAGGGGAAATACCATGGGAAAAATTCTAGGGTTAACCCAATACCATGGGTCCGCAATACTGTTGGCCAACACACATCCCAAAAAAAAAAATTTGGGGGCTCAGCCCCGGAACCCCAAGGCAGGGGGAATGAGTGTACAGTACTCCTGGGTTACAATCACAACTAAATAATATCTCTGGATCTGGAATATTAGCCTCCACAACCAACAATCTCCCACTTGGAGACTAATCACAGCAACTCTACCGCTATTGCACTTGCTGGACCTTGGACTTGGAAAATTTGTTCTTTTCACCTTCATGCTTTAAGGCCAATAGAAACTGAGCAAGAACTCAGTTTCTCTCTAGTTACTCCCTTTGTCAACATGCCTGCAGGATTCTGGCTAGTGTGAATCTTTTCCAGTTTTAACAGTTCTTCATCTAGAACATATCTTATGAAGTGGTATTTGAGTTCTATATGTTTAGTCCTCGAATGAAAAACCGAGTTCTTTGCAAGATGAATGGAACTCTGGCTATCACTGTATAGCCTACTATTCTCCTGTTTCTTACCCAATTCTTCCATGAACCTCTGCAACCAAATCATCTCCTTACTAGCCTCTGTAGCAGCAACATACTCTGCTTCCGTTGTTGAAAGTGCAACAACCTGTTGCAGTTTTGAAATCCAACTTACTATTGTTCCACCTACAGTGAACACATACCCTATGGTGCTCCTCCTGCTGTCTTTATCACCAGCCATATCTGCATCAACATATCCCTGTATAACAATGTATGAACCTCCAAAACAAATGCATGAGAAGTGGTACCTCTCAAATACCTGAGAATCCACTATACTGCTTTTCAATGCTCTTTACCTGGATTATTCATATACCTGCTCGCAACTCCCACTGCATGTGAAATATCTGGTCTTGTGCACACCATGGCATACATCAAGCTCCCAACTGTTGATGAATAGGGAATCTTGGACATGTAATCTATCTCTTCCTGTGTCTCTGGACACATATGCTTGCTTAGTTTTAAATGGCTTGCCAAAGGTGTGCTGACTGGTTTTGCATTCTGCATTCTAAACCTCTGCAACACCTTTTCTATGTACTCACCTTGAGACAATGTCAATTTGTGATTTTTCCTGTCTCTTGTTATTCTCATACCAAGGATTTGCTTTGCAGCACCCAAATCCTTCATCGTAAATGATTTAGCTAGTTTTATTTTGAGCGCATTTATATCCTGCATGTTAGACCCTGCAACAAGCATGTTACCCACATACAATAACAAGATAATATATCTTCCGTTATCTAGCCTCTTGAAATAAACAAAGTGGTCAGAATGGCATCTATCATAACCTTGTTCTGTCATAAACTTATCAAATTTTAAATACCACTGCCTTGGAGCTTGCTTCAGGCCATACAAGCTCTTCTTCAACCTGCAAACCAAATTCTCCTTCCCTTTGACCTCATACCCTTGTGGCTGCTGTATATAAATCTCTTCCTCCAAATCCCCATGGAGAAAGGCCATTTTTACATCTAATTGTTCAAGATGCAAATCTTCTACTGCCACTAGACTTAAAATAGTTCTAATTGAAGTCATTTTAACAAAAGGAGAAAATATTTCATCAAAGTCTATACCTTTCTTTTGTGCAAACCGCTTTACAACAAGTCTAGCCTTGTACCACTTCTTTCCTCCATCTTCTTCCTTCAACCTGTAAACCCGTTTATTCTGCAATACCCTTTTTTCTGCAGGCAACTTAACTAGATCCCAAGTCTGGTTTCTTACTAATGAGTCCATCTCCTCATCCATGCCTTGCTCCCACTTCTTTCTAGTTTCTACCTGCATTGCTTCTTCAAAACATTATGGCTCACCATAATCAGTCATCAATAAATAATACAGTGAAGGATAGAATCGTTCAGGGGGTCTACTTAACCTGGTAGACTTTCTTACAGTTGCAGGAGTTTCAGGTACCTGTTGCTATTCTTGATTTTCTAGTGCTTTTGGAACTTCATTTTCTTTGATTTCATCAAGCACTGTGTACTCTGTGTTTTCCTTTTCTTCTTTCTTTCCCTGCAACTGATCTTTGTACATGACCTTTTCATTGAATACTACATCTCTACTCCTAATTATTTTGCGATTTTTAAGATCCCATAAGCGATAACCAAAATCATCAACCCCGTATCCAATAAAGGTACATTTCTTTGATTTAGCCTCAATCTTTGTTCTATCATCTTTATCAATATGGACAAATGCTTCACAACCAAAAGTTCTCAGAAATGAGTATTTTACCTGTTTACCTGTCCATGCCTCCTCTGGAATGCCACCAACCAAAGCGCTTGAAGGCCCTCTGTTTATTAAATAAACAGCAGTGTTTACAGCATCAGCCCAAAACTGTAAGGGAAACCCTGCATGCAATCTCATACACCTTGCATGCTCCATGATTGTTCTGTTCATCCTTTCTGACACACCATTTTCTTGGGGTGTTCCAGGGACTGTCTTCTCTCTACGAATCCCATTGTGTGAACAGTAACTATCAAACTCCTTGCTACAGTACTCGACTCCATTATCAGATCTGAGACATTTCAACCTTTTTCCTATCTCATTCTCAACCAAATATTTCCAGTTCTTAAAAGTATCAAACACATCAGATTTCTGTCTAATGCAATAAACCCAAGTTTTTCTAGTTGCATCATCAATAAAAGTAACATAATAACGAGAGCCACCAAGAGATTGTACCTGTGATGGTCCCCATACATCTGTATGGACAAGCTCTAATTTTTCACTCTTGTTTTGTTTCCCAACCCTGAGAAATCTAACTCTCTTCTGTTTTCCATAAACACAGTTCTCACAAAATTCCAAACTTACCTGCTTCAGATATGGAAGCAGTTTCCTTGAGTGGAGAATCTGCATCCCCTTCTCATTCATGTGGCCAAGCCTATGATGCCACAACGCTGCACCTGTTTCTGTGGAAGCTACAGAAATAGAATAATCAGTATTATGAGGACATAAATATAACGTACCTATCCTATCTCCTTTTGCAATTACCATTGATCCTTTAGTGACCTTCCACCACGTTTTTCCAAACGTAGACAAACAACTGCCATCTCCCAACTGCCCTGTTGAGATCAGATTTCTTTTCATAGTAGGAATGTGCCTTACATCCTTTAGCAACCAGTCATTTCCATTATTTAGCTTAATCCGTACCTTCCCTTTCCAACAATTTTACATGGTTCATCATCCCCCAATAACACATGCCCAAAATCACCTTGAATATAATCATAAAAGAATTTCCTATGGGGTGTAGCATGACATGAAGCCCCTGAATCTACTACCCAGTATTCACTAGTATTATCTAATGCAAGAATCAAAGCATCTTGTAACACATCACCTGCTACATTAGCTTCCTGGGTAGTCTCTTGTTGCCTCTCACCTTTCTTCTTTGGTGCTCTGTAGTCTTTCTTTAGATGTCCTTCCTTACCACAGTTCCAACATTCTATTTTTCCGAATCTGGACTTGGATCTTCCCTTTTTAGACTTGCCACGATTTCTTGGGCTCCTTCCTCTCTCGTTTTGTCTCCCTCTGCTCTCCATGGTCAATGCACTACCTGATGTCTCACTTGTGCTTTTCCTTCGCATTTCCTCGCTAAGAATAACACTAACAACATCATCAAACTTAAGAGTGTTTGAACTAGGGACAAAGTTACTTACAACCATGACCAAGCTATTCCAGCTTTCTGGCAATGAGCACAAGATTAGAAGAGCCCTAACCTCATCATCAAAGTTCACTTTTATAGAACTTAACTGATTGGTAAGTGTATTAAACTCATTTAAATGGTCAGCAACAGATCCACTTTTCGACATCTTCATATTAAATAAACGCTTCATTAAAAATACCTTGTTAGAAGCCGAGGGTTTTTTGTAGAGCTTATTCAATGCGCTCATCACACCCTCTGTTGTTTTTTCTTTCGAAATATTGAAGGCCACCAACGAAGCCAGGCACAGTCGTATTGTTCCTAGTGCCTTTCTGTCAAGAACCTCCCATTCTTCATCGTTCATAGCCGCCGACTGTTTTGCTTTTCCGCCCAACGGCAGGTACAGATATTTCTGGTACAGATAGTCCTCCATTTGCATCTTCCATAACTGATAGTTTTGGCCGTTAAATTTCTCTACCCTAAACTTTCCTTCTTCTGCCATTGCTCCCACTCGAACCAGGAACCCTTCTTTCCTGCGAGTTTACCAACCAAATAGACCTTTTGGCTCGGATACCAATTGTTAGAAAACAGGACCGCAGAGCAATAGCAGATATACAGTTAAATCAATAAACAAGATGCAAAACACATTAAAACATTACAGAGAGACACAGATATAACGTGGTTCACCCAAACAATGGGCTACGTCCACAAAGAAATTTGCCAGTCCTTTTATTACAGTCCAGAAAGATGAAGGGATACACCATGTAGCAAAACCGCTGCACTTCCTCTTCACACTCTCATAGTCTCTCTTCCAGTACAATACAATACCATATCCAGTCGATTTACAATGCTTTCTTTTATAGGGGAAATACCATGGGAAAAATTCTAGGGTTAACCCAATACCATGGGTCCGCAATACTGTTGGCCAACACACATCCCATAAAAAAAAATTTGGGGGCTCCGCCCCCAAACCCCCATTTTCTCGGGGGCGCTACCCCCGAACCCCAAGGTAGGGGGAACGAGTGTACAATACTCCTAGGTTACAATCACAACTAAATATTATCTATGGATCTGGAAGATTAGGCTCCACAACCAAAAAAAAGAAGAAGGGAAAAAATGTGGCAAAGTTCAATCATAGTGTTTAAACGTTATATAGAAGGTTTCCAAGTGTGGTGAATCCCATAAAGGCCATTTCCATGCTTATATATGTTGATTCACATGATTCTAATTTTCATCTTTTGTTCAAGGAAAGGTTGTGTTCTAATCTTGATAAAATTCTCATAAATGTTTTGGAACTAAAAGTTGTTATTCTTGCTTTGGAAAGAATAGCATGCTTGCATCAACAACTCTCCACTTAAAGAACCAATATGGGGAGAAATCCCCTACTACAGTGGCTCCTCATTTGAGATATTGTTGTGTGGAAGAGGTCATTGTAACATGGCTAATGTTCACCAGAATTCCAACATAGCCATGGGAAAGTTTCCTCTTAGATGCACGATGTTTAAATCTATCAACATACGAGAATACCCATGTTGAAGGTCAAATGTGTATTGCTTTTGTGGGGGAAATCTCAAGTGAAAGTTAGTCCTAAGGGGGATTTATTGAAAATTTGCAAATGCAAGAAATAAAATTAAATGTGAAAGATATGGCTTCACATTCCAATGTTGCATTTTTAGTAGGCAAGTTGTGATTCATGTAAGATTTGCAGATGCTAGTAATGAGCATTTTTCAATGCAAGGTGGTGTTCAACCATAAAATCATATGAAATACAATAGATGAATATAGAAACAACAATTTCCATTTTGACTGGGAAAAAAATGTACATATTTACAAATCCATGATATGAAAAGCCCCTATCATTCCTATTTTTATGGTTCAAAGTTATTTCAAAGAGAATCAAGGTCAAGAGGGTAGAAATTTTTAATTATATTGGGGAATAAATGAAGTTTTTAGAGAATATTAATCACTTGAAGGTGCTCAAGAAGTATACAAAGGTTATATAAGAAGAAAGATCCAATAGCCCATAAACCATCACCATTTCTATATAATCTTGTTATAAATTGGGAGTGGAAAGTGATGATCTTATCCTTTTTAAAAGAGGGCAGCCATTGACTTTTTCCAACCCTCTCTTTGAGGAGAAGGAGGAATATAATGTGGATGGATATGACTTAGGGAAGAAAGAGGATCAAGACCAGAGAACGGGGACAACAACAATGAGTATGTCTTATCCTTCTTATAATTTCATGGATAACTTCCTCATTGTTACATGTGATAATATGTTTTCCATATTTTAAGGGAGACAACCAATTAAGGAGGTGAACATGGTCCCTATTGCTAGTTCACATGACACTACCTTAACCGATGACACTTATGCAGATATTGATATTGGTAATATGAATGAAATATATAACACTAAAGGGGATATGATGATGAGTGGGGTCTACCTCCATAGTGTGGTGAACTTAGATCCTATCTTGAATATATACATAGAATATCAAGGGTCTATGAAGTCAAAATATTCATCCCTTAAACATGGAATTACTTATGGATCCTTGAATTTTGTTGGGATGCCTATGCTAAGGGTTTACAATGAAAGATACTAAAATTTACTTCTATATGAATACCATGTATGTCACAGTCACAAAAAAACTTCCTTCTTCATAATAAAAATAAAGTGCTTAATGAAGATTAAAGACCGAAAGAAGGATTGGAGACATCTATATACCTTAGTAACAAAGTGGAGAAAGTGTCCCCTTTTCATGAACAACAAGGTCAATGCTAGGCAGATATATGCCTCATTTCTCTACTTATATGTATCCAATCTAGTCATGGTTGGAGTTGCATTAGTTAATCCCTATAACACTTTAGAAGCATTTAGGGATTTATTTGCAAACACAGAGAATATGTGCCTAACCTATGTTTTTTTTGGTCTAATTAAGTTAATTTTTTCCATGGTTTCATTGGCCCTACCACATCATCTAACCTATTACCATGGTTTCTCATCGACAACTCAAGTGTTCACATTTCCCACGAGCACATTAAAGAAGATAAGCATGCGAGTGGAAAATAAATTAAAAGTAGGGAACTTGAGCATACTATGTTATGCTCAAGATAATGCAATGGATGGGACATAGTTTAAAAGAGTAACTTTCATTTATATTAGTAATTATTGCATATTTCATATTGCCTCAGATGGAGTGATAAAGGGCTCGAGGACATGCACTATTGGAACTCAAGTTTTAGGTAGATGAAAGAAAAATAGATTTCTAAACAAACATGTCTATAATATTGGAGTACTTGGGATCCTTGTCCACTTTGTAGAGAGGTGATGTTTAGACTAGACTACACCCTCCACATTGTTCATTATTATGGGTTGTAAAGTAAATGGTTAACACAAACAACTTATTAGTGGTCCCTGGATTGAAAGATAAACATGTAATATACTATTATGGACATGAAGTGAGCCATTGTGAGTGTAATATTTAGAAACAACTAGTGGGTTTTTTACAAGACTGAGGAATTCATAAGACATGACTATGGTTACTCTTAGTGGAGCTTTGAGGCATAGGGAAGTATTAGGTTTCACCAAATAGAAAGATAAGTGCCACACCTGTGGGATCTTGAGGGTTGATAAGCCCCTTGTCACAATGAACCCATGTGATGTTGATTGGTCTCAAATTGATGGTCTAGAAATGTGGTGGTTTGAGAGGGAGAACTATTAGGACAGTACATGTCATGTAATACTCTTCAAAGGATTGAGACTCAACACTCTGACAAGGATTATAGGTTTTATGCCTATGGGTTTGTGATCCTTGATAAGGTATGATCAAGTGGGAACCCATAAGCCATTTGATCAATCCTATATCAATAGTTTGCACATTTACCCCTCCTCTCTAATGCTAGTAATAGTGAATCCACGTTAGAACAATGAAAGACATGTCAAAATATAGAAAGTAAGTTGCTAGGTAGTCCAAGAAGAAAGGTCCTTGACCTTCAATATGGAACACTTTTTATCCACTCATACTAGACACATGAGGTTGTCAATTATCAAGCGATAGAACTAAAAAACACCATAATCATATTGTAACCTCCTTGGTTTGATGTTATTGGAGAAAAGAATGGATATTCATTACAAACATATCATTTTGATTGGTCATAAAATCAAAATGAATTAAGACAAATTTCTCTTTAAAAAAAACAAAAAAACTAGAAACAATTATCCTAAAGATAGTTGCCAATTATGTTTAAACCCAAAACAGGTTCCGAACACTAACGACTTAAGACAAATTTCTATATAAAACCAAAAAATAAATAAAACAAAAACTAGAAACAATTGTCCTGAAAATAGTTGCCAATTATGTTGAAACCCAAAACAAGTTCCAAACATTACCAAGCAAAATATTCTATTAAAATTAGTTGAGAAAAAGTGAGCATCCTCCCTAGTTATTTTAAACCCTTAACTTGGTTTGAAAATTTTGCTATTAAAATTAGTCGAGAAGAAGTGAGCATCCTCCATAGTTATTTTAAGCCCTTAACTTGGTTTGAAAAGAATGACATTTCTTCTTTTGAACTATTATATTTTCTTAGGAAAGCTGATACATTAAAACCCTAGGCTATGATTGAGCTATTTCTACTGCTTAAGTGGTTTTGATATTTTGCCACTTAGTATGATGATTAAATGATTGCGAAGTTTGAATATCCTAAGTTATTTTCATTCCCTTTATTTTGAGGAATATCATGAAATTAATATTATTACTAATAAATTGAATTTAAATGTTACTTCAAGAGAGAGCAATGGAAATGATAATTAATTTGTTAGTTACATTTGGTCCTTTAAGACGTGAACTTAATCTTTGAACAAATGCCATGATTATTCCGGGCCCTTGTGTCCATTGGATTTTATTTTGAAACGTGTTTAAACCGAAAGGAAAAATAAAGAATAAAGAACAAATTGGCCTTTGATAATATAAATATTGTGAATTTTACTTTGAAACGTGTTTAAACAGAAAGGAAAAATATCGATTAAAGAACAACTTGCCCTTTGATAATATATTTATGTATATTTTCCCTTTTACCAAACATGCAATTCATGGCTTTTAATTATTTTTCTTTACATATGTTTTCTTTTTGTTTTATAATATTAGCAATGGTTTCAAGAGGTACAAAGAATGTCGAGGGGATCAATACAGGGAAAGTGAGAAGTAAAATGAATTACATGGCATTAATCATTGTTTTTATGAACATATTATATCAAGTTTATTTGATATATTGAGGTTTTGATGTTTAAATCTTGTGGTTATGGAAGGTTTCCTGTGCGGCAACCATGGAGCAATGCTTGGGGATTGGATTATGAGTAGTGATCTATAGTTTAGTTTCTTCCTCACTTTGCAATTTTGTTATGTATCGAAATCTTTTTGCTTAAATTTTTATTCCACTATTGGTTGTGCTCTAGGCCTGGGATTCCGACAGTTGTCGGTTTATTTTTCCTCTTGCTTGTATTGGGAGGTGTTTTGGTTTTTTTTCTTAGCTAGTTTTGGGTTCTGGGCTTCTGACTTTTGTTGGATCTTTTGCCTCTTGCTAGTATGTGAGGCGCTCCGGGCCTAAACTTCTTTCTAGAGTGTTTCTTGTTGTAGTATTGATTGTGTTTCGTTGCTCTATTGTTTTGCTATAAGCCCTTACAAAATTTATTGTCAGATGCTCTATGGGTCCTTATGATGTGTGGTGGCTCCCTACAAGATTCTTCAAAATCTTATGTTAAGCTAAAGAGTAGACCGTCTAATTTGGTGCTTGGTGAGGATGTCACCATGAGAGCCGTTCTCATTCTCTCGGATACAACCCTGGTGGGTGGATTTGTTGGAAGGAATGTGGGTCACAAAACCATGAAGGAGTGGATTGTTGCTCATTGATCTTGTGTGCTCAATTATTCTCTGGATTGTTATGTTCTGGAGAAGGGGTGGGTGGGAGCCACATTCCAGAATTCCAACGAGGTTTCCTGTATATTGGCAAGGATTTGGACTTGGGGCTCGGTGGTGATGAAGCTCAAAATATGGACTCCTTTCTTCGATGCTAGGTGTGAGAAAATGTACTCTAGACCCATCTGGGTTCTCTTAACTGATTTCTCGCTTGAGCTCTAGACTAAAAAAATATTTGCTTTGCTAGGTAGTGAATTTGGATCTTTCATCAAAGTATATATGAGCTATTTGACCACTAGGTTTATATCTTTGGCGCAAGTTCTGGTTAATATTGATAGAAGGGATGGGTTGGCTTTCGAGATCACCATCAGGAAAGGTGACATATCCTACATTCAAAAGTTTGACTATGTTGGTGTTCCTTTTCAATGCATTCGATGTACATGTCTGGCCATCTTGATAAATCTTGTTCCCTCCCTTTCCGTCACTTCGCAACACATCCATTGATAGTGCCATATTTAGTTCATTGTTTGGTTGAGGATGAGGACATAGTTTTTCCTCGTTTGGTGGAGGATGTTGATGGGGAAAATTATTCTTCTCAACTGGGGTTGGGTTTATCCATTTTATATACTGATCTTCATAAGGATTTAGCAACAACAAGGGGATGTGCTTGATAAGTTTGTTTTTCTTGTTTCTGGACCAGTCCCCTTGAACCTTGTTGTGTTATCTTCTCCTCCATTGAGCCTCACTAGTTTTGTGGACTCTAGTGTGTCAGGGCCTGGGCCCTTTAAGGATATCCCATCCCCTACATCTAATGTGGACCTTGTTTTTTCTTTTGACTTGATTCCATATGTTTACCTCCCAGAAAGTTGTTCCCAAGCTTGTTAAATTCCTGTTATGGACCTATCAATGATTCATGGATTTGTGGTGCATTCTGATGGTGTGTCAGTACCTATGGAATCCCAACTCTCATTCCAGCTTCAGGATGTTGTTGTTAAAGTGTTTTTGGTGGATGACTATGGTGATTCTCTCAGTCCTCATATGTGTCATTTATCGAAGGGTGATAAGAACCAACCTCCTCCCTCCCCTGTGTTAGATCCTATGTCAACCATAGTCCTGCTATCTCTTTTGAGCAATGGTTAGTGACTTGAGGTGTGTGGTTCATTCTTTTATCCTACCTTTTTGTAGGGATACCATTTGTCGACTAAGTCTCCCATCCTCGGATCATTTTTTTGCTCGATATAATGATCTTCTCATTTCGGACATTCTTGACAATACACCTCTCATCCCAGTGGCCTCCTCCCCTTTACTATCCTAGTTACCTTGTTTATAGGATGTAGACTCATTTGACACAATAGTCTTATGGAAATCGATGTTATGTTCTGCTTATCCATATACCCCGTCCTCTAAGTCTACTTGGTCGGATCTGATCGAGCCATTGGAGGAGTTGGTTGAGACTAAAATAGGGATTCAGTCTTCCTTTAAGACTATTAATCCTTGTAAGGCGCCTAACCTACGTCGAATATCAAACTGTTATGGTCTTCTTGATTGGCCCTAAGGTGGTGTTCTGCAAGCCTGACACTCCATCTAATCTCATCGATTAAGGGGGTGTTTCTTTACTTTGGATCTTGCTTGAGATAAGATGGTTTGTCTTGTTAAAAACTCTCGTCATAGATCAATGAAGGATCCCCCTCATTCTCGGCTCTCATGAGCTTTATCCAATTGATAGAGTTTTTGATTGGGGTTACCCCTTTTTATTCATCCCATTTGAAGGATGCTTGAGATATCTCTGGTTTTTTTTATCTATTTAGGGATTACTATTTTGGAATTCAATGGATAAAAGTATCGATGCTATGTAGTTTTATGGGTTTTTGCAAATCAACAGTTTTTTATTAACATAGTCCAATGTACAGGTGTGTCATGCTACTACTCTGCGAGATTTTATGGCTTTGTTGTTTACCTAATGCAACTTATTAATGTAAGGCTTTGGCCTGGGCGAATGTGGTTTTTTTATCAATATAAATAAACTGAAAATGTATTTGTTTATAGTCATAGGCATGTAAATTGCATCGACATATTTAATTGAAAATGTATTTGTTTATAGTCATAGGCATGTGAATTGCATAACCTTTGACACCTAATTTAAACGTATGTATATCGACATATTTAATAAAAAATGTTTCGAATATTGAATGAATCATAGTGATATTGAAGCCATTGAGATGATACCATTTTTTAACCATAACACATTTAACTAATTCACTATTGGAATATCAACCTAATTGTTTATATTTATGAAAATCTCTATACCTCTGGATTTAAAGAAAAATTAAAACATAATTTATTCATATAAAATAATTATAAATATGAAATATGTTGAGATTCATTTAAATTAAGTAATTATTTAAATGGTTTGCTTTGTTTAGAGAGTGATAATATAATTCGTATCATTTCATTTTCCTATTTATAATAGTATAATTATATAAAGTTGAAAAAACAATTTTTAAAAACCATAATATTTAGAAAGCAAGTTTATAATTTATTCATATAAAGAAAAAGATAATATAAAATAATCATAAATATGAAATATGATATGATTAATTTAAAATGCGGGAATCACTTGAATGTCATTTTTTGACAATTTTCTTTGGAGAGTCACAATTTGATTCTCATCGTATTTTTTTCCTTGAATGTCATTTTTCAACAATTTTGTTTAGAGTAATAATTTGATTCCCAATATATTTCTTTTTCTTTAAAGGTCACTTTTTTAACAATTTGAATGTCATTTCTTAATAAATTTGTTTAGAGAGTAACACTTTGATTCTCGACATATTTCTTTTTCTTGATTGTCATTTTTTTTAACAATTTTGTTTAGAGAACAACAATTTGATTTTCATCATATTTCCTTTTTATGTATATAATAATGTATTTGGACCAAGTTAACAAAATAATTTAAATGGTGGGATATTTTGCTAATATCCTCCTTTTTATTGATGGCTTTGGAAGGGAGGTTTTGCAACTTAAATCTATTTTAAGTTTATTTACAAGATCTTCGGGTATGTTTTGCATTAAGCATAATTGACCATTTCCCCCATCTTGTGGATGATGCCCAGGTGGATTGGATATGCAATCTTTTCAAATTTGTTTAATCTCATTTTGAGTCCGAAATTAAATATTTGGGTTTTATCATAAAATCTAATGACTATCACTGTCGTGATTGGACTTGACTTCTTTCGAAAGTGGAAAGATAGATCCATTTATGGTGGAATAAATGGTTATCTCGAGCTTACTGATTGATTCTACTGAAGACAAGTCTGGAAGCTCTATCAGTCTATTTGGTTTCTCTTGCTCATGTACCTATAGGTATTCTGGAAAGCATTAGAAAAATGAGTTTCAGTTTCTTATGGCGAGGGGATAATATCGATAGACCTTTTCATTGAGTCTCTTGGGATAAATTATATCTCCCAAAAGATCTAGGCGATTGGGACCTTAAGCATCTAAGTTTTTTTTCCATAGCCCTTACAGCGAAAGGAGTATGGCACATTCTTAAAGGTGATGGACTATGGGTGAGTTTTGTTCACCAAAAATATATATGTCGCCTTTCTATTTTGGACTGGTTCTTCACTAGAGTAAAATTTTTTAGAAACATTTATATTATGTGGAAAGTTGTGGTTCAAGATTTTAAAGTTCTTTGGGATTGGCTTGTATGGGTGATCGATAATGAACGGCGTATTAGGATTAGTCATGACCCTTGGGCTGGTTTTATGGAACATTATAGGTTACCTGAATGGATGGTCAATTCTTTTCTGGATATAGATTACATTTTTCTTTATCAGATAGTGGATTACCAAAGCTCTTCACCTCTGAACATGGCTTGGATGTTTGTGTAGCATATTGGGTTTGTTAACGAGGATTCAATAATTTGGAATTCTTACACTAGATCTCTCTACGACAACCATATTTACTTGACTAACAAAGAGGATAATATCATTTGGTATAGGAATTTGGTTGGTGGGTCCTATATTCTTTTTTTAGGTTACAAGTTTATTTATGAGTATTAGGATTTCAACGAGCGTACATATAATTAATAACTAGAGAACATAAATCCACATAGAAACACATTTAATATAGACACACCATATTTAATTCGAAAAACCAAAATCGGGATACCTTACTGTTAAGTTGTCTCTTTTGAGTGATACCTTTTTTATGCTTAGATAAATAACCAATGAACAATGTGGTCCAAATTATGAAATAAAATGGACTATGATTTTTTTTTGTTTGAAAAAAAGCAAAATAATTTAAACATATTATTTAGAAAGTAAGTTTAAAGTAATTTAGTTCACTTAATTATTATATTAGTAATAATTATTATCTTTAAATATTTTTTACAAAAATTTGAGGAAAAACAGTGAAATTTTATGAAAATTTTGGAAGAAGTCATTAATAAGATAAGTAAAGTGCCAAAGAAAATAGATAATTTAATTAAATGCAAAATTGAATTTTACAAGGTCTATTAGAAATGGATGAAAGAATTTCCTAGAAACAATTTTGTTTGAAAAAAGAAAATATAATCTCATCACCTTCTCTTCTCTTCTTAATTGTAATAAGCAATTATGTAATATGGACACATTAATTGTTTTAAACATGATATTTAGAAAGTAACACTAAATATTCAAGCCTAGAGTGAAGTCTTCAACCCCCATAACAATAATAAAAGGGCATACTTAGTTGCATTATAGTCTAGTTTAAAATCATGGGATAATGTTGAAAATCACTCGATATGCTAGAGCACACGTCTAGTACCAAAAGAGAGGGTCCATGGAATCCCCCACTCAAGCAAAATATCTAGTGGATTGACATCAAGGTCTCAAATAATCCTTCAATAGCTTTAAGGTGTCTTACCTATAGAATGACTCAAAAGATGAATTTGATAAAATGTTTCCACAATTCTTGATGAGCATCTATTGTGTATTCAATCTTTACTCTTTAAAAATAATATTAAAATAGTACCTTACATTCTCAAAGTTTATCTCTCCACTGTATCAAATGAAACTTTAAAAAGTGGATAGTTCAAAGTATAAATATTTCAATTGTTTCAAACAATTGAAGATGTAATTTGTGCATTACAAACTGAAAAACCTCCAATTAACAAATTTCAAACATGCAAAGTGTCCATTTCCCTAATCAATATGACCAGGAGAGAAACTAACAAGTTACTCCATTTCAACTTTAATTTTCTTCTAAAATCTAACAAGACCATCTCAAAATTAGTTGTTTCACCTCTCAACTTTGTTTCAATTTGATAGAAACAAATCAATTCAAAATCAAAATATTCTTTGGTGAATAAATACTCATTCATATTTTTTCAACTCTTATTCAAATGCAAAATGAGGTGGGCACCCTTTTTTGTTAATGGAATATATGAATGGATATTCAAATATATGTATTGGGAACTATAATTACTAAGATGGAAAAATTGGTTTTAGAAAATAATTTGTAATAAAAAGTGTTGGTGTTAATGTTGAGAAACCATTAATTATCTCTTCAACACTATGACATATTTCTCTACTACTCCCACTAGTTGCGTAAGTAGAGTTCAATATTCCTTGAAATATTAGAATTTTTCCAAAATGGAACCACGAATTGCCCAATTCAAATTGTCCAATAATAATTACATTTGATATTATTTCTGCAAAATAATAATAGTAGGTCTTACTATATGGCGAATATGAAACTACCTATTGGATTTAATAAAACAAGAAAAAGTGGGAATACACAAAATGCCTTCCAAGGACTTTCAAATTTTAGAGCAGATGTTTTCATCATTTGATTATGAAAGGTATTCATAGAGTGACATTGGTCAAACTGCCTAATTTTGGACCCAATGAGGTGAAGTTGATGCCTATTATCCAATATTTTTCTTATAGGTTCTTATCCATATATGGTGGCAAACACAACTTGTTGATGCCAATCCCTACAAATACATGTTCATGTATTTGAAAACCAATTTATTATTTACATATTTGTTTTCCAATGAATTAACAATCCGATTACCCAAATAATTTGGAATAATTTTTCCATTTGAGAATCTCCCAGTGGGAAATGGAATGTGTCCCACAAAATTTCCCTTGATTCAGATTGTAAGGTTGTTTCTATTACATACATAAATAAATATAATATTAAGTGATAATAGTCATAAATAATAATAATAATAATATATAAATGTGCCACTTATATAGCTAACCTAGGGAACACATGGTGACCATCTGTGAAAGGACGCAACCCTTAAATAATTAATTATTATTATTATTTATGATTGTTATCACTTTATATTATATCTATTTATGTATTTAATAGTTTCCAAGATTTCTATAAGAGAGGTTGTTTCCAAGATCTCAATAGGAGTCTTTGGAGAAAAAAACTATTCAAACTCTCTATGCGTCATGCTTGAGCACTATCCCTAGTGGTTGAGACCTGAAACAATGAAAGTTGAAACCTAAACACTAGCAGTAAAGACCGAAATCCAAACATGGAAACGCCCTTCAAAGAAATAATTTAATGATCATTCCCTGCAAAAAGCCTCTTAAACATAGAAGAAATCCCTTGTGGTAGAGCTAAGTTGTGTGGTGTGCACAATTTTAGCCAGATTCCATTTGTCCTCAATCGATTTATTTCTAGACTTGAAATAGTTGAACTACCAGTGATTTTTTTGGATTTAGATATACCTATGTAAAATTGCTAGTAGAGATGAAAAATTCCAAGATTTGAATCAAAATGTGTCAACCATGATATCCAAGGATTATTCCATAAGTGAGAAAAGAATAGCTAGAAAATATAATCCAATGATCGTTATGGATACTTCACCATCTTCTAGATTCCTCTTGTTGTCTTGGGCTCTTGTTTTGTCTTTTGCAATCTCCATTGTTCAGGTCTTGTTGTCTCTTTGTTGCCTTAACATCACAACCCTCCTCGGTGCTTCCATAAGACGAAACTCGGTTTGTAGGAGATCCATGGTTTGCTAGTTTTTTCCTCTCCAAGAGAACTGGAATCCTGAAGTGCTAACCTATAAATCAATTTTGGGAACCGGAACAACCACCCTAGAGAATATGGGTTCATGAACCTCAACAAACCCACTACTAAATCCACCAATATGATTGTAACATCCCCGGTAAAAACACTATAAATAGTTTTATTTATTTTCCTAAGTTTTGAATTTCTTTGGTAGACTTAGGAGACCGAGGGATTGACTCGAATGGCTGTTCGGGGCGTGAATTCACTGAGAGAGGATAGATTACTGGGAAGCCAGGAATAGATGACAATTGTCATCTTGGTTTCTCGGGCACTCAAAGGATTCACTTAGTGACCTAAGTTTATAAGTTTTCATTTTAAGAAAATAACTACCCATCGTAACTTAATATTGAATTCCTATAACCTTTTATTACCATAGAGATGATTATTATTGGCAATCCTAAGTTAAAGTCACTCGAGTAGAGTGACAATGGTCTAGTATTCACTCGTGAGTGAGTAGCAAGCTTCTAAAACTATAATATTTGCCTATTAACATGATTCTATTTACTACCGTTGGTTCAAAAAAAAGATAGTGAGTAAGATTTATTATTAATAATACTCAATAATGAGAAGAAAAATCAATGAAGATATTTAACTATACATTTTGGAGAAAGAAGAAACCAATATATATAAATAGGTAATATGGATTGTCAATATCTTAGCATCGAGAGTATGGAACCATCATTTGATTCAAAGAACATTGGGTTATATTTACACATTATTAATTGAGTGACAACCCTATCTATCGCTTTATGATTGTTTAAGAACATTAATAAAAAGATGAGGAAGAGCTTATTCACATAATTAAGTTTTACAAGAATCTATGTTGAGATAACGGTTTAAATGGATGCATTGGTCAAGCTAAGTTTATTATGTTGAGATAACAGTTTAAATGGATGAATCATTGTTTTTATGAACATATTATATAAGTTTATTTGATATATTGAGGTTTTGATGTTCAAATCTTGTGGTTATAGAAGGTTTTATGTGCGGCAACCATGGAGCAATGTTTGGGGATTGGACTATGAGTAGTGATCTATAGTTTTAGTTTCTTCTTAACTTTGCAGTTTTGTTATGTATTGAAATCTTTTTGCTTAAATTTTTGTTCTGGTATTGGTTGTGCTCTAGGCCTTGACTGTGTTCTAGGCCTAGGATTCTGACAGTTGTCGGTTTATTTTTCCTCTTGCTTATATTGTGAGGTGTTTTGGTTTTTTTTCTTAGCTAGTTTTGGGTTCTGGGCTTCCGACTTTTGTTGGATCTTTTGCCTCTTGCTAGTATGTGAGGTGCTCCGGTCCTAAACTTCTTTCTAGAGTGTTTCTTGTTGTAGTATTGATTGTGTTTCATTTCTCTATTGTTTTGCTATAAGCCCTTACAAAATCTATTGTTAGATGCTCTATGGGTACTTATGATGTGTGGTGGTTCCCTACAAGATTCTTCAAAATCTTATGTTAAGCTAAAGAGTAGACCGTCTAACTTGGTGCTTGGTGAGGATGTCACCATGAGAGACGTTCTCATTCTCTCGGATACAACCCTGGTGGGTGGATTTGTTGGAAGGAATGTGGGTCACAAAACCCTGAAGGAGTGGATTGTTGCTCATTGGTCTTGTGTGCTCAGTTATTCTCTGGATTGTTATGTTCTGGAGAAGGGGTGGGTGGGAGCCACATTCCAGAATTCCAATGACGTTTCCTGTATATTGGCAAGGATTTGGACTTGGGGCTCGGTGGTGATGAAGCTCAAAATATGGACTCCTTTCTTCGATGCTAGGTGTGATAAAATGTACTCTAGACCCATCTGGGTTCTCTTAACTGATTTCTCGCTTGAGCTCTAGACTAAGAAAATATTTGCTTTGCTAGGTAGTGAATTTGGATCTTTCATCAAAGTATATATGAGCTATTTGACCACTGGGTTTATGTCTTTGACGTGAGTACTGTTTAATATTGATAGAAGGGATGGGTTGGCTGTCGAGATCACCATCAAGAAAGGTGACATATCCTACATTCAAAAGTTTGACTATGTTGGTGTTCCTTTTCAATGCATTTGATGTACATGTCTGGCCATCTTGATAAATCTTGTTCTCTCCCTTTCCGTCACTTCGCAACACATCCATTGATAGTGCCATATTTAATTCATTGCTTGGTTGAGGATGGGGATATAGTTTTTCCTCATTTGGTGGAGGATGTGGATGCAGAAAGTTACTGTTCTCAACTAGGGTTTGGTTTATCCTTTTTATATACTGATCTTCATAAGGATTTAGCAACAACAAGGGGACGTGCTTGATAAGGTTGTTTTTCTTGTTTCTGGATCAGTCCCCTTGAACCCTGTTGTGTTATCTTCTCCTCCATTGAGGCTCACTAGTTTTGTGGACTCTAGTGTGTCAAGGCCTGGGCCCTTTAAGGATATCCCATCCCCTACATCTAATTTGGACCTTGTTTGTTCTTTTGACTCGATTCCATATGTTTACCTCCTAGAAAGTTGTTCCCAAGCTTGTTAAATTCCTGATATGGACCCTTCAATGATTCTTGGATTTGTGGTGATTCTGATGGTATGTTAGTACCTATGGAATCCCAACGCTTATTCCAGATTCAGGATGTTGTTGTTAAAGTGTTTTTGGTGGATGACTATGGTGATTCTCTCAGTCCTCATATGTGGCATTTATCGAAGGGTGATAAGAACCAACCTCCTCTCTCCCCTGTGTTAGATCCTATGTTGGACAAGCCTTCAACCATAGGCCTGTTATCTCTTTTGAGCAATGGTTAGTGACTTGAGGTGTGTGGTTCATTCTTTTATCCTACCTTTTTGTAGGGATACCATTTGTCGACTGAGTCTCCCATCCACGATCAGTTTTTTGCTCGATATAATGATCTTCTCATTTCGGACACTCTTGACAATACACCTCTCATCCCAGTGGAATCCTCCCCTTTACTATCCTAGTTACCTTGTTTATAGGATGTAGACTCATTTGACACAATAGTCATATGGAAATCAATGTTATGTTGTGCTTATCCATATACCCCGTCCTCTAAGTCTACTTGGTCGGATCTGATCGAGCCATTGGAGGAGTTGGTTGAGACTAAAATAGGGATTCAGTCTTCCTTTAAGACTATTAATCCTTATAAGGCACTTGACCTACATCGAATATCAAACTATTATGGTCTTCTGGATTGGCCCTAAGGTGGCGTTCTGCAAGGACACTCGATCTGATCTCATCGATTAAGGGGGTGTTTCTTTACTTTGGATCTTGCTTGAGATAAGATGGTTTATCTTGTTAAAAACTCTTGTCATAGATCAATGAAGGATCCCCCTCATTCTCGGCTCTTACGAGATTTATCCAATTGATAGAGTTTTTGATTGGGGTTACCCCTTTTTATTCATTCCATTTGAAGGATGCTTGAGATATTTCTATTTTTTTTGTCTATTTAGGGATTACTATATTGGAATTCAATGGATAAAAGTATCGATGCTATGTAGTTTTATGGGTTTTTGCAAATTAACAGTTTTTTATTAACGTAGCCCAATGTACAGGTGCATCATGCTACTACTCTGCGAGATTTTATGGCTTTGTTGTTTACCTAATGAAACTTATTAATGTAAGGCTCTGGCCTGGGCGAATGTGTTTTTTTATCAATATAAATAAACTAAAAATGTATTTGTTTATAGTCATAGTCATGCAAATTGCATCGACATATTTAATTGAAAATGTATTTGCTTATAGTCATAGGCATGTGAATTGCATAACCTTTGACACCCAATTTAAACGTATGTATATCGACATATTTAATAAAAAATGTTTCGAATATTGAATGAATCATAGTGATATTGAAGCCATTGAGATGATACCATTTTTTAACCATAACACCTTTAACTAATTCACTATTGGAATATCAACCTAATTGTTTATATTTATGAAAATCTATAGACCTCTGGATTTAAAGTAAAATTAAAACATAATTTATTCATATAAAATAATTATAAATATGTAATATGTTGAGATTCATTTAAATTAAGTAATTATTTAAATGGTTTGCTTTGTTTAGAGAGTGATAATATAATTCGTATAATTTTATTTTCCTATTTATAATAGTATAATTATATAAAGTTGAAAAAACAATTTTTAAAAACCATAATATTTAGAAAGCAAGTTTATAATTTATTCATATAATGAAGAAGATAATATAAAATAATCATAAATATGAAATATGATATGATTAATTTAAAATGCGGGAATCACTTGAATGTCACTTTTTGACAATTTTGTTTGGAGAGTAACAATTTGATTCTCATCGTATGTTTTTCCTTGAATGTCATTTTTCAACAATTTTGTTTAGAGTAATAATTTGATTCCCAACATATTTCTTTTTCTTTAAAGGTCATTTTTTTAACAATTTGAATGTCATTTCTTAATAATTTTATTTAGAAAGTAACACTTTGGTTCTCGACATATTTCTTTTTTCTTGATTGTTATTTTTTTTAACAATTTTGTTTAGAGAACAACAATTTGATTTTCATCATATTTCCTTTTTATGTATATATTAATGTATTTGGACCAAGTTAACAAAATAATTTAAATGGTGGGATATTTTGCTAATATCCTCCTTTTTGTTGATGGCTCTAGAAGGGAGGTTTTGCAACTTAAATCTATTTTAAGTTTATTTACAAGATTTTCGGGTATGTTTTGCATTGAGCATAATTGACCTTTTCCTCCCATCTTGTGGATGATGCCCAGGTGGATTGGATATGCAATCTTTTCAAATTTGTTTAATCTCATTTTGAGTCCGAAATTAAATATTTGGGTTTTATCATAAAAGCTAATGACTAACACTGCTGTGATTGGACTCGACTTCTTGCAAAAGTTGAAAGATAGATCCATTTATGGTGGAATAAATGGTTATCTCGAGCTTACCGATTGACTCTACTGAAGACAAATCTGGAAGCTCTATCAGTCTATTTGGTTTCTCTTGCTCATGTACCTATAGGTATTCTAGAAAGCATTAGAAAAATGAGTTTAAGTTTCTTATGGTGAGGGGATAATGTCGATAGACCTTTTCATTGGGTCTCTTGGGATAAATTATATCTCCCAAAAGATCTAGGTGATTGGGACCTTAAGCATCTAAGTTGTTTTTCCAGAGCCCTTACAGCGAAAGGAGTATGGCACATTCTTAAAGGTGATGTACTATGGGTGAGTTTTGTTCACCGAAAATATATATGTCGCCTTTTTATTTTGGACTGGTTCTTCTCTAGAGTAAATTTTTTAAGAAACATTTATATTATGTGGAAAGTTGTGGTGCAAGATTTTAATGTTCTTTGGGATTGGCATGTATGGGTGATCGACAATGAACGATGTATTAGGATTAGTCATGACCCTTGGGCTGGTTTTATGGAACATTATAGGTTACCTGAATGGATGGTCAATTCTTTTCTGGATACAGATTACATTTTTCTTTATCAGATAGTGGATTACCAAAGCTCTTCACCTCTGAACATGGCTTGGATGTTTATGTAGCATATTGGGTTTGTTAATGAGGATTCAATAATTTGGAATTCTTACACTAGATCTCTCTACGACAACCATATTTACTTGACTAACAAAGAGGATAATATCGTTTGGTATAGGAATTTGGTTGGTGGGTCCTATATTCTTTTTTTAGGTTACAAGGTTATTTATGAGTATTAGGATTTCAACGAGCGTACATATAATTAATAACTAGAGAACATAAATCCACATAGAAACACATTTAATATAGACACACCATATTTAATTGGAAAAACCAAAACCGGGAAAAACCACCATAATAGATCTATAATCGCCCTTGACCTAAACCGACCAAGCCAGGATAAGTGAGATAGCCACCACTCACCTCCATGCCACTTTACAATGGAACCTCCTCAAGCCTTATAGAAGAGTATTTACATGCAATACCACAGAACAATACCATTGGCCACCCAATACCATGTAACACCAAATACCATGAAAAATACCATTGGACACCAAATACCACGGGCCCAAAAAAATGTGCTAGATCTAAAGCACCTTTGACTCATTCCTGAGTCAAGGTTAACCCTAAAAATCCCCCCTTTAATATTGACTTGGATTAATCACCAACCCCCCTCAAACTTTTAACGAGGTATCTCCATACACCTCCTATCAGCTAGGTCTATATTTTGACTTTACCGGTGATTTACCAGGGGTATGCATGCCTTACCAGGTCTTACATCCATATTCCCATTTGCATGCAAACTGTTCCATTAATTTTTTTTCATGTGTTTTCATGGTGACTACACCATCACCATTCGTTGCTACATCCTCTCACTTTTCTATGCTCTCTTTCTTGCTCATCTAATTGTTCATTTTTTTCCATGCTCTTTCTGTACTTGCACCCAACCCTGTCATTGGCGTCCATATAGAGAGGAATGCATCTATCGGAATACATGGGTCCTCAACCACTATAACTTCCAATTCTCAAGGAATTTTCTTCACATACACAATTCATCAATATTGGTCCCAAAACTAAGATTAAACCATCTCTCATTTCTTCCACAATCGAAGACTCAACCTCTTCGATTCCACATCAAGATAAGATATGAGTACACCTACCACCCAAGTACCCACCCAATGGTTCATTCCACACTTGATGCAACATCCCTCCTTTGCACATAATAGGGATACCTTGTGCTTCTAGCACCCGGGGAATTACATTCTATACAAGAACCAAAAAATATTGCTAGGGTGTTGGATGCCACCGAACATGCACCCCACGTTTAATTCAAAAAACCAGGTACAACACAAAGAACACAACTATATTCCAAACCATGGCTATGATACCAGTTATTAGGATTTAAATGAGCATACACATAATTAATAATGGGAGAGCATAAATCCACATAGAAACACATTTAAGATAGACACGCCATATTTACGGGGAAAACCCAAAACCGAGAAAAACCACCATAATAGATCTATTATCTCCCTTGATCTAAACCGACCAAACCAGGCCAAGTGAGCTAGCCACCACTCACCTAATCCTGATCACTTTACAATGGAGCCTCCCCATGCCTTATAAAGGCTTATCTACATGCAATACCATGGTACAATACCATGGACCACAAAATACCATAGAACACCAAGTACCATTGGCCCCCAATTACAATGGGTCCAAAAACATGTGCTAGATCTAAAACACCTTTGACTAATTCTCGATTCAAGGTTAACTCTAATAGTGAGGAGGAGGACCTCCCCCAACTTGATTGGTGGACGAAAGTCATTTGGAGTTTCCGTTTCCCCTTGAAGAAAAGTATATTTCTTTGGATTTCTCTCTTTGATAAGGTTCTCATTTGGGATGATTTGATACACAGGTTTGGCCATGGACCTAGTCGTTTCCCTTTGTGTAAGGTTGTGGGTGAGTCCATTGCACATATATTTATTCCTTTCCTATACATTTATATATTGCACATGTTACATGCAATATATTCTCTTGGTTTGGAGAAGAGCTTTAGGATTTCTCGCATAATTGGACTCATTCCTTGATTTCTTGGACTATAAATCCCTCCCATTCCTCATGATTTGGGGTACTTTGTTGGCTTGGAATAAAGATGTGTTACATGAGCTCTTCATTCCTCCTCACACGTATGTCGAAAAAATCTTGGCCATTCTTCAACACTTTCCACAATCATTTGACTTAGTGAAGATTAGGAATCCTATTCCTAAGAATTTTGGCAAGTCCATACCTTGGTGTTACTTTATTGGTGTAGCACAAGGTCATCCACACATGGGGGGAAGGAGGAATCCTTTTCTTTTCCGCGGCACTCAACTTTCGATTTTCCACTTATATTGGTAGAGACACAAATAATTGGGTTGACTTAATGGAATTGAAACTTTTCCTAATGCTAGCTTATCTAGGGGTATACTTCAGATCCAAATCTTTGGGGACTCTCAATTTGTGATTGAATGGATGATCTTGAGGAAAGATCCAAAACATCCTCCTTAATCCTCTTTTTGAGGATATCCTTCAACTTGTAGGAGATTTTTAGGTCATATCTTTTAAACACACCAGGGAGCACAACATAATGGTTGATTCTCTTTCTAAAAGAGGATTACTTCTTGATGAAGGGATGTGGAAATCTTGGGAGAAATCTAATGATCGCCTCTTGGAAATTGATTTGGTTCCTTTACCCAGTTAATTATGGTTCTTGTTCTATGTTCCACATGGTCTATCTAGTTCGAGACATATGTTTTTTAACTATGTAATTTTCTTAGTTTGTAGCTTCAAATTTTTCCTTGATCTTTTGCATGTTTTTGTGGGAATTTGTTTTCCTACAATGTTAGTACCGAGTGTTTGTAGGACTGTCTTACTGTTAAGTTGTCTCTTTTGAGAGATACTTTTTTTATGCTTAGATAAATAACCAATGAACAATGTGGTCCAAATTATGAAATAAAATGGACTATGATTTTTTTTGTTTGAAAAAAAGCAAAATAATTTAAACATATTATTTAGAAAGTAAGTTTAAAGTAATTTAGTTCACTTAATTATTATATTAGTAATAATGATCATCTTTAAATATTTTTTACAAAAAATTGAGGAAAAACAATGAAATTTTATGAAAATTTTGGAAGAAGTCATTAATAAGATAAGGAAAGTGCCAAAGAAAATAGATAATTTAGTTAAATGCAAAATTGAATTTTACAAGGTCTAGAAATGGATTGAAGAATTTCCTAGAAACAATTTTGTTTGAAAAAAGAAAATATAATCTCATCACCTTCTCTTCTCTTCTTAATTGTAATAAGCAATTGTGTAATATGAACACATTAATTGTTAATAATATAAAAAAACATAGTTGAGAAAGGGATAAGCTCTAATATTTGAGGTAAAATGTATATGTACTTTTATTTAGGTTTGGGTGAAGAGAAGGATTAAAACCAATTGTGTAGAAATACAAGCCAAATGTGAAATTAAATAATGAAACTGAGAATAAAAATATGGATGCTTGGTAGAGCAAGAACTTAACCAAGGCACCATGAATCTTAATGTTGGAAATTTATCTTTTAGTGAGCAAAGAGTCTAATAGATGGTTAATGAGCAAGATTATACATTCTAATTAAGAAGTATAAGAAACCTAGTCAATTTGTATATGTAATCTTAATAATCTTCACTTAAATAAGTAAAATGAAAATACATTAGGTTATTTTAGAAGGTAATGCCCATGCGTCAAGGGGATGCCAAATGCCTTGCAGTAATGCTTACTAGTGATGTGAAGGTGTTCTTGGTGAACGAAACCTTGAAAAAGAAAAAGAAAAATGTATTGTAGGAGTTGTGTTGCAGAATTGTAAACCTCTTTGTTGATAACTAATTAAAAGATTAACAATTTTGGTGGACGTAGTCCCAAGGTTGGGGTGAACCATGTATATTGGTGTATTCTTCACATATGTTTGTATGAACATGAAGGTAAATTTGATTGATGATTGTAAGAAAGGTCCATGAATTTAAGTTGTTAAGATTCTTTTTAAGTGTATGAAACCTTGTATCCTTTAGAGGTTTAGAACGATGAATGGTGTGCATATATTTATATAAATTTTCCTTCTATGATGTTTAATATGGTGGTGGTTTCCATTTGTGGACCACACCTTTAGATCTCATATTATTAATCACACACCATGAAACAAAGAAATGGTTTGTCACGTCCCCGTCCCTCAACCGGCGAAGAGGACGCGACGAACACATCAACACAACCGGGCAAATAGCCCCATGAACATAATCAAGGAAATCAAATGTTGAAATTAAAAGCTGAACATGCATACATAGATGCAAAACTCCTCAATCATACAGTGGAAGCAACACAAACACATTTACAGCATTGAACATGTTCATCATAATTCCATAAACCAGTAGATTAATTACAGAGATGAAATAACAGCCGCACTTATCTTTTGATGAAGACTTCACCCGCAACCAGCTACGTCGCTGCAACGTTCCACCCAACCATAGGCCAGCCTGCTCATCAATCTCTCAGCAACGCTGCCACCCCCGAGCTGGGCATGATTCCTCTGGAATAAGGGTCAATTGCAGGCTTATACATAGCCAAGGGGACAAAAACAACAAACCAACACAGCTGGGTTTCACAGGCTTCCAACAAACAAGCCAAGCCAGCACAATCCAAGGCTCAACCACTGCATACCAGCAGCCATAACAACTTCATTCACAGCTCTGTGAAGAAGCATAACAACCGGTGACAGTCCCAAACAAAGGGTGACCACAGCTCAAGTCCCATGGATGACACGGAGTTGTTCTTGGCCCTAACGTGTCCAAAACAACTCAACAACAACTTCCCAAACTAGGGAACAACAACAGCCCAATTTCACAATGGAAACGACAGCAACTATGCACAGTCCCAAACGGAGGATAAGCAAACCCCCAGCATGGACAGAGGAGAACACAGCCAACAAATTGGCATTCCACAGTGGCCCAAAACGAATTTGGACACCACGGATAACACAAAAACGTGGGGAAGACCACAGCCCCAAAGCAACAACAGTGAGTACGCCTCTCACATGGGAAAACGACCCAAACAGTCTGTGCGTGAGGAAAACTTGCACCCAATAGCAAAATGCACGGAAAAGACATACCCGATTTCTGTGTGAGACCAAAAACGCCCCCAAAACCTGTGCGTGAGGAGAAACAACCAAAATCGTGGTAGAGTGAACTGACCAGGGAAGAGTGCATGAGGGAGAAGAATGGGCAGACATGGGTGGAGTGGGAAATTGGGTAAGGCTGACAGCCTCCCACAACCACCACCACTTCAGCAATAAATTCCCTCAGCCATAACTACTCAACCACCAGCTGAGCATTAAAGAGGTTGACAAGGTTGGGTGAGACAAAAAGGTGGCAAATCAACAAGGTGACAGAACATGGGTTTTTCCCATAACCAAGGTTTGACATCCCCCACCCCTTATCCTTTGGAACCATGCCCTTTTCATTCAACGTTGCACTGCCGTAGCTGGTTGTGGTTTTAGTTTTATTTGATGTGCGTGTTTACATGATGTCAAATTATTAAGGTGCCAGATAGCACGACAAACCATTGGCAAATATCCCCATTGTCGAACATACACAACCAAATCGATGGTGGGGCTTTTGCCTTGAGCTCCTCACCATGATTAATTACATTTTACACATCATGCAAACGTGGTCGAAACCAGGGACATGACATTACCCTCCCCCTTGGAATAACACCGTCCTCGGTGTTCCATTACATATATACGATACATATACAATTGCACATCAAAATTCAAAATTGCAGATCTATACCACGTTCAATCATTTACTTTGAACGTTCAAGACCAAGCCTCTCGGCTTCCATGGAATTTTCCTGCTGGTTCTCAGCTTCTTGCTGATCCCGAAGTCTAGGAACTTTGCGGCTATTGCCCTCATCATGTTCCCTCATCAGACAGTCTCGGCGTAAATGATGTCCTTCGCATATCCAGCATCTCACTGACTGCTTCATCTTTACCTGCTCAATTTCCTTTGAGTCTTCATGCCTGGACCGTTTCTTATCGGGTCGCTTGGACAATTGTCCCATTGCTGATCCACCTTCCTTTCCTTTGCCGATTGCTCCCAGAAGGCTTTTCACCTCCCTTTGCAAACCAATAGAGTCTTGCAAAATATGGTGGTTCATTTCACTCTGCCTTCTCTGTATCCTTGAGCATCTCCCCAAGATTCTCTTGGGTTTTGGCAATCATTTGAAGGAGACTTCCAACCAAGTCCAACAACTTTTGATCTGCTGCCAAGATCAACGTGCACCACCCGGTTTCACTTTTCTCACCTGTGGAATGCACCATTGAAATTCTATCAGACCAAGCATAATATAGATATCAAAATCAGTTAGTTAATTACCCAATTGGCATGACAGTCCAAGTCTCATCAATGAGGCCTTCATATCTTTCATGCCTTCCCCCAACAGGCACATGAGCTCATTCATGTCCATTCTTGGGCAGGGAATTAACTATTCCAGCTTTCACA
>LPNX010360770.1:183482-247405 GCA_001517045.1 Pseudotsuga menziesii | reverse complement strand
ATTTCCAGAATTTATAAAATTCAAATACTTCAAAGGTTAGTCACTTCAGTGTTCTCAAAGCTCATTTACTTCATGCAATCATTATCATACTAACATGGCAATGTATAGTCACAGCATTCATGAAATTAAATGAAAGTTTAGATACCCTTACTTCACAAGCGTATCACTCATACCACCTTGCTCTTCAATAGAGCATTTCTGGCAGCCACTTGATCATGACTATCCTGCATTCATGACAGCCTTCAAAACAACTCCAGAATTATCATTAATTCATCATTTCAGTCATTAGTTCTCCATAATATCACATGCATTCATCTCAATGCATTCATGCAATGCATCACAACATTTGCACCTTTACTTAGGCAATCAGTCACTCACACCCTTCATAGGCATACATCCAATGCATAACAACAAGATTCATAAAATCTTTCTAATGCATGTCCATTCAACGCTACCTTGCATTGATTCAGGAATACTATGCATTCAACCATACCATGGCCTAACCATGACTACCTCATACAGGATGCATTACTATAATCAATATCATTAACATATATAGGCATGACACCTTTCTACGTTCCAATATTCACATGGTGTGAGGTCTCTTACCTGGACCGATCCATGGAATTTGTCATAAGCAAACTCTTACCTGCATGGGTCTTACTTACGCCCTTTCCATGACCACTTTGGTTGGTCCTTTGTAGGAGATTGCAGAATTTGCTCACCAACTTTTGTCATGGACTTGTTACCTTATCCCTTTCTTCATAGGGTTGCTGGTCACATTCCATCAGCATCAGCAACATATTCATCTGGGTCCATGTCATCGTTGGTTTGTCCACTAATGCCAACATCAAAACAATGATTATCATCAGTGGTTCATTATAAATATATAATCTCCAATATTTTTATCGATCATGCAATATCCTATGCATGCAATACATATCTCCATGCAGTTCAAGCATAAACTTAGGAAATGAAGTTATAATCAGCAAGATAGGGTCTAATGAAAACTTCCCTTTCAAGTCCCTCATCTTCTCATGGAATCCCTTTTCCACACAGCAGCTGGTTGACTTCGTAGTCCTTGCTGCCCCTGGGCATGCAACTATCCATCTTTGTCCATTTGACAACAGCGGTCATCCTTAGCACTTTGCACCACTTCAATGTAGAATTTTCACATTCTTCTAATGACCTTAGAGCCATTTTGGCAGCTGCATTTTTGGCATCCTTTTGTCCTTTGTGAAAATCCCTTTGATTCAAACTCTTGCCCAAAACACAGGATTTTTCTTCCACAAGAACGACTCTCTTCAAGGGACGACGGGGGTCAAGGGGGCTTGCCCCCTTGTGGCTTCCCTGCGCCACTGCAGGGCGGGTCGAGGGTAGCGCCCTCGTTTTTTTTTTTGTAAATCTATGCTTTTCGCGCAATCTGGCGCATTAGCTCGCTGCCATTTTTCTCATTTTTCAGCCTTGAAAAACACTGAAAAACAGCCACAGAATCGGCCCTCGGGACCCTTATCCCGTCTGCTGAATCGGCTCTCCAACCAATCTCCCAGCCACAACGTCGGCTCTCAAATCAATCTCCCTTCCATCGTATCGGCTCCCTGGAAGCTCTAACCTTCCGCCGTATCGGCTCCCGGACCATTCTGTCTTCCACAGAATCGGCTCCCCGGAAACTCTATCCTTCCGCAACGGCGGCTCCCTGGAAGTTCCAACCCTTCCGACGTCCGCTCTTCCTTGGACGAACTTCCCACATCGGGCATCGGCTGAATCTTGGATCGAACGACGGCTCACCCGGACTCTTCCTTCTTCTGTAGAATCGGCGACCGAAACCTTTCCACAGCCACAACGGCGAATGGAAAACTCCACCAACTCGTCCGCAACAGCGAACGCCCGCTTTGCCGGCTCGTCCGCTTTGACACTTGCAACGTCGGACGTCGGGTGACTCTCGAAACATCGGGCGTCGGACCATTCTCCATTCCGATCGTTCCGACACTTAGCCAAATTTTCGATTTTCCAAAATTTCTTCTTCGTCGGCAATCGGACGACTCTCACATCGGATGCAGGATTGCTTCGCCATCCGCAACGGCGGACGGAAGACTTTACCAATCTTTCCTCAACGGTGGAAGTTCACTTCCCTCAATGGCCCGACCGTTCCATACTTAGCCGGATTTTTGAAATTTTTCTGCCGCGTCGGCGATCGGATGGATCTTCAAACTCTCCGCGGCGTCGGCGATCGGGCGGATCTTCAAACTCTCCGCGGCGTCGGCGATCGGGCGGATCTTCAAATCGGATGCAGGATCGCTCCGCCATCCGCAACGGTCGGAGGGGAAGATCGTTGTCTCACCCGCAACGACGGAGGTTAACTCTGTGAACCCTTCTGCAACAGTCGGACGGGGAACTTCACCCACTCGTCCGCAACGGCGGACGTTGACTTTGTCAGTCCCTCCGCAACGGCGGAATTCCACTTCCTCCAGTGGTCCGACTGCTCACACTTAGGCGATTTTTCTGAATCCATCTGCTCACTGCTGAACAGAGAAGGTAATTCTACCTTCTATCACTGCACCTTCTTAGCCCATAGAGGCCCATTGTTGAAACCATGGCGCTCTGATACCATTTTGTCACGTCCCCGTCCCTCAACCGGCGAAGAGGACGCGACGAACACATCAACACAACCGGGCAAATAGCCCCATGAACATAATCAAGGAAATAAAATGCTGAAATTAAAAGCTGAACATGCATACATAGATGCAAAACTCCTCAATCATACAGCGGAAGCAACACAAACACATTTACAGCATTGAACATGTTCATCATAATTCCATAAAACAGTAGATTAATTACAGAGATGAAATAACAGCCGCACTTATCTTTTGATGAAGACTTCACCCACAACTACCTACGTCGCTGCAACGTTCCACCCAACCATAGGCCAGCCTACTCATCAATCTCTCAGCAACGCTGCCACCCCCGAGCTGGGCATGATTCCTCTGGAATAAGGGTCAATTGCAGGCTTATACATAGCCAAGAGGACATAAACAACAAACCAACACAGCTGGGTTTCACAGGCTTTCAACAAACAAGCCAAGCCAGCACAATCCAAGGCTCAACCACTGCATACCAGCAGCCATAACAACTTCATTCACAGCTCTGTGAAGAAGCATAACAACCGGTGACAGTCCCAAACAAAGGGCGACCACAGCTCAAGTCCCATGGACGACACGGAGTTGTGCTTGGCCCTAACGTGGCCAAAACAACTCAACAACAACTTCCCAAACCAGGGAACAACAGCAGCCCAATTTCACAATGGAAACGACAGCAACTATGCACAGTCCCAAACGGAGGATAAGCAAACCCCCAGCATGGACAGAGGAGAACACAGCCAACAAATTGGCATTCCACAGTGGCCCAAAACGAATTTGGACACCACGGCTAACAAAAAAATGTGGGGAAGACCACAGCCCCAAAGCAACAACAGTGAGTACGCCTCTCACATGGGAAAACGACCCAAATAGTCTGTGCGTGAGGAAAACTTGCACCCAACAGCAAAATGCACGGGAAAGACATACCTGATTTCTGCGTGAGACCAAAAACGCCCCCAAAACCTGTGCGTGAGGAGAAACAACCAAAATTGTGGTAGAGTGAACTGACCAGGGAAGAGTGCGTGAGGGAGAAGAATGGGCAGACATGGGTGGAGTGGGAAATTGGGTAAGGCTGACAGCCTCCCACAACCACCACCACTTCAGCAATAAATGCCCTCAGCCATAACTCCTCAACCACCAGCTGAGCATTAAAGAGGTTGACAAGGTTGGGTGAGACAAAAAGGTGGCAAATCAACAAGGTGACAGAACATGGGTTTTTCCCATAACCAAGGTTTGACATCCCCCACCCCTTATCCTTTGGAACCATGCCCTTTTCATTCAACGTTGCACTGCCGTAGATGGTTGTGGTTTTAGTTTTATTTGATGTGTGTGTTTACATGATGTCAAATTATTAAGGTGCCAGATAGCACGACAAACCATCGGCAAATATCCCCATTGCCGAACATACACAACCAAATCGATGGTGGGGCTTTTGCCTTGAGCTCCTCACCATGATTAATTACATTTTACACATCATGCAAATGGGGTCGAAACCGGGGACATGACAGGTTTGGATAATCATAATGATTTACATAATTATATTTAAAGAATGTATACACTTTATGGTAACAATTATTCTTTAGTACTAACATTGGACTGGTTAAATGAAATGTTTTAAGAATTTTTTTTATCTCATTTCCCTAGAATCACTATGTAGAAATTAGGTATGTTACAATGACATAACCCAATTCTCCTTTTTGATAAAAATTCTAGAAAGTTGCCCTTTAAACTAAGTTCTCCATTGTTAGTCCACCAGCAAGAACACATAGTATTAACCTCTGCTTTAGAGAGCTTCAATGTCACTATGATATCCCCTATCCGATCACATGAATATTAAAGCAATGATTTAAGTAGTGTTGGGTGGATGATCTGCATTTCAGGGAAAGGTCGAAGTCAGTGAGGATGATATGGTCGTATTTTTTTCCACAAGAAAAAATCATAACTTTATATACAGGATACAAAATTACATTTTGCAGATGATCCACTATCAAAATGATAAGTGCCCATTTGATCAATACAATCAGCACAAAAAAAACTTATTACAAAATATCAAAAAATGATTCTTCATCACAAGTATCATCCATATACTGCAAATATCCATCAAAAATATCAACAACCAGGTCAGCTGTTGTCCACAAATACTGCACAAAAACTGCATTAACATCAATGTCAACATAATCATCCAAGTATACAATCTATGTATACAAAAAGAAAACTGCAATATCTTCCATACAATATTCATCCCAAACATTGCTGAAGTATCCCCATACCAAATCATATCACATATGATTAAGTCCTTCAAAAACTATCACTGAACAATTCATATTTTCAACAAAAAACATTAAGACCAGATCAGATGTCTCTCAAAAAAAGCAGTAACCAAAACTAAAAGACCAACTCAAAAAATCTGATAGGTGTCAAGTCTCTCAGATCCAAAATACTGAGATATATGCCAATATCCATTCTGAACTTTCCCACCAGCATTGGCTAACTTATCAGCAGAAGCATTTCTTTCTCTATAAATGTGTTTGAAATCTATCCACTCAAATATATCAGATAGTCTGTTGACTTCTTGTAGTAACTGAGCAAGTTACAGGTTATGTATTTTGAATTTACCTGTAACCTAGTTAATTACTAGCAACGAGTCTCCAAACACCTGGATTTTTGATAGTTGCTTCTCCAAAGCCAATTTTAGAAGTAATTTCAGAGCATATAACTTGGCAAGATTGTTAGTACCTATCCCCAAACCAGTTTTAAAAGTGAAGAAATGATCATATTTGAGGAAAAGAATACGCCCAGCACCACAAAGGTGTGGATCACCAGAAGCTAAACCATCAAAAAACCCCTGGGGTTTAGATTTGTCAATAATCTCCTCAGTAATGATTCTAATCTTCAACACTTCATTTTCCTATGGATAAGAATAAAGTAAACCCAAATTAGATGCAGAGACCTGCACAGGAGATGGAGTAAAATCATCAAAACATCTATGATTCATAGCCTTCCAGATAAACCATGTTACAATGACATGCAATGATCTGATTGATTTTACTATGATTCCTAGCCTTCCAGATATGGTCGTATTTATGAACAAGAACATTCTCTGACTTCAAATCTATGCACACAATTCCCATAATGTGCAAATACTCAAACACCAGCAATACTCTTGACCCATATAGCCTACAAACCAAAGAAACAACAACGACCATGAGTAAAATTATTACCAGCTTGTCATTAATTATAAAACCATATTTTTTTCCACCTCTTCCCATGTCTGTTTACCATTGATTAAAGGTTCATCCATGATAATTGCGGTAGATGATGAATATTGGGTACAATCACATAAACCCTTTCTCTACTTCATGAGCAAGCCAAATAACTGCACCGAGAACCGTGCGAGTAGTTCAATATCACATTAATTTGGTAAACATATGTGGTGAGATTCCAGTCATCCAAGAGACGAGGAATCTTGTTACAATGTTTATAGATAGTTTCTCATTGTGATAAACACATTTGACATAAATATGAATGCAAGTCTAATTCTTATATTTTTTTTCTTTAGAAAATTTATCTAGAACTATGGACATGTTTCCACCTCCATGTCAAATTTAAAACATAATCCTTAACCACTGGATGCAACCATCATGGTTGGAGACATTCAAGATGACACATGTATTATATAAATCTTGGATGTGCTCGCCTATTTTGATAAATCTATTCTCTTATAGTTGTTTTTTTTATTATCTATAAACCACATATATGGCTTCTAGATGAAATAGCGGATCTCAAGATGATGTTGTTTTCCATGTGGGAATCGATGTGATGTTCGTGCAGTATCTGCATTGTGTATGAAGTAGCTAAATAGATTACAGAATGATGGAAGCAAAGAACCTTTACTAGGAAACCTAACATGTAATTGGATGAGCATGAGAGCAATGACCCTGCAGTCTAGTCATTTTTAACTCCCGGCCTAGTACCAACCAGGTTAAAATAAGTGGGACTATTTTTGTTTAACATTGCGCTTTGTTTCATCCCATTTCTTCTTTTGGTGTTTGTATATTCTCTGTCGTTTTCATGGATGTGGAGGATTTATCGGGTGGGGGCATCAAGTGGGTTTATGATGTATCTGATGCCATGGTTCCAACCATGACTCCCTCAACTATTGTGGAGCCTGGGTATTAGTCGAACAATCAAGTTTGGGTTTTGATAGATACCTGTACGCTTACACGTGCCGAGGATGTGGGTATTTGATCAAAACCTATTATGATTGACAACGCGGTAAAGCCTTTGGATTTCCTAGGGTATGATACTGTTGGGATTGTTGAGGGAGATGGTTTTACAAGATATTATGGGCACTAAAAAAACCCTCGTAAAAGGGATAGATCAGATGTTGTAGGGAATGTGCCTAGTCAAAAGCATAGAAACGACCGTCTGCATTTCAAACAAATAAAGAAGGGAAGGTCGCTTTGTGTCCTGGGTCATGATGTTACCTGCGATATGGTGGAAAACTTATCTGATAGGGCTCTGATTGGTAGATTCGAATACATCAAGTTACCAAGGGATGATATTCTCTCCTAGATTTGGGTTAAGTGGAAACCTTGTATTGAAAATATGCTTAGGGTCATGATGCTTTTTAATGGTTGGGTTGTCTTTCATTTTTTGTCAATCAAGGATCGACATGCCATCAAAGCTCGTTACTGGGTCTTTGGTATTGGATCGTTGGCATTTGGATTTTGACCCATGGAAGACAACATTGCCTTGGTGTCATATGTGGGTTATCTTACAAGGATTCCCTTTGTTTTGTTGTAATATAAAGGGTTATATGAATGTGGAGAATACTATTGAGAAATTTATCATGATGGAGGCGGTTCATCTTTCGGGGCATGAGAGGAAGGCTCCACAAGTCTCGTTTGACATTGATTTTGCAGGAGGTCATGTTTGACATTGGAATATTGTAACTTCAAAGAATAATATAAATGTATTTTATTGTTGTAATCTATCAGAGATGTTTTATTCCTCCGTCGGGATGTTATTATTGTATTTGGTCATTATAGAGTTATGAGGTAAAACCTCCATTGCAATTCGGGTCAATAGAACCCTCCAAAATATAATAGTATATTGTTTTGTGTCTTCCTAGGTGAATTTGGCCCAACAAGTTTGTTGGGGATGGCCTATTAGGGAAAAATTCAAGTGGAAGTTAGAGTATAAATAGAGGAGGTGTGTTCCACATTTGAAACACACACACACACACTTGAGTATAAGGCATAGGAGAGAGAGAGACACATATCTGCAAGGAGAAGGAGGACATGTTTGGGGTTTTATCTTTGTTCTTTTGATACATCTATATAGAGGAAGTTTTGCTAGGTTTTATTCCTCTAGAGGGCTTCCAAGGATAAATCTGTGTCTATCTTGTGATTTTGTTTCTTTAAGTGATCCTGCATATGCTATTTTGCGAAATTGAATTGTATACTAATGATATCTAGCTAGCATATGGAATCATAACATGGTATTAGAGCTATCCTGAAAAGAACAAATTTCACAAGGTGAAACTCTCTCTCCTCTCCCTCGAGCAAGAAATTAGTGTTTTCGTCAAAGTTGGAATTTTGGAGATCTGATTTCATAGAAAGTTGCACATCCCTAGAGCGCATCTATTGAGCCCTGGATCGAATTTTTGAGTGGGTAGATCTCCAAGAAATTAAAACCCTACACTAGTACACATGGCTCAAAATTTCCACGAAATATTGCCACGAATAAGTTAAAATGGAAATTTCTGTGGATAAATACATAAAATTTTTGAAAGAAAATGTTTTGTCCCCTATAATCGTCGCTATTGCGATGAAAACAACTGTTTGTCTCTATAGTGATGAAATTTCGTCTCTATTGCAACAAAGACAAATGTTTGTCTCTCTAGTGATGGAAAGCTAAATACGTGCAAATCAATGGTCATCACAGTAACGGTAATTGACTTTTTCTTATTGTTGAAATTTGATCATTGTGCATTTTCGATGGAACCACCATGATCGTTGATCTATAAATAAATGTTCTTAATACATATTTCATCAAATTATTTGTGTCAGGTCTCCTCCCCTCTAACCACCGAGAGAGGACACGACTACACATTGCTGCTCTGTCTATCAAACCAGGAAATCTAGCCCCATGAACATAATATAAAATGCACTGAATGTAAAAGACATGTACAGATGCAAAATACATGTAAATACAACGGAAGCAAATGTCATTCAACGCATTTAGTATGTTCATAATAATTGATAAAAAAATACATTTGTGGAAATTAAATACATAGAGAATACTTATCTTGATAAGAAGCTTCCCCGCAACTAGATGTGTCGCTGCAATATTCTACCCAACCATAGGCCAATGTGCTCATCAATATCTCGGCACCATTGCCACCCCCTAGATGGGCATGATTTCCATAAGGAACTAGGGAACAACAAACTTACACACAGCAAGACCATACACACACAGTCAAGCCAACACATAGTTGGGTTTCACAGAATGTCCATCCAAGCCAATAAAAAATTGTGTTTCAAAGGATACCAAGGCAACAAGCCATTAATAGATGGGTTCCTTGGACTTACTCAGCCAATCCAACCTTCACATCAAAACACAGTCAAACCAATTAACAGATGGGTTCCTTGGACTTACTCAGCCAAGCCAACATTCACATCAAAACAAAGTCAAACCAACCTACGGTTGGGTTTCTCAGATTTCTAAGGTAATGGAAAGGTAGAATTGTTGGGATAGTAAGCTCAACCATAGAGCTAAGGACACCTACACAAGATTTGGCTTAGCCTCCTCAACTCCTACACCACCCAACACAAGGAAGTATTCCCTTCACTGCTACACAGTTCCCTCAGGCCATACCTTCCCTTCTAGTGTTCTTCCGAGTGTACATGCAGGATTTCCAACCCCTCTTGATCTATTTATGTGGTTCCTCTCTTCACTACGATTATCAAGCCAATTTTGGGCCTCTTCCACTCCTAACCAATTCAAATCAACACAAGGATTCATAGAACAACGACATACAAATGTCGGGTATGAACAAAACATTTATGGGAGCCAAAAACGAAAGTGGTAAAATGGGAAAATCAACCTCGGAAGAAAATTGGTTTTCAGGAAACACTCATGGACATTACATGAGCGAAAAAAGACTACTATAAACCCCAAAATCATGGGTCTCTGTTGGCCATCCACTAAGCAACACAAAAACAGGTTTTCCCAGCCATGACAAGATGAGGAAATGTAGAAAACGTGAGGGAAAAAAAATCAAGCTCTAGTTGCATGAGGAAGACAAAAATGGCCACTTAATCCCCCAAATCGTGAATCTCTTCAGCACATTCACTCAACAATTCAAAAATGAAATCCCATCCATGGAGAAATGGAGCAAATTGCAGAATAACGAGATGGGATTGCCTCAGCTATCTCCAGTTGTGTGAGGAAGAAAAATGCATGGGTGAATAATGGCTTGGGAATTGATTTATGAGAATTTACTTTCCCCATCAGTTAAAAACATGATTTCCAAAAATAGGTGGCTTCCCCAATTCGAAATTGACTTCCATACTCTTCCCATCCCAAGGCATTAACTACCTCAACCAATTTCTGGAAGAAATAAATGATTGGGTGAATAAGATAAAAAAAGTAGTTGACATCTTTATGGGTTCTCCCATTGACATTTTCTTCAACACTATTGGATCAAGTGTTTGAATATCCCCCCCCCACCCTATTCCTTATGAAATCATGCCCCCATCTCTTTAATGTTGCATTGACATAGCTAGTTGTGGGTATTTTTATCAATTACATATTTACATGATGTCCAAAATTATATTGTGCTTGGCTAGAACGAAAACCATCGTCATCGATTTTACTGGCCGATACATAAAACACTAAATCCATCATGGGGCCTTGGACTTGAGCTCCACACCATGATTTAATAACTCTATTTATGTCATTTACAATTTAATATAGTTGGGGTCAAAACCGGGGTGTTACAATTCGCTATAGTTGCAACAATTTTTCTGTTGATTGTTCGATCTGTGATTTCAAGAGTCTGGTACTGGTTTAACACATTGAATTTTTTTATCTCCTTTGGTTTCTAGGTTAGTATTTTTAAATTCTTTGTCTCCTTTAAAATGTAGGGTCATACATAAAGTGAATCGACTTTTCATTTTCTCCTCAATACTAACACATCCAATTCCAACATGGAAAGAGATGAATGATTAGGATGCATTTATTTGAATGTATCATGATAGAGTTTATAATTTTGTTAGGGAAGGTACATGAGAAATAATGGGTTTGTCTTGGATTAATTGGTGTTTCAGGTAATACTATATATTCTTATTTAAAATAGATAAAATGGTTAGATGAACATGAAATTTATTCAATTTCAAAATCTTTGTAAAAATTTAGTTTTACATTGAGGCTTGTGGTTAGTGAACTAATTTTTTTCCAATGAGTAAATATAATGTCATATGGATTGGTCTCTTAATCATTGTCTGATTAAAAAAATATGAAGATGAACTAATTAGGGAAGCAACATCATTGCTTTTAAAAAAATTTAGTTGTTTAGTTTCTTATTTCTAGAGGGGTAAACTAGCATGTGGTAATATCATATGTGAAAAAGTGTTTAAGCATTGTGATCCCATGTTCTTGTGAGAAATCACATTTCCTAACTTGGGAGAACATAACTGTTGGGGGGGATTTAAATTTTATCACTAAATATCGAAAATATAGTGGTTGGTGGTAAGAATAGACCCCCATACTAACTTATTCGTTAATAATTTGGAAAGGAGGGGTGTTTGTGATATGTAACCTATCGAAGTAAAGTCAATTTGGATTTACTAATTAGATTTGTCACTTTCCATGTCATGTCCTTTAATTTTCTGTCTCCTTTAATATATATATATATATATATATAATTTACTTATATATTGATTGAGTTTTTTTGTTCTTATAGGCTATTAGAATGCCAAAGAAATATACTCGGGAAGAAAATAATAAGAGGTATGCTGAATTTAAGGTTGCATTGGAGGTGAAGGGACATGCTCAAGGGGGGTTTGAATATCGTCCCTTGGTAAGACATTATTGCTTACATAATGTACTTCTTGTAATAGTACTGATCATGTATTCACAAAATGTTTTATCATTTTAAATATATGGGTTGTATACTGTACACTAATGTTATTACATTGTTTGTAAATATAAATACAATGGCCCGTAAATGTTGACCACCAGAGAGCTATTTGCCACATAATAGTAGAAATACTACTTTACAAGGTGCGAAACATGGAGATCATAATATTGAAGATCGAGTTGTTAATGATCCTATGGACGAAGATGGCGTTATTGATACAAATGACGAAGATGAGATAAATAGATTGATCCAAGATACATTTTCTCCTTTGGATGAGGAAAACCTCCATGATATTCATGATGTTCCTCTACTCGAGAAGTCCCAAGAACCTCTTTATGAAGGCTCAACAATAAAAATATTCTATCTGCTATATAGTTGTTGGTGAACTTGAAGGTTTTTTGAATGGTTTATCAAACACTTGTTTTACACAGTTCCTAAGGTATATAATGTATTAATTTCATCTTCACATGGTATGAAAAGTTCGTTATTTTCCTCTATTTTAGCGTTAATTAATTCATAAATTAGGGATAAGCAATATTTATGATTTATATTGTTTACATTTCATTTTTTGGCAATGCTGCAGACTGTTGGGTGAATTTTTATTACCACCATCAAATAATTTACCATGCACATGTTGAAAGGTGTTCTTGATTATGAAAGAAATTGGAATGGAGTATCAAGCTATTGATGCATGTCCTAATGATAGTATTATATATTATTAACAATATGCATTAGAAAACAAATTCCCATAGTGTGAAATTAGTAGGGATCTAACTGATCAAGTAACAAAAAAGGTGCCTCACAAATTTCTTTGTTATATTCCCATAATTCCGCGTTTCTAACAATTATTCAGGTGCCAAAGCATAGCACAGTTTGTGGATTACCATGAAAATAATAGAACTAAAGATGGTGTTCTTCGAATTCCTACAGATGGTTCTTCATTGAATAACATCGAATAAAAATGGCCAATTTTTAAAGATGAACCTCATAATGTTATAATTTCATTGATAACTGATGGTTTCAATCCATTTGGAGAGATTTGTTCTACCTACTCAGTGTGGGCTTGTTTTCATCAAAAACAATAGCCTTCCTCCTTAGATGTCGATAAAGAGAGAGCACACAATGTTGGCAAAAAATCCTAGAAGAATTCCCTAATTTTCGCAGTTCGAGAAGGTTTTCTATGAATTAATTTAATTTCAGAAATTTTAATTGCACAAATTGCAGAAAGGTAATATTCTGATCTGTACATTAGATAAGGGATATAATAGTGGTATCAGATCTCTTTCCTTGTATCATCCTGTGGAAAGAAATCTCTTAGTGAATAAATTTGCAACCATGTCATACAATGGGTATGACTGTGATGAGCAGTATGAAGAATATTGCAGAAGATATGAAGAAGAAGAAATCCTCTATGTTGATGGAGGCCTACCAAAACATGAAGATGATGAAAACCATTGGACATCAGATGGGGAAGAGATCATATTTGATTCTCCAATGCTTAATAAAAACTTGAAATAGATGATTGAATCATGTGAGAACATGTCTCACTGCTACGAGGACTATCTAGCTTTGGGTAGGAATATTTGTGCAAACCTTTTTGTTGGAGATTATATTTACTTTGAGTGTGGATTCTGGCCCAAGCATGATTATGAGCATTCTTTCAAGATTATAAAGCTATCCATAGAGGAGCCAAGGTGTTTCAATTCTCTGAAAAAAAGGAAGAAGATGGAACCAATGGTGAAGATTTCTCCAAGCCATCGACATGTTCAAGATTTAAGAGTTTGTTTGGTTTTTCTTCAAACAGAGTTTCTAAATATTTTGAAATGAGTACCAGTAAATGTGAAAAATTCTCAAGTTTCTTAGAGGAGAATGGAAATGAGGTAGAGGCCTATATCCATGAAAAGGAGTGCAAGTCACTGCATGGAAGAAGAAAAGGAAGGTGAATGCACTTCCAAAATATTTGGCGGTGATCTGCAGATCACTAATAAGGATGTTGGCTCATGTATGGATGGAGATGCATATTTTGGATCAGATCCAAAATAATATTACAAATGAGATTTACAGTCACCTTTGGAGCCACATAAGGAGGAAGAAAACAAGGCCACACCGCTTGGGTGTGAACCAAAAAAATTGGTGGAGGAGCAGGCCATCAAAGTATATGTATAGGAAGATGGTAAGATGAAGAACATGGATGATAAAGGTTCTGAATTTTGCAGCAGACATGTTCACCTGAAACCATATTATCCATAGGAGGATGATGATACTTCATGTGTAGAAGAGGACAACAAAATGAAGGCCCATTGTGAAGGAGAGGAATTCACTCCTAGTTTCTTTGTTGGTGATCCCAAAATCAGTGAAAAGAAGGCTAATGTTGTCAATGGTGATAAGGGACCTTTTGGATCAGATCCAAAAGAAGAAAATATATCAGATCTTAAATCATCAATTGATCTTCCTAATGTGGGAGACAAGCCCCCACGAGCTGGGTGTAAACTAGAAAATTTGAAGGAGAGAAATCTAATGCAAAGGGAGGAACACGGTTCAGAATTTTAGAATTTATTGCAGCATGTTGAATCCTTAATGACAAGGCATGAAATGATTTTTGATCAGATGTCATTACAACCTTCAGATATACCCTCCAATTCACATCATGGAAGTGAGTGTGCAGAAAATTCAAAGGCTGACCTGTATGTTGAGGATGAGTTTTGTGTGGTGGATCCATGCCACAAGAAAAATGGTCATCTATGTCAGCTATTAGAAGAAGAAACCTTGCTGGAGGATATTCTTGGTGAGCCACATCATTTGAGTGGATCAATAAAGGAGGATAGAAATAATCTTAGGGCAGCCATGAAAAAAATTGTTGACATCAATGCCTTGGTGGCAAGATGTTGTTGGAAAGCTTCTAGTGGAGATATGGAAGGAGAAGCCATTCTGGAGTAGTGCATAGCATTGAAAGAAGGAATGGACAAGATGAAGGAGATATATATGAACTTAATATCTGATAGAGAATATCTCCTCATGGTGGCTAAAATGTACCATAGTGCACTCAAGAATGAAGAATAAAAATAAAATAATTTGACTAATAATTTGGAGATCACCAATAACTTATTGAAGAGAACACAAAGATCCCTTCAAGAGTCAAAGTTGCATATCTTTCAAATTCATAAGGATTTGAAGGTGTCACACCTTTCATGCTTCATGGAAGGAAATGTTTTGGGTATAATGGAGGAACCTCATGTGGAGGAAAGCCACGAGGGAGGAGCATATTTGTAGGTGCTTGTGAAAATATATGAGGAAGAAAATATGGGCCAAGCACACCTTGAGATTGAGATGAAGGATGAAGTGTTATTCTCCTGAAAAAATATGGCTGATAACATTCAATATGGATCAGCAAATAAAATTCCTTGTTCATCCATTTATTGGGTGGATAGAGGCACCTTGGGAATGAAGACCTTGGGAGGTAAAGAATTTTATTTCTGCAATAAATTTTTTGTTGTGACTGGCATTATATTTACATGTGAACAACAACAAAGAATTATTTTTAAGATATTAGAGACCTACCATACACATGCACATGAGGTGCATTCTTATTTTCATGTTCTTTAGGAGTTTGAGGTCAAACAATATGAATACCAAGCACTTGTATGGTTCCTAAGAGATTATGATTTGCCTCTAGAAAAATGTTGTGCAATTTTGGAGGAGGCACATGATCACACTGTCATTGAGAAAACTAATGGAGGAAGTTGTGGATCCATTATCTTGATGGATGAGTATTGTAGGTATTTGGCTCACAATTCTTCACCCCACACTTCTATTTCACCCACATCATGTGGGGATACAAATTGGGTGAAAGGGTTTTTTTTGTTGATGCCACAAGAGGAGCATGATACTTCCACTCTTCGAGTTGAGGGATTGACGGTCAAGCCATGTGGTTTGATAAGTGCATTAGTAGTAGATGAATTCATCCCACCTAAATCATTCAACTTGAAAGTTTGTATGTCCATTGATTGGGTGGCTAGACACATGATTGAGATGTGTGCACTGGAGGGTGAACATCTTGCTTGCATCAATGGAGTGACATCGGACACATCAGAGAAATTATATGAGTAGTGGAATGAGCATGTATGGCTGCTATATTATCCTTTCAATATACATGGAGGTGCATGGGATAACCACCTATGCATTCATAAAAAAAGTGATGTGAGTTCCAGTGCTACCTTGCACATGGATTTTCATACTTTAGAGAGGCTCAAGATGATTTGGTCCCACATTAAGAAGTTCCATGCTTGGTGGGAGAGTCTTGAAGATATCTAGTTTGGCATGGGAAGTGATCAATTTTCAGTGTGGTGGTATGATTTTCACATCCTCATTTTCATCTTCTACGATGATAGAGTTTTATTGTTGTTATTGATGTTTGGAAGGGGACAGAAAATGCCATGGGACCCTGGCATTCTTTGGAATGAAATATTTCCAAAAGGGGTAGAAAATTTTGGATCCTTGTAGAGGAGGAAGTGGGATCCAGGAATTATACTCAGTTACCTTAACTGGTTTCACAATTTTGTTGAAAGAAGTGGTCATTGTAGAAATGACTATAATCAGAGTGGTGCAACAAAAGCATGGAGGACAAATTTTGCAACACTCTGGAGTGCTTCTACTTGAGGACAAGCAAACTTGGGAGGGGAGGACTGTCATGTCCCTCCCTTGAAGAGACCTTTCAAGTATTGACCTTGTCAAGTGTCCAGAGGTTAAATATTGCATTAATTAATGATGCCTAGGAATTTTGATTATTTAAAACAATGGAGGCATGTAATTTCTAAATTCATGTTATTTGCAATTATTTAATTATTATGAAAAATAATTAATGGTGGAAATGAGTTGTAAAGGAAGGACTGTGCATTAGGAAACTTTCCAAGGATGGGAAAATGGAAACAATGCAAAAGAGGGAAAAAGAAACATGTCATAGAAAATATAGAAACTATCCAAATTAGTTGCCAATTTGGTGCAAGGATGAAAAGAAAGGAAATATTACTTTATGCACAAACTTGCTAATTACTCAAGGAGGGTGCAGTTTCTATTTTGGACTGAAGGATACAAACATGGAAACATTTACTAAGCTTAATACTTGATATTTTTCTCAAGGAGGTCGAATTTCCACTTTGGGTTAAGTTATACAAATAAGGAAACATCATTTGCAAACCAAAATTGCTAATCCCATCAAGGAGGGCCACTCATTGCTTTGGAACAAGATTGGCAAGTGGGTTACTTGTTCAACGGGTGAAGGACTTGCTCAAAAAGTCACCCAAGGTCTACTTAAGGGAATTTAAAACTCCATTATTTAGTTTTGTTGATGATTTCATTGCTTAATGCTTATGTGAGCATTACTTCTGAGTGTTGTACCTCATACAACTGGGAGATGAGCCCCAACCTTCCATTCCCCTCTCCTTCCATCCCCTTCTCTGCCATTGCAGTTGTGTAGCGCTAGCTTGTAGACATTTAAGGATTATCAGAGTTATTTTCATCCTCCATTAAATTTAGGTTGAGCTCTAGTGAAGTCCATGCTTCACCTATGCTCATAGCCCCTTGTTGGTCATGATCTGGGCCTCCTGCCCCTTATTTTTGGAGCATCATTGTAATGGTTAGTACATGATGTAATTACTATTCTGTAGTGTCATAATATTATTCAAATTACATTTATTAGGTCAATATATCTCTATCCATAGAGAATATTATCTCAGTTTTTTCAATAAGGCATTTTTTATCAGTGTATGGGGGGGGGGAGGTAAATGAATAATAATGAGTGCTATAAGAAATATGCCATGTTGGGGAAGTGATTGAAGAGTGTTTACATGTTCATAAATTTGGTGTTTACCTATTTTACTGTTCTTATGTTTAACATAATTTAATTTGAGATGATTTAGCTACTCCTTTTAGACCCTGGCTAGATTACTAGATTTTAATAACTAGTTTTGCTAAAATTGATGTAAAAAAAGTTCTATAAACTCAAAATGAGCCCCGTCAGTTCTTGTGGGTCACTAAAATGGCCACATTCACATAACTAGATCCATAACCATTTTTCATATGGTTCGTACCACCTTTTGGGATCCTCCTCTATGCAGGGTTTCCCTTGGCCAAAACTGCCAAAAAAGCCTAAATCTGTCTCAATATTCTTAGAAATGTATAGAACTTCAAAAAAATTTCCATAACCTTTAATTATGTTATATTAATTCTGTAGCACCCCTATTTAATTTTCCAAAATCCCTTGATTGAAACAAACCGAACTACCCTCAGTTTCACGGTTTGGCTACCCAGAAGCATGGTAGTAGGTTTCCGCGGAGTGGATTATGAACCCTAAATGGCACCATATATAAATGTTATAGGGGAGAGGGAATTCTATGTCTGAATTTATTTTTGTTTCTTACCGCTGTTCACTCCTTTTTCCTGCAAAAATTCCCAGAAGAATTCCCTAATTTTCCCTATCCGAGAAGGTTTTCTGTAAATTAATTTAATTTCAGGAATTTTAATTAAAAAAATTGCAGCAAGCTAATATTCTGATCTGTACATCATATCATGGCTATTACAATTCATCATCATTGTCATCATCGTCGTCGTTGTCATCACCACCACCACCACCATCATCATCACCACCATCATCATCATCGTCATCATCTTCGTCTTCATCATCATCATCATCATCATTGTCTTCATCACCCTATTCATCATCAACATCTTCATTATCATCATCTTCTTCTTCATTATCATCTTCATCACCATATTCATCATCACCATCATCATCATCTTCATCATCGTCATCATCATCATGTCGTCGTCATCGTCATCGCCGTCATCATCATTGTCATCTTCATCATCATCATCGTCGCCATCATCATATTTGTCATCATCATCTCCATCATCATCGTCACCTTCATCATCATCATCTTCATCATCATCGGATTCATCATCATCATTATGTGATTCACAATAGAATTTTAATAGCAAAAAATGTTTATAACATTTTGGTCCAAAAAATAATTGAATATAGGAAATTTTGCTTGTATAAGAATAAATTCCCTTGTTTTAATAGCGATCCTCAAATTGACAATTTATTTGAAAAAAGTAAAGAGAAATAAATTGACTTGATGTGAGGAAATGATCATAGTATAATGAAATGTTAAAAGCACAACCATCACAAATAGTTAAAAACTAAGAACCTAATGTGTTTCCAATGAAAGACAAGCTAGTTCATATAACATAGGTGAGGGTGGGGTGATCTACCAAATCTAAATGTATGTGTTTATTTTTGTGTACAATATTGAGTATAAAAGTTCATATCATGGTTATAAATTTTAATACCTAAATAACCCATATAGTATTTTTTAGACTCTATTTAAATGCGTAGGTAAATCTAATCATTTTGAAATATGAAATTACTTTTACATAGTTCCAATTTTATATTATTTTATTAAGGTATTAAAGTTATCATAATTATGAAAACCAAATTTACTATAATGTTTTTATATACTTTTAACCTCATCTATTCTAGATGAGGGCACAATTTATATAGGAATCGTTTATATGCATTCCTTGACCAATTATCCGTATTTTTCCTTTTATTCATTGATGGATAAACTTCATTTCTTTTCCACATGTAATATTTTTTATATTTCTTTAATTGTGTATTTTTTTCTCTCAATTTTGTCTTTTAATTTTTTAATAAAATTCTTCCTTTGACTATTAATATAAAAAAAATTGTACTATATGTCCTTTTTGTACCCAAAAAAAATGGGCCACAAAGAAAACACCACTAGCTAGTGCAGCATTGGACACACCCAGTATAAAAATTACTCAAAATGGCCACTTGGATATACTATAGTGCTAATAAAAAAAAATAATTTCTAACCTTTTGAAGCACACAAGAAGAGTCACCCATATAAAGAGTCTTGAATACATTAATCTATTTATAAGATAGACCTTGCATTGAGTGGGTTGTGATCATGGCCCTTGTGTTGGACCCCATCCATCATCAGTTGGTTTTGGGTTAGGAGTGGGAAGGTATAATCTATTGTTACCTTGGTTATGTTGGACATGCTTCCTCATATCATAAATCATGAGTGAAAAATGAAATTTTATGTTCTCATGTTTGGGTGAAGGGGCCCAACTATGGTGGCATTCCCTTCTCTCATGAACAAGGTTATGAAATCTATGGTATATCCTTGTTTTAGGTGTGTAGGATAGTTCGTAGTAGACTAGTTGGGATAGAGAATCAATGGGAAATTCCGTACTCATTATTCATGGTGCACATGCCCAATAACTGAAAAAAATAGCATAGTTTTTCTACAACAAGATGAAGTTTAGATGCTTGAACTTGTACAATAATTTGTATGTATAAATTGGAAGAAATCGGGGAAATATTATACTTAAAAACTATCAATATGTTACAAAAGTTTTAAATATAACACCCTCTAATTTTTCCTTTAATTTTTATTAGTTTCCATGTTTCTTGGAATTCCACGATATCCAAAGAATTTCATTTACTAACATGCGGGATTTCTAGGATATAGAAGTAAGGAGGAGTTAGAAAAAATTGTAGTGTTCCACTTCTGGCTAGACTGAGCATGAAAATAACACTAAAACAATGGATCAAGGATTTCATTTCCATCACCTAGACAACATTTAAAGTAAGGGATGCTTAGGCCATTCAATATATTACTAGGAGTAAAACCATGTAAAATAAGAGACCGGGAAAAAAATCCTTTTTTGGATCCATTAATGGTTTCTATGCGCACTAGAAGTTTGAATAGACAAGTAATTCAATTTTATATCTGAGTGTCTATCACTTATTCAATTAAGCATCCACGATGGATTTATGACAACCATTTGCAACATCATCATCATTCCTTCTGGAAAAAGATTATCTTTTTTTGTAGTTCCAATATTTACATCAAGCTTAAGGAGCTTGAACACCTAACTTTATAAATGGAGAGTTGAGGACAATATCCTTAATAAGATGAAGAATGATTCTATATAGGATTTATAGCCTAAATTTGGTTTTCTATTCTAGGCATGGAACCCACTCTCACTTTTTGGCACCAATGATGTCCATGTGTTGGTTGATAATGGAAATCGACATGAAGCTTAACTAGAACTTAGAAGGGAGTTGTATATCACATTCTATCTTGGTTTATATTTCGACAAATAACTTATTTTCATGTTATCTATGTACTGACAATATTCTAATTTTAGGTTAACTCAAACATAGTCCTAGATAACTCACGTTAAACTAAAAAAATGGACTAAATAGAGAATAACAAATCACACCATATCACATAATCACTCTATAGCATTTCCACGCCCATCCTTTCGACCTTCGAGGAATCTATAGTCTCAGTTTCAGTTCAAGCAAATCCATCTCTGGATCAAGAGCCATAATCTCCTTAGTATGCGCAGAGTTCCCCATCACAGATATAGTGAACGATAGCAGATTCATATGCATATTGAGTTTCCCGAGCGGCTAATCCTAAACCAGCAGAGATGGTTGACCGAGTACTGAAACAGTTCAGGAGCTATAAGTGTTTCACTAGTAGCAGTGGATCAAGAAAAATCACCTTTTATTTAATTTGCAAGCAGACGAAGGGAGATAGTTGTCGATTTGGAGGGAGACATTAAGTTGGGTTCGAGTTTGATTGTGATAGGGAGCCATTAAGTTGGGTTCGAGTTTGATTGTGACAGGGATTCATTAAGAAGGGTTCAATTTTGATTTGTCCATCCACAGTATCGGGACCTCCAAATAGTGACCTCCATTAAAATTAAAGACAAAGATAAAGATAAAATTATAGGTAATATCTTCAAAGATAAAGATAAAATTATTTTTGTAATGATAAAAATAAATTAACTAATTTTATTGATTGATGTTTGTAGAGCACACCACATCATGATGATGAGGTGGTCTCCGAGGAAGATATATTTTATTCAACTGAACCAATGGGAATTGTGAAGAAGGATTTGAAAAATTCCAATCAAGAACTTCTTAGACTGATAAAAGCCAGACCTGTGACTAAAGAAATCAAAGCAAGAATTGATGAATTGAGGAAAACAATATTACAGTTAGGGGTAAGTGTCATATTTGAAATATTTTACGAACTATGACATATATTCATTTATATTATTTTACTTCTCTATTTTTTATATGATTTAATCAATTAAAGTTTTCTTTTTGTAGGAATTTTTGGAGACAAAACTTGTGCATCGAGTACATGATGTAGAGGTCAGTATTGATAGTAGTGATGGTTCAAAACATCATCAATATAACGTACCAACGAGGCTATTAGACTCTCCTAACCAACAATTCCATTTATATTCTACAACCTCAATGGATGTTGGAGATCAGCAGGGCCCTTCACCCACTACTACTTCACGAGATGTTAGATAGGAGAGTAGCATCGAATGTGAAAGTTGGTATCTTGGAGAAGCACATGTGGTTAGCAAGGGATCATTTCTCGTTACATTATTGGTGGAAAAGGACTTTGTTCCAATCAAGATACCAAATATTGCAGGTATTATTTAATTAATTCAGTTTCTTTTCATGTGATTCAAATCCACATACCTCAAATTATTTTTTATTAATGATCATATTGTTTTTGTAGGAAATAATGTTTTTGTAAGAACCTACATGAGAAGGCCTTAGAGAATTTTGGTCCCAGCATTATTACACGGTGGAATTCCCAAAATGAAAAATTGAAAGATGATTTGATGAACCACAAGCTTAACTTGTTTGGTGATACCTTCAATAGAAAAGGTGTCATCACAACATCTGGCTTAAATTTGAAATATGTCATGGCAGATTATAGGGACAATTTGCAAATTAACACTAAGTATGGGCATCCTCCAATGGTTCTAGAGAAGGAGTGGAAGGCGGTCATGGATGATGCAAAGGAGAAGGAATTGAGAAAACAAGGAAAGAATCGGCCACTCTGTTTAAGAAGGTATGACACATCATATTTTTAATGAAAAATGTTCATTTTTTTGCTTTTAAATATATTTAAGTTGCAATATATAACATATTTGAAACCTTTCACAGGATCCCTAACACCTCTAAAGCAACAAAGGAAAGAGTAGAAAAACATGGGCAACACAATTTGGGCCAGGGTGGATATCAAAAACTAAGAGCACAAATTCTAAGAATCAAATGATCATTATTTGTAGACAAATGATTTGTAACTGTAGAGAACAAATAATTGATTTATAACAAGAAATTTTTGTTGGAAATATGGCAGTGGTCAGGTTGTTGTTGATGGAAATTAGAGCAGAAAAACAAACAGAGCCATGAAGGAGTTCAATGTTGACAAAGGACTAATCAAGACATGATGGCAAGGCAAACTCAGTAAAAGAAAAAGGAATTTCAAAGGAAGTGATGACATGGCATATATGGTGATGAGGCATGTGCAATGAGGCTTAAAATAAACTTGATGGTGTCTTAGTGCTATCAGGAAGTCAAGATTACAAATAAATTAACTACTTTGATTGAAGATATTACCTATAATTTTATCTTTATCTTTGTCTTTAATTTTAATGGAGGTCACTATTTTTATGTTTGAATATATTACCTATAAACTCGGGTAAAACCTTTCATGGCCTTCTAAAGAAAAGCACAACCTTATAAGGTTAACCCTACATGAGTTAAGTGTTGGTCCTAACCGAGGATTTGATCAGGGAGGTAGAGGTTAACTAAAAATAATTATTCTCGTTACTAATTTATGTTATTAGAAATTACAAGAAAGATAGTTTCCTCCTATTTCATTTTCATTAGTATGAAAAATGTTACCTAGTACCTACTGTCAAGAGGCACATAATGTTGCTTTCAAAGAGGTTGAGAGAGTAACAAGAAACGTTATCACTACACCTTGAAATTAACAGTAAAATAATGTTGTCTAGTTATTAATATCCACCTCCCATAGGGAATTTTGAGCTTACAAAGAAAATGCTACAATAGCATTTTATTGCAAAATCTCTCAAAATGTAGGATATCACATTACCAATCTAGTCCAACTAGTCCAAATCTTGCAGGAAACAGAAACTATAATGATTAGTCCAAGCTACCAAGTTAAAAGAGTTATCCTTAAAGTTTGAGAATAAAACATGACTTCAAACCAAGTTATATCTATATGAAAATATTCCAATATCCATACAATATATACAATACAAACATATTAAAGTTTTAAACAATGATTTCACTTAAATATGTGAAATGACTCTTCGATGGCTCGACAAAGATTAAATTCCTTGGTCTTGTTGGTACTATGCGTGAAAGGGGTTGGTTATCCAAATTAATGGTACACTTTGTTCTTATGGGTATGAGTGTTTCCTTATCTTCTTATTGTGACCCCATTGCGGGCATTATTCAATCCCCTTGCGGGAATAATTCTAAAAACAATGTTGGCATATTGTAAATACTGTGCGTGCATATTGTAAACACTGTGCGGGAATAATGTAAACATGGCGATATTTCAAGATGATATCATGCTTATAATATTGTGGCAGGGGGGTACTCAGAACACGCCTGCAAATTCTGGTTAGGTAAACGTGATTGTCATATTAACACTAAAGTTTTTCTTCATTAATCACGTTTATTAGACATGGTTGAATTTTTACTTTTCAATATGAATATGTGTTGCTTATTTATATTGTGAGAAGATGACTGTGGGAAATGCCTAATGGTGTCCCATAAGGTAAATGTTATCCTAATAGTACCTAAACATGATTAAAGTAACATTTTTTTATAAAATGCATGTTATTATTTTTGACATGAATTTTTGTAATGATAAAAATAAATTAACTACTTTTATTGATTGATGTTTGTAGAGCACACCACATCATGATGATGAGGTGGTCTCCGAGGAAGATATATTTTATTCAACTGAACCAATGGGAACTGTGAAGAAGGATTTGAAAAAGTCCAATTAAGAACTTCTTAGACTGATAAAAGCCAAACCTGTGACTAAAGAAATCAAAGCAAGAATTGATGAATTGAGGAAAACAATATTACAGTTAGGGGTAAGTGTCATATTTGAAATATTTTACGAACTATGACATATATTCATTTATGTTATTTTAGTTCTCTATTTTTTATATGATTTAATCATTTAAAGTTTTCTTTTTGTAGGAATTTTTGGAGACAAAACTTGTGCATTGAGTACATGATGTAGAGGTCAGTATTGATAGTAGTGATGGTTCAAAACATCATCAATATAACGTACCAACGAGGCTATTAGACTCTCCTAACCAACAATTCCATTTATATTCTACAACCTCACTAGATGTTGGAGATCAGCAAGGCCCTTCACCCACTACTACTTCACGAGATGTTAGATAGGAGAGTAGCATCGAATGTGAAAGTTGTTATCTTGGAGAAGAACATGTGGTTAGCAAGGGATCATTTCTCGTTACATTATTGGTGGAAAAGGACTTTGTTCCAATCAAGATACCAAATATTGCAGGTATTATTTAATTAATTCAGTTTCTTTTCATGTGATTCAAATCCACATACCTCAAATTATTTTTTTATTAATGATCATATTGTTTTTGTAGGAAATAATGTTTTTGTAAGAACCTGCATGAGAAGGCCTTAGAGAATTTTGGTCCCAGCATTATTACACGGTGGAATTCCCAAAATGAAAAATTGAAAGATGATTTGATGAACCACAAGGTTAACTTGTTTGGTGATACCTTCAATAGAAAAGGTGTCATCACAACATCTGGCTTAAATTTGAAATATGTCAGGGCAGATTATAGGGACAATTTGCAAATTAACACTAAGTATGGGCATCCTCCAATGGTTCTAGAGAAGGAGTGGAAGGTGGTCATGGATGATGCAAAGGAGAAGGAATTGAGAAAACAAGGAAAGAATCGGCCACTCTGTTTAAGAAGGTATGACACATCATATTTTTAATGAAAAATATTCATTTTTTTCTTTTAAATATATTTAAGTTGCAATATATAACATATTTGAAACCTTTCACAGGATCCCTAACACCTCTAAAGCAACAAAGGAAAGAGTAGAAAAACATGGGCAACACAATTTGGGCCAGGGTGGATATCAAAAACTAAGAGCACAAATTCTAAGAATCAAATGATCATTATTTGTAGACAAATGATTTGTAACTGTAGAGAACAAATAATTGATTTATAAAAAGAATTTTTTGTTGGAAATATGGCAGTGGTCAGGTTGTTGTTGATGGAAATTAGAGCAGAAAAACAAACAGAGCCATGAAGGAGTTCAATGTTGACAAAGGACTAACCAAGACATGATGGCAAGGTAAACTCAGTAAAAGACAAAGGAATTTCAAAGGAAGTGATGACATGGCATATATGGTGATGAGGCATGTGCAATGAGGCTTAAAATAAACTTGATGGTGTCTTAGTGCTATCAGGAAGTCAGGATTACAAATTGACATCATTCTGGAAAGATATGACACTTTTGTGGAAAACTGGAAAATGACTAATTATAGGAAATTTAGTAAAAACTGGCTTCAGTAAAATGCGTGCAATTTCCTGTAGGAAAAGTATTAAACTATTCTGAAGACATGGGGATCTAGTATGTTTAGTGGTTCATTTATCCATGGTCTCAGATCTCTTAAAGAAGGCTTGAGGAAAAAGATATAGATTTGGAGAAAATCCTGAAAATATCTAAGTGTTGAATTAATAGATGAAAGACCATTTTCAAATGTCTTCCAGAGGTTGTGTGTGTGTCAGTAGATTTATCTTGTGATATGGTCTTGTGTAGTGTCAAAATGGCTATCTAGAAATTCTTGTAGGCTTCCTTGCGGTGATCACATGAGGGAGAAATCAATCTGCCGAAGTAGAAGAAAAATTGTTCTTACAAGTTAAAGACAATTTTGTCTAAGTGTTAAATTAAATAGTTTGGAAGCCTATTTTCAAATCATATCCAAATAATGTGTGTATCAGAAATTTCAAAATAAGGTATGGGGATGTTCTATGTTGAAGTGGCTATCCATCCATGGAGTCAATTTTTCTCTGTGATGTCCACACGTGTAAAAGGAAAATATGCCAAGTTGAGTAAAAATCAGATTCGGATGGACAGAGTTCTGAGCAGGTGATTTGTCAAGCTGGCTCGCTATGGAAGATAATTGTTCAATACTGACCTGCTATGGTGGATGGGTTTTAGCCTTTGAGCCGCTACAGTGGATGGGTTTCATATTTTGAGCTGCTACGACAGACGGTTGTTCAAGTCCGGTCTGCAATAGTGGATGGTTATTCAACTCCAAGCTGCAACGACGGATGGTTGTTCAAATCCGAGACGCTAGGGTGGATAGTTGTTTAATTATGAGCTGCTACAGTGCACGTTTGTCTAAGTCTGAGTTTCTATTGAAAATAGTTGTTCAAGTCCGAGACACTATGACAGATGTTTGTCATCTTTTGAGCCACTATGACGAATAGCTTCCTATGTTTTGAGCCACAACGACGGATGAATTTTTGGTTGGAATGTCGAAAAGGTTTCTGATTTATTTTTCCCCACTACAGTAGGTGGACTTCATATTTTGAGTTTCTATGGTAGAAATCTTCTTTTGTTGCAAGCCACAATAGCGGATGAAATCTTGATCGGTCACCCGATTCTCACCAAGCCCACTTCGGCGAAAGAATCTTCACCGTCGAGCTGCTAAAGCGGAGGATGTGTCTCTGTTGAAAGTAAAAGTTGTTGCGTTAGAGGAAAAATAATAGATTCGATGTCTAGTTTATTATGAATATATGAAGCCATAGAGAGCCAGTAAGGAGGAAGAAGCTCTCTTCCTGTAGATGGAAGGTGAAGACCGCAATGGAGGACAGGGAATAAAACACAGAGGTTTTAAAGATGCTCGTGATCAATGAAGATAGAGTGTGACTGCATAATCATGGTTTTGATAAAAAGAATAATTTTTGTTTTTATATCTTACGCTACCGAAAGATAGATAGCATATAAGCATCATTCATTGAACTGAAATATTAAACAGTGTTAAATGTTTCAAAAGGGAGAAAAGGAAGTTTATTAAAAGAACATAAACCGAAGATCTTGAAGCTCTAATTAATTGATTACTTAATTAATAAACAGAGTGTTTATCAGTTGTAAACAAAGTGCTTGCTGAAAGGACATGACTTTCTTTTAAATATTGAAAAACAGTCTTTATAGACAAGGGTTTAAAGGACACGATTTAACATGTTCTGTTTTGAAAGGATGCGATTTACAAAGATGGGATACGTTGTATGAAGAGAGGTGTTTGAGGATGAAGAGACATGAAAGGATGTGTTTATCCAGTATTAAGAGGCATGACCATTTGAAAGGGTGTGATTGTGAAAAGACACAAATGAAGAGATGTGATTGTAAAGAATAGATACATGATGTTAAAGGTATTTATAAGCAGAATTTCAAGATGAAGCAATGTGTCTCAGTTGTCCAGATTGAAGACCGAGACTAAATTGTCTATGTCATCTAGATCGATGTAGCCATAGCATAACACAAAGACAAGTTGGTGTGACAGATAATGGAGGGAAAATAAATCTAACAGAAAACATAATAGGGTGGCAGGGTGGTGCTAGGGCAGGCAATAGGCCTACAGGGGGTTGTTGCCTCCTTCAAGTAGAAGATGGTAAATAGGGTGTAGGTGCATCCTTTCAGTAGTGGCTGATAAAATAGGGGGTTATTTCCTCCTTCTAGTAGTTGTTGGTAAACATGGTGTAAAACCATCCTTGTCTTTAGTGGCAGGAAAAATTATTTGTAAATAACAATTTTGCAGTAATAGGACGTATTGTTGGTTTTCCCTATTGGGCTTCCATGTTAAATTTTTGTTCTGTGTATTCTTGTTTTCATTTGTTTCTAATGATAGATTTAAAATTAGTTAAAATAAGAAAAAATTAACAAGATTGATTCACCTTCGCCACCCCCCCCCACCCTCTTAGTATTGACCAATAAACCTACAATTGGTATTAGAGAAGGTTCCTTCACTACAGTTTAACCACTGGAAGGAAGATCCTATTAAAACCATTATGGATCATTAAGAAGAGATCTACACAGAAAATGGATCTCCAATACTTGTAAAGGAAGAATACATATTTTGGAGAATAAGATAGGAAAGTTATCTAAAGGAATTGGGACCTGATGTACGGAGTGCAGTGATATCTGATTACATCCCTCTAAGGAGAATAAGGACACCAACTCAAAAGAAAGTCAAGAAAAATAATGCAAATGCAATAGAATCCATGTTAGATGGGATACCTCAATCTATTGAAAGGAATATTGGACCATGTGTCTCTGCCAAGGAACTTTGGGATAAATTGGAGAAACTTTATTCAGATGAAGAAAGATCAAAAGCAAGTCTTTCTATTGTCGAGGATAATAGTGAAGGTTTAAATTAAGATGAAGAAAATCTATTCATAGGGAAAGTCCCTAAGCTTCATAAGATAATTCATATATGTAAAAAGAGGTGAACTTAGAAACAAAACTCATAAGTGCCAATGAAGAATTGAGAAAAAGTAGGAGGAAGAACAAGTCTTTGGAAGAAAAATTGTCAAAGTATCAAGACAAGCAGAAATCAAAAAAAGAGGAAGTCAAGATCCTCCAAGAAGAAATGCACAATTTAAGACAAGAAGTGGCTAACCTCAAGAAAGAAATAAAATACCACATGAAAGAGGTCGAGATCTTAAGACAGGAGGTTTCCAACTTCAAGAAAGAAATAAAGATGCTAGAAGACCACATAGAAGAGGTCAAGATATTAAGACAGGAAGTTGCTAACCTCAAAAGGGAAATAAAGAAGCTAGAAGACCAGCAGACCATTAATGAGAAGTTTAAGGAAGAAATACAAATATCTAAGAGATTTGAAGAAAAATTTACTTTTCTTAGGAAGAAGCTGGATGAAGAATCTATTAAAATGAAGTTTGAGAACAACTCAAAGACTTTAGATGACATCTTGAGTAGACAAATATCATCAAGGGATAAAATTGGTTTAGGGTATGACAATAAAACGAAGTCAAAAGGTTCCTCCTTCACAAACCCATGAAGAAATAGAAGAGACTGTGCTGCTACACTAAAGAGTCCAAATATTAAAAAAGAAAAGTCAAAAGTCTACTCCCTCCTCTCATAACAAAGACAGAACTGATATGATGCCTAAAAAACTAATGACAAGTAGGGTTCAACAAATCTTCTTTGGTCAATGATACACATGTCATAAGTTTGGACATATGGCTAGAGAATGTAAGAAAAGGAAGGGATGGAAGAGGATGGAATATGTGAAGCATAAAGGTCAAGGATTCCTCAAATATGAAGGAAGTTTCTATGGCTATTGTCACTACTGTCACAAGTTTGGTCACAAAGCTATTAATTGCAGAACCAAGAGAAAAGATCTAAGTAGGGAAACCAAGAAACAAACAAGACCAGTAAGCAGAATACCTCATGGAAATATGTGGAGAAGAAAGGAAGACTCCAAAGATGTTAAAGAGATAAAGATTTCAAACATTAGTAAGATCTCTAAAGATAATGATGAGCATAATAGATGAATAAATGAGGATGACATCCTTTATGAGGAAAAACAAGATGGAGATATAAAAGAATACACCGATAAATATGAAGGTGTTGAAGAAGGATGCAGTGATGACTGTGGGATCCTTTTTCTAAAAAGGTCTCTCATGATTTAAAGAAAACCCTGAAAATAACATTAGAAGGGATCTTATACTCGGGGGAAGTTAAAATCAGAAAATTCCAACTGGATCTTAAAAAAAAACTTAATTGGTGTCAAATGTTGAAGTATATTGAAAGATATCTTCTTCAAAGATGATGGGTGATCAAGGATGGTGTATGGATGACATAAGAGAAAGTATAAAGTAACATGAGAACACAAAAAAAAATGTGTGAGAATCATGAAGACCATGACGTCTGCAATCAAATAGAATATAAAAGATGATTATAAATCACTTAGGATTTGAAGTCATGACACATACAGATGATACAATTTCATACTACATAATATTGTTGAGAGTGCTGATGTTAAGGTAGATGATTTAAAAACAAGGAAGTTCAAAAATCAAGAGAGTATACTCTATGATGAAAGTGAAGATAATGAGGAGCCAGTTGATACACAAACAGATGTAGAAGAAGAAGAAGACATACAAGAAGATGAAACAGGTACCAAAGAAGAGGATGATACTCGAGAGGAAAGAGAAGAATCCCCTTGAAGAGACACCAAGACACCCTCCAAGATAATTCAAAAGAATCATCCTGAAAACTAGATCATTGGAGATAAAGATGTAGGAGTACAAACAAGAAGAAAATTGTTATATCAAACAGAGATAGCACTACTGTCATGTATTGAGCCCAGCTCAATTAAAGAGGCATGCAAAGATGAGAATTGGGGCAAAGCTATGAATGAAGAATTGGACCAAATTGAAAAAAAAAATCAAACTTGGGAATTGGTTCCAAGACCAAAAAATAAGAATGTCATTGGAACTAAATGGGTGTTTAGAAACAAAGTAAATGAAGATGGGTAAGTAATCAAGAACAAATTTAGATTAGTATGTAAAAGGTATTCTCAAGTTGAAGGAGTAGATTTTGAAGAAAATTTTGCTCCTATGGCCATATTAGAGAAAATTAGGATGTTCTTAGCCTTTTCCAGTTACGAGAAGTTTAAATTATATCAGATGGATGTCAAGTCATCTTTTCTCAATGGAAACTTAGAATAAGTGTATATTGAGTAGCCAGAAGGATTTCAATTATCGGGTAAAGGAGACTATGTTTGTAAATTAAAGAAAGAACTATATGGGTTCAAACATGCACCCAGAGCATGGTATGCAAGGCTGGACTCATATCTGGAAACACAAGGCTTCAAAAGAGGATCAACAGATAGTAATATTTATTGTAAAATTGTTGATGATGTCATGATTATTGTATAAGTATATGTTGATGATATTATATTTGAGATGATGATGAAAATCCGAGTGAGGATTTTGATAAGAGGATACAACAATAATTTGAAATGTCTTTGCTTGGTGAAATGAATTTATTTCTAGGATTGCAAATAGTACAGTGAAAAAAAGGAATCTTTATTCATCAGTTCATGAATATTAAAGATATGTTGAAGAGATTTCAGCTAGAGGATTGCAAGCCTGTTTTTACACCTATGGCAGTAGGTTGAAAATTAAGAAAAGAAGATGAATCTAAGGATGTATATCCAAAACATTACAGATCCATGATTGGGAGTCTACTATATGTAACAACCTCCAGAACAGATATCAAGCAAGTTGTTGGAATGGTGGCTAGATTTCAAGCTGCACCAAAAAAAAAGAGCCATGTTCAAACTGTAAAAAGAATCTTAGGAAAAGATTAGGAGTGGTTTCCTCTCCAATCTAAAAGGAACTAATGCATCATAGTGGCATCATCTATAGGGGAGATAGTGACCAAAGTCAAGAGGAGTCAGTTAATCCTTTGCCCTTTATGTCAAAGGGGGATAAATGGATTAGTGTTTCCATCAATTCCAAAGGGGGAGATTGTTGGCAATATGGCAGTGGTCAGGTTTTCATTGATGGAAATTAGAGCAGAAAAACAAACAGAGCCATGAAGGAGTTCAATGATGACAAAGGACTAACCAAGACATGATGGCAAGGTAAACTCAGTAAAAGACAAAGGAGTGTCAAAGGAAGTGATGACATGGCATATATGGTGATGAGTCATGTGTGATGAGGCTTAAAATACACTTGATGGTGTCCTAGTGCTATCAGGAAGTTAGGATTACAAATTGACATTATTCTGGAAAGATATGACAATTTTGTGAAAAACTGGAAAATGACTAAGTATAGGAAATTTACTAAAAAATGGCTTCAGTAAAATGCCTGCCATTTCCTGTAGGAAAATTATTAAACTGTTCTAAAGACATGGGGATCTAGTCTGTTTAGTGGTGCATCCATCCATGGTCTCAAATATCTTAAAGGAGGCTTGAGGGAAAAAATATAGATTTGGAGAAAATCCTAAAAATATCTAAGTATTGAATTAACAAATGAAAGACCATTTTCAAATTCCCGCCAGAGGTTGTGTGTGTGTCAACAGATTTATCTTGTGATATGGTCTTGTTCATTGTTGAAATGGTTGTATAGACATGCTTGTATGTTTCCTTATGGTGATCACATGAGGGAGAAATCAATCTGTCGAAGTAGAAGAAAAATTGTTTTTACAAGTTAAAGACAAGTGTTAAATTAAACAGTTTGGAAGCCTATTTTCAAATGATATCCAGATAATGCGTGTGTGTCAGAAAGTTCAAAAGAAGGAATGGGGATTTTCTATGTTGAAGTGGCTATCCAACCATGGAGTCAATTTTTCTCTGTGATGTCCACATGTGTAAAAGGAAGATATTCCAAGTTGAGGAAAAATCAGTTTCGGATGGACAAAGTTCTGAGCAGGTGATTTGTCAAGTCTGGCCACTATGGAGGATAAGTGTTCAATATTTACCCACTATGGCAGATGGTTTTCATCCTTTGAGTCACTATAGTAGATGGGTTTCAAATTTTGAGCTGCTATGATAGATGGTTGTTCAAGTGCGGTCCGCAATGGTAGATGGTTGTTCAAGTCCGAGCCGCAATGACAAATGGTTGTTCAAATCCGAGCCGCTACGGCAGATAGTTGTTTAATTCCAAGCCGCTAAGGAAGATGTTTGTCTAAGCCCAAGCTACTACGAAAAACACTTTCTCAAGTCCGAGCCACTATAGCGGACGTTTGTCAGCTTCTAAGCCGCTATGGTGGATAGCTTCCTATGTTTCGAGCCGTAACGGAAAATGAATTTTTGGTTCAAATGTTGAAAATATTTCTGATTTATTTTGCCTCGCTATAGCAGATGGATTTCATCTTTTGAGCCACTATTGCGGAAATCTTCTTTCGTTTCAATCCGCAATGGCGGATGAAATCTTGATCGGTCACCTGATTCTCACCAAGCTCGCTTCAGCAGAAGAATCTTCACCGTTAAGCCGCTAAAGTGGAGGATGTGTCTCTGTTGAAAGTAAAAGTTGCTGCATTACAGGAAAAAGAATAGAGTCTTTGTCTGGTTTATTATGAAGATATGAAGCCATAGAGAGCCAGCAAGGAGGAAGATGCTCACTTCTTGTAGATGGAAGGTGAAGACCACAATGGAGGACAGGGAATAAAACACAGAGGTTTTAAAGATTCCAGTGATCAATGAAGACATAGCATGACTGCATAGTCGGGGTTTTGATAAAAAGCATAGTTTTTGTTTGTACATCTTACGCTACCAGAAGATAGATAGAGTATACGCATCATTCATTGAACTAAAATATTAAATAGTGTTAAATGTTTCAAAAGGGAGAAAAGGAATTTTATTAAAAGAACATAAGCAGAAGATCTTGAAGCTCTAATTAATTGATTAGTTAATTAATAAAGAGAGTGTTTATCACTTGTAAACAAAGTGCTTGCTGAAAGGACATGATTGTATTTTAAATATTGAAAAAACAGTCTTTACAGATAAGGAATTAAGGGACATGATATAACATACTCTGTTTTGAAAGGACGCAATTTACAGAGAAGGAATGCATTGTATGAAGAGAGGCGTTTGAGGCTGAAGAGACATGAAAAGATTTGTTTATCCAGTATGAAGAGGCATGACCATTTTAAAGGGTTTGATTGTGAAAAGACACAAATGAAGAGATGTGATTGTAAAGAAGAGATCCATGATGTTAAAGGTATTTATAAGCAGAACTTCGAGATGAAGCAATGTGTCTCAGTTGTCCATATTGAAGACCGAGACTAAACTGTTTGTCTCATCTAGATTGATGTAGCCATAGCATAATACAAAGACAAGTTGGTGTGAGAGAGAATGGAGGGAAAAGAAATCTAACAGAAAACATAATAGGGTGGCAAGGTGGTGCTATGGTAGGCAACAGGCCTACAGGGGGTTGTTGCCTCCTTCAAGCAGAAGCTGGTAAATAGGGTGTAGGTGCATCCTTTCAGTAGTGGTTGATAAAATAGGGGGTTGTTTCCTCCTTCCAGTAGTTTCTAGTAAATAGGGTGTAATACCATCCTTGTCTGTAGTGGCAGGAAAAACTATTTGTAAATAACAATTTTGCAGCAATAGGATGTATTGGTGGTTTACCCTATTGGGATTCAACGTTAAATTTGTGTTCTGTGTATTCTTGTTGTTATTTGTTTCTAATGATAGATTTAAAAGTGGTTAAAATAGTAAAAAGTTAACAATACTTATTGACCAATAAACCTACAATCTTATGGTGTTATGCATTGCATGAAAAATCTTTTCAGGTGGCAGCCACTAAAGAAGACTTGAGGCTAGACTTCAAGCATGTTTTTTAACATGTGCTGGAACATCAAAAAAGCTTGGGGAAAACCCAATTTCCCCTTTGATGCACACAGAGGTCAATAAAACCATCTATGCATGTTCAATTTGATCACATTACTTTGGACTTGAATTCTTTGTTATGTCAAATTTGTATATGTGATAACTTGAAACTTCTTAAGCATTGGAATGATCTTAATATGACAAATTGTTTTAATAAATGAATGGTTTCATGGAGTAATGTTTGCAATCATGTTGGATAATGGCTCTAATATTTCACTATGTTGACATTATTTATGAATAAAGAAAGGATTTTTAGTTTGTTTGAAAATTGGAAACGAGCTTAGTGGGTACAATGTAACATTTTTAGTTTGTTTGCTAAAGTGGGAACAAGCTTACGTAATGCTCTGAATTGGAGGGTGAAAAATTAGCAGTTGCATGTACCAAATCTAGTTTATAATATTTCATATCCCATCTTAGAAAATGAAAATAATGCATTTTTTCAAAATAACAACACTGGGATCTTGGTCATGTTATCAGCTACTTGGTGTTTGGATGCAAGAGATGAATGGTAATTTGGAGTACATATTTTTGATATTGTCATTGCGACAAGTTGACTAAAAGGAAATCATTGTGCTAATTAAGCACAACAATACATTGAATTTTATTTTTGCAGTGATCCCAAAGATCTATTACACTGAAATATTGTCACATGTATTGCTTAGATGCAAGTTGCAAGAGATTCATTATGGTAGTTGCATATCTCTTGTAATAATGACTATGGATTATAGAGCCTTTAGATAGTATTAAGTCATCCACCGAGGTTCTATTCTCATTGTGGTTTGCTTCACCTGATAGCATGTTCCAAGAAGGTATGTGGATAGGTGTAAGTTTTAGTCGATTTTTGTGGGATAGATAAGATCAATAACTGTTTTGAAGCCGTGAATGGAAGCCATATCGCAGGGTTTGAAAGATAATATGCATACTTCAATGTTGTTTTAAAGATGCATTTGTATATTTGAATTTTGGTTGATGCATTTGTCTATTTGAATTTTGGTTGACATCAGAGACAATATTCAACCCAAAAAAAATGCAACTCTCATTATTTTCAAGCGCCACAACTCTTCTTAGACGGTATTCCAAATGTGTTATATGGCCCAAGTTTGAAACACAATCTAATCAGTGTTTTCTAACTCACTCTGAAAGGTATACAATGTATACCTCACGGAAAAAGAGTTTTTTATTTATGATAAACCTCCTAACAGGAATTTGATTGTTAAAATTCAAATGACCAAGAAAAAAATGTATTTATTTGTCATGTCTTCTAACAAACAAGATGATTCATTTGTCCAAAAGGAAACTTGTGTGTGGGTGATTTCTAGTTATGGAATTCCAGATACAATCATCTTCATTTTTCTGGTTTGAATTTATTGTAAAAGAAAAAGATGGTAAAGGTTTACCTTTCATCTATGAACCAACTAGCACATGTGAATGTTGTATTATTGCAAAGAAACATAGTGGCAATTTCCCTAAAGGTGAATCCTATAGAACAAAGGATCATCTAGAATTGATTCATACATATTTGTGTGGGCCTATACAAACTCAATCACTTGGAGGAAGTTACTATATTTTTACTTTCATAGATGATTATAAGAAGAAGACTTGGGTATACTTGCTTCAGAAGAAATTAGAAGAATTCTTCAAGTTTTAAGAATTTAGAACACCGGACGAGAAACAAAGTGGTTATCAAATTAAAATGTTGAGATCCGACATAGGAGGTGGATATGATATAAATTAATTTAATGATTTTTGTAATAAGCAACATATCAAACAAATAATCATATCCAGATATACACCATGGCATAATGGTGTGGTCGAGAGGAAAACCAGAACTATCATGAACATAGCAAGGAACATGTTGAAAGGGAAACATTTCTCAAATGAGTTTTGGGGAGAATTCATAGCTTGCTCCATCTATGTTTTAAATAGATCCTCCACAAAGAGTGTGAAGAATATGGTGCCACGAGAAGAATGGTCAAGTACTAGTTGCAGTGTAGCACACTTTAGAGTTTTTGTTGTTGTGTGGAATATGCTTATATGCCAAAAGAATTAAGAAAGAAACTAGATCATAGGAGAAAGAAATGTGTCTTTGTTGGATACAGTGAGCAACCCAATATTAATAAATTGTAAAATCTAGTCGACAAAAAGGTAACATCAGTAGAGATGTAGAGTTTAAGAAGAAGAAGCATGGGATGCAAGTATGAAGAAGTCCACAACCCTTGGAACATGTCCATACATAGAAGATGCATCCGTAGATATGTAGACTGAGCACAGTGAACAACAAGGTTTATCATTGTAGTCACTACTTACAAATACACCACCAAGAACTCCAAAAAATTATGTCCATGGAGACTCATCAAGCTCTACAAGTATCTTTGTTCCCAATTCTCCATCAAGTAATGATTATAATTCTGATTCAAATATCGAAAAAATAGAAGTATTCAAGACATTTGTGAAGATCTAGATGCATATACAAATTATGCATCGTTTACTTCTCAACCGACATTTTTTGAAGAAGCAATCAAACATGAACAATGGGTTAAGGTGATGGATGAAGAAATGGATTCCAATTAGAGAAATAAAACATGGGATCTAGTAAACTTATCCAAAAACAAAGAATGCATTGGAGTAAAATGGGATTATAAAACCAAACTTAATGAAAAACGTGAAGTGGTCATATACAAAGAAAGATTAGTAGCAAAAGGGTACTCACGACAAACTGGAATTGATTTTGGAGAAACAATTGTACCAGTTGCTAGATTAGACACAGTGTGAATGGTTTTGGCATTGGCTTCCCAAAATAGATGGAAACTATATCACATGGATGTAAAATCCACATTTTTAAATGGGGTATTGGAATAAGTGTATGTGCAATAGCCAGCATGCTATGAGATAAAAGGTCATGAAGATAAAGTATACAAGTTAAAGAAAGCTCTTTATGGGCTCAAACAAGCTCAAAGAGAATGGTACAACATAATAGATTCATATTTAATCAGAGATGCTTTCAACAGAAACAACAATGAACCTACACTTTACTACATAAAGGTAAATAAATTTGGTTAAATTTTAATTATGTATTTCTATGTTGAAGATGTTATTTTCAAATCAGTTATGAAAAAATAATTTGAGATTACATATTTGGGCTTAGTGAAATATTCCCTTGACATAGAAGTAAATAAGGTAGATTCTAGAATTTTTATATGTCAAACAAAATATACATCTGATTTATTAAAAATATTTAGAATGATAAACTGTAAGTAAACACCCACGCCTATGGAAACATGAACAAAACTAATCAAAGATGATAAAGGTCCAAGTGTGGATTCTACATTACTCAAGAGATTAGTAGGAAGTCCCAAGTATCTCACAGCCACTAGACTAGAAATTATGTTTGCAGTGAGCTTAATCTCAATGTTTATGGATACACTTAAATAAATACATTGGAAGGTTTGGAAAAGGATCTTGAGATACATTGCAGGAATATCTAGATATGGTATTTTATACTCGACTGAAAATGATACTCTTATTGGCTATATTGACAATGACTTTTCGGGTAGTTTATATGATAGAAAGAGTACTTCAAGATATGCCTTTCATTTTGGTTCAGGGGTAATTAAATGGGAATCCAAAAAGCATCCTATTATGGCACTTTCATCAACATAAGTCGAGTATGTAGCAGCAACAACAACAACTTTTCAAGTGGTATGGTTACGCAAAATTTTAAATGATCTTCAACAAAGACAAGAAGGAACAACAACAATTTATTGCAACAACAACTCTACCATAGCACTACCCAAGAATCATGTTTTTCACCGGAAAAGAAAGAACGTAGATACTAGATATCATTTTATTAGAGAGCTTGTAAATAATGGTGAAATGTATTTAAAAACTTGTAAATAAAAATACCAATTGGTTGATATATTTGCAAATCCATTGGCAATATATATTTTTGAATTTCATAGGAAAAATTTAGGATTCTTAGATGATGAAGTTTTTTGTGGCTACAATTAAGGGGGGTGTTGGAATATGCATTTCTAATTACTCTGTATTATCTGTTGCAAATCTAGTAGTTTTGACATTTTCTTGTTTATAGTTAGCATGATTTCCTGGCAATTTTCTTGAACAACGTACTATGTATTTGCCCTTAGTATTGAATAAAAAGTGTGTTAATTTTTTTGGTGTGAAATTTTTGGATCTGTCATTTCGTATGACTGTTGCAACAATCTGATGTAAAATTTGTATTGAGTGCCTCTGTCCATTATATTTTACTTAGGCATACACATGTACTATTTGGGGATCTAATTTGTATTCTCACACAATTCTTGAATAAAGGTACACAAGCTCCACGGTTTTGTTTAAGGGACTTCTTATGTTTGTAGAGGGAATTAACACGGTACATAATTTGCACTAAGGATATTATTTCATATACGCCACCATACTTGTGTATGAGATTAATTATATAATCAAATTAAGACATGCAGTCATGCGGAGAATTACATAGAGAAACCACAACTATGCCTGCATAATTTCCTTATGGAAATTTAATTTGCATTTCAATTTTTCCAAAAAAATTGTTTTCCTCGATGCTTATCCCAAACCTAAAAATTTTGGGAGACACTAGGAATAAATGATAAGTAGATCATTACCTAACTTCATGTCCATACTAACATTTGTGTTAGGGAGTTAACGAATTGGCAAGTATTATAATGCACAAAATGCCATTTGGATTCATAACAGTTAAAAATAAAAAACAAAACCGTTTTATCCACAAAATATGTGATCATGTACAAATATTCCATATATTAGTGAGCGCATCCATGATGAAGACATGAAAACATAGGTAAGGTCACATATTTGGGCACACATTTTCTTTGAGATTTCCTACATTACAATGGCCTCTCCAATCTCACTCTTTGCCTCTCTTCTACTTTTATGTCAAAAAAGAGCAGAATAATCAACAACCTAGTGAAATCTATGAATAAAATATCTCCTGAATACAATGACATCCTGAAGTTGTCATGTCGTGTACGACATAGATTCAGATACCTTGATTTAATTTTTTAATCAGAAAATTCATGGTATTCGCAACGAAACACGGTTGAGAATGCAGAGGATAGGAGTGTTAGGATTATTCTCAATCATCCCTTTGTATCCTTTTACCACATAAAGTATATTTTTTTAATTTTCCCATCTTAGGAGGTCTCATCACTTCACCAATGCATGGGGGACATGAATAATGGACATCTGCCGCTTACTGCACCTAATGAATGCATTTTGGATCTCTAGGGACCAATCCCTATTTTATAGGAACCCACTCGGAGTGCCACTAGTAGTGTCCAACAATTCACCCCACTAGGTCATTAAATATCCTTAGTTGTGCTATGATCCCCATCAATTAGATCACTTCCAGTGTCTCTAGTGCCAATTTGCATGATTCATGGGAGTATGGGCACCTTTTCTCACCTACCCCCTTCATTTAACTAATTGTAACTGATTGTAACTAGTTATTAACTGATTTCATGATCTGTAGTTGCACTAGTTAGTTATTATGGTGATTTTATCACTCCTAATTAGCTCTAGAGTCAGTCTAGGTTGGGAGATTCAACTACCTGAGTAGGTATTCGAGTTATTCATTGATGTTGTGTTATATATTCACCGATCATGTGAATAATTAATTAATGGAAGATTTCTCATATTGTTCTTCAATTATTCTTCTCTTATTTTCTCTTGTGCAATCTATGTGAAGACCATTTTTGGCCCAAGATTTGTCTGCGAGAATCTAATATGGTATCGAAGCCTGGTCAGGCAAAACACAAATTTTCTTTCTAGTTTTGTGTAGGTACAATTTAAACAACAAAAATTGAAACTCACATCCAAATTTGAATAGGTACCACGACCTATACATATCATCTTAGAGGGCCTACCATATCTTGTTTGAAAGGTCTATCTGTGATATGAAATGAGTTTTTCATAGAATTCAATTTGAGTCTCTAGTTTGAGAGATATGTTTAGTTGAATATCAGAGGTTTGGAATAGCTCACGTCCATCCGTACCCTCTATTTCGGCTTTATATTTCTCACTCTACACGATGAGATAAATCAAGTTTCTTGTAAGATTTGATATCTCTTCGATATCTCAAATGGGTCTTTGACGAAATTTTATTTCATTGACTGAAGAAAAAAAAAGTGATTGAATTGACAACATGACATCAGAGAAACCACAGTATTGAAATGACCAAGTTGACGTTTCGGATCCATATCAGGATTCATCATTAGGACAATGTCGAATGTGGAGAGAGCGAGAACCTTTGATAAATACTGGAGTTGGGTAGAAGAAAAGAAAGGTCTAATGTCGGCCTCGGAGGCTAGGGTTTTTCTAAGTTAAAAAAATTTATTTTTATTTTGTTTTTAAATTTGATTTTAAAATTATGTGGCATTTTTTAAAATTTTAATATATTTATAAAAACAATAATTTTTTGGTTTGTAATTTTTTTTTTAATTGCTATACTAATGTTTAAATTTTTTTAAAATTTAAATTAAAATATGATTATTCAGAAATAAATTTTATTATTAATCAATTTAAATTAATTTAAAATATGATTATTAGAGTGTCTAAAGCATTAAAGATTGTTAAAAAATCTTTAAGGCTACTAGAAAGTTAATTAAAATTTGTAATTATTTACTTATAATTAAAAAAAATTATTAATAATGTGAAAACTTTTTAGGTCAAATTTAAGGACAAGGAGAGGTTAAAAAGGACAAGGAAAGGTTAAAGAAAGTAAATTTTAAATTAAAATTTTAACTATATTTTTAAACTTTAATTTTAATTTTAAATTTTATTTTTCTTTTAATTTAAAATTTATTATTCGTATAAAATTAGTTTGATTTTTAAATTTTTTTATGTTTTTGGATTTATGGTCTTATTTAGGTGTCATAGTTATTCCCTGCTTGAACAAGGGAGGAGGACCAAAGAAAAAGGGAAAGGCTTGAATGAGGGAAAAGGGCACAAGAGAAAAAGGATAAGAACAAGGGGAATGGAGTCAAGGGATAGACTGAAGGGGAGAGTCACCTTTTCGATTGACAAGGGAGGGGAGCCAACTAGTGCTCACCTCGAGGCCGCCATCCCTATTTAGATTGTGTGGAAGTTTGATGATTTCTAAGGCCTCTCTGAATTTTCTTTTGAAATAGTGGTCTTCTTTTGCGAGGATAATGGTGTCTTCTAGGAAAATGTGATGTTTGGTTTTGGCAACATGTTCCGCAAGGGCTGAGGAACGAATACGTTATTTTCTAATGTCTGCCCCATGTTCCTTTAACCGCGTGTGGAAAGAATGCCCCGTATCACCTATATAGCTGATCTTCCAAGAACAAGGGATCTTATAGACCCCTCTAAATTGTGTATGATCAATAGGATCTTTAACAGATCTCATTCTCTTCTTAATGGTCTCTAGGGGTTTGAACAAGGTCGTAATCTTGTTCTTATTAAGAATCCTAGAGATATTATCAGTCACCCCTTGTATATAAGGTAAGTAAGCTCGTGGGTTGGTGGTGGTCTTGTTGTCAGAGGTTTTCAAACCCGTGAGGCTCTTGTTGTGGGTTTTGCTCAAGGTCTTCCTGATGACATTGGTTTTGTAACCTATGTTTGTGAAGACTTCTTTGAGGTGGTCTCTCTCCTTATCAATATGTTCTGAATCCGCGATCCTGGAGGCTCTCATTGCCAGGGTGTTGAGAACTCCTATATTTTGGGAAGGATGGTGGTGGGAGTCCGCGTGGAGGTAGCTATCCATGTGATTCTTTTTATGAAAGACCTCGTGTCCACGCGTGCCATCTTCTTTCCTGGTAAGGAGGACATCTAGAAATGGGATGCTCCCATTTTCCTCAAGTTCCATTGTGAATTTGATGTTGGGGGAGATACTGTTAAGGTGTGTTAGGAATTTCCTGAGTTCATCTTCACAATGTGGCCAGACCACATTCGTATCATCCACGTACCTCTTCCATTTTGATGGTTTAAGAGGATAGGAATCTAGGGCTTCCCTCTCAAATTTCTCCATAAAGAGGTTTGCGACTATGGGTAAGAGGGGGGATCCCATGGCTACACCTATGGTTTGCTCATAAAATTCACCTTGGAAGCTGAAGAGGGTAGATCTAAGGCAGATTTCAGCAAGCTTGGCTGTGTGAAGGTCGGTGGTAGCCTTGATAACTTGGATTGCTTCATCTAAAGGGATCTTTGTGAAGAGTGAAACCACATCAAAGCTTAAAATTATGTCTTTAGGTTCTAATTTCTCATCTTTGATTATTTTCACAAAATGGCTTGAGTCCTTGATGAAGGAATCAGTATTGCCGACTAAGGGACCTAAAACCTTGGCTAAGTGCTTGGCTAACTCATAGGTGGGGGATCCTATAGTGTTGGCAATGGGTCAGAGCGGGACCCCTTCTTTGTGGATCTTGGGTAGGCCATAAATCCTGGGAGTGATGTCTCTGGTGGGGATAAGGTGTTTTTTCAAATACTCATCTAAATTGGAGTTCAGAATCGCTTTCTTGACTTCTTTAGTCACCCTAGAGATATGATTGCTACTTAGTTTCCTATAGCTACCAGTATTGGTGAGGTGGTCAAGCATTTTAATATTGTAGTCCGCTCTATCCAAAATCACAGTGGCTCCACCTTTGTCCGCTTTAAGAATAACTATGTCTTCATTAGCCCTCAGGTTTCTTAAGGCACATTCTTCTTCTTTAGTAATGTTGCTTTTGGGTGGCTTGGCTTTTCTTAATATTACGGTACACTCCTGTCTTATCGTTTCTTGATGAACAATGTTCAAATTTTGGATACTATCTTCAATGTTGCAGATAATGGATTCGACAGGAATGGTCTTGGGGGATACGAAAAAATCGAGACCCTTCTTTAGAATAGTGGATTCAACACTGTCTAGTGTGTGGCTAGAGAGGTTCACCAATTTCTTACCCCCATATGTTTTCTTACCAACGTTTGTATTCTGCTCAGGTGTATCTTTCCACACGATGGTGTTTCAACTCAATCCAAGTTTCAAACCGTTGTTTGTTGTGTTACCAACGTTTTCCCTATGTGCTCGTGTACTGACAGGGTTTAGACTCGATTCAACTAATACACTATTGTTGGCTGTCATGCAAATCTTTGCTATCATACTATCCGTCATGCCAACGATTGCAATCTACGCAGGTGTAATGCTATTCTTTGCTGTCCTGTAATAATTTGCTGACATGCTATCGGATGCTGTCAAAACATTGATTGTAGTCTGCGCGGGTGTGAGATCCACAACATTCACCATTGTTTGCAATATGCACTAGTGTATTGCTGGGGTTTAGACTCGATTCAACTAATACGCTATTGTTGGCTGTCATGCAAACATTTGCTGTCATACTATCTGTCATGCCAACGATTGCAATCTGCGCAGGTGTAATGCTATCCTTTGCTGTCCTGTAATCATTTGCTAACATGCCATCGGATGCTATCAAACCATTGATTGCAGTCTGCACGGGTGTGAGATTCACAACGTTGTTTTCCCTATCACCATTGTTTGCAATATGCGCTAGTGTATTGTTGGGGTTTGGAATGGAATCAGTTATCCTACCAACGCTTGCTGTCAGCCCATCGAATGCTATCATACCCTTGTTTGCATGTGTATTGCTAGGTTCCAAAAATTCAAGTTTCATGATATTCTTTGCATGCCTCAATTGTACCTTACGCTCCAGGTTGATTGCTTTAAGAGCTGCACTAGCATCTGCCACTGTCTAGAGATCCACGCGTATGGTATTTGACAAACTTAAGTTAAGGGTGAGTGCCTTTCTAGACAGGCGATCCAACTCAACTCGTGTATTCTTTATTTATGCTCTCACCAGTGATTCACTCAGTCTATCAAACGCTCTCTTGTTCCAGCTACTGCGCATTCTGTGCTTGACGATTGCGAATTCAGGTATGAGTTTCTTATCCCTACATTGTTTCAAGAAGTTTAAATCGCCCGCTCTCAGTTTTATCTTTATTCTCAACCTCTCCAGAAGACGGAATTGCTGCCAGATATCCCTTCCGTGCAGGGATGTAATCTCTGTTGCTAAATTTTTGTGGTGGTAGGTTATTGATGTCATTGTCGGAGAAACCATAGTATCGAAATGACCAAGTCGACGTTTTGGATCCATATTAGGATTCATCATCAAGACAATGTCGAATGTGGAGAGAGCGAGAACCTTTGATAAATACTAGAACTGGGTAGAAGAAAAGAAAGGTCTAATGTCGGCCTCGGAGGCTAAGGTTTTTCTAGGTTAAAAAAAAAAAAATATTTTATTTTTATTTTGTTTTTAAATTTGATTTTAAAATTATGCAGCATTTTTTAAAATTTTAATATATTTATAAAAACAATAATTTGTTGGTTTATAAAAAGGTTTTTTTTTTAAATTGCTATACTAATGTTTAAAATTTTTTAAAATTTAAATTAAAATATGATTATTCAGAAATAAATTTTATTATTAATCAATTTAAATTAATTTAAAATATGATTATTAGAGTGTCTAAAGCATTAAAGATTGTTAAAAAATCTTTAAAGGTACTAGAAAGTTAATTAAATTTTTTTATTAATAATGTGAAAACTTTTTAGGTCAAATTTAAGGACAAGGAGAGGTTAAAAAGGACAAGGAAAGGTTAAAGAAAGTAAATTTTAAAATAAAATTTTAACTATATTTTTAAACTTTAATTTTAATTTTAAATTTTATTTTTCTTTTAATTTTAAATTTAAAGTTTTAAATTTATTATTCGTATAAAAATAGTTTGATTTTTAAATTTTTTTATTTTTTTGGATTTATGGTCTTATTTAGATGTCACAGTTAGTCCCTGCTTGAACAAGGGAGGAGGACCAAAGAAAAAAGGAAAGGCTTGAATGAGGGAAAAGGGCACAAGGGAAAAAGGATAAGAACAAGGGGAACAGACTCAAGGGACAGACTGAGGGGGAGAGTCGCCTTTCCGATTGAGAAGGGAGGGAAGCCAACTAGTGCTCACCTCGAGGCTGCCATCCCTATTTAGATTGTGTGGAAGTTTGATGATTTCTAAGGCCTCTCTAAATTTTCTTTTGAAACAGTGGTCCTCTTTTGCGAGGATAATGGTGTCTTCTAGGCAAATGTGATGTTTGATTTTGGCAACATATTCTGCAAGGGCTGAGGAACGAATACGTTCTTTTCTAATGTCTGCCCCATGTTCATTTAACCGCGTGTGGAAAGAACGCCCCGTCTCACCTATATAGCTGATCTTGCAAGAACAAGGGATCTTATAGAGCCCTCTGAATTGTGTATGATCAATATGATGTTTAATGGATCTCATTCTCTTCTTAATGGTCTCTAGGGGTTTGAACGAGGTCGTAATGTTGTTCTTATTAAGAATCCTAGAGATCTTATCAGTCACCCCTTGTATATAAGGTAAGTAAGCTCGTGGGTTGGTGGTGGTCTTGTTGTCAGAGGTTTTCAAACCCGTGAGGCTCTTGTTGTGGGTTTTGCTCAAGGTCTTCCTGATGACAATGGGTTTGTAACCTATGTTTGTGAAGAATTATTTGAGGTGGTCTCTCTCCTTATCAATATGTTCTGAATCCCTTGTTCTTATCATTTTTCCCTTGTGCCCTTTTCCCTCATTCAAGCCTTTCCTTTTTTCTTTGGTCCTCCTCCCTTGTTCAAGCAGAGAATAACTATGACACCTAAATAAGACCATAAATCCAAAAACATAATTTTTTTTAAAAATCAAACTAATTTTATACGAACAATAAATTTAAAACTTTAAATTTAACATTAAAAGAAAAATAAAATTTAAAATTAAAATTAAAGTTTAAAAATATAGTTAAAATTTTAGTTTAAAATTTACTTTCTTTAACCTTTCCTTGTCCTTTTTAACCTCTCCTTGTCCTTAAATTTGACCTAAAAAGTTTTCACATTATTAATAATTTTTTTTAATTATAAGTAAATAATTAAAAATTATAATTAACTTTCTAGTAGCCTTAAAGATTTTTTAACAATCTTTAATGCTTTAGACACTCTAATAATCATATTTTAAATTAATTTAAATTGATTAATAATAAAATTTATTTCTGAATAATCATTCTGAATAATCATATTTAAATTTAAATTTTAAATTTTTTTAAACATTAGTATAGAAATTAAAAAAAAAAATTATAAACCAACAAATTATTGTTTTTATAAATATATTAAAATTTTAAAAAATGCCGCATAATTTTTAAATCAAATTTAAAAACAAAATAAAATTAAAATTAAAAAAAAAATTAACCTAGCAAAACCCTAGTCTCCGAGGCCGATATTAGACCTTTCTTTTCTTCTACCCAGCTCCAGTATTTATCAAAGGTTCTTGCTCTCTCCACATTCGACATTGTCCTAATGATGAATCCTGATATGGATCCGAAACGTCGACTTGTTCATTTTGATACTGTGGTTTCTCCGACAACGACATCAATAACGTACCACCACAAAAATTTAGCAACAGAGATTACATCTCTGCACGGAAGGGATATCTGGCAGTAATTTCATATTCTGGAGAGGTTGAGAATACAGATAAAACTGAGAGCGAGCAATTTAAACTTCCTAAAACAATGTAGGGATAAAAAACTCATACCTGAATTCGCAACTGTCAAGCACAGAATGTGCAGTAGCTGGAACAAGAGAGCGTTTGACAGACTGGGTGAATCACTGGTGAGAGCAGAAATAAAGAAGACACGAGCTGAGTTGGATCTCTTGTCCAGAAAGGCACTCACCCTTCACTTAGGTTTGGCAAATACCATACGCGTGGATCTCTGGACAGTGGCAGATGCTAGCGCGGCTCTTAAAGCAATCAACCTGGAGTGTAAGGCACAATTGAGGCATGCAAAGACGATCATGAAACTTGAATGTCTGAAACCTAGCAATACACATGAATGTCCGAAACCTATCAATACACATGCAAACGAGGGTATGACAGCATTCGATGGGCTGACAACAAGCGTTGGTAGGATAACTGATTCCAGTCCAAACCCCAACAATACACTAGAGCATATTGCAAACAATGGTGATAGGGAAAACAACGTTGTGAATCTCACCCTCGCGCAGACTGCAATCAATGGTTTGACAGCATCTGATGGCATGTCAGCAAACGATTACAGGACAGCAAAGGATAGCATTACACCTGCGCAGATTGCAATCATTGGCATGACGGATAGTATGACAGCAAACGTTTGCATGACAGCCAACAATAGCGTATTAGTTGAATCGAGTCTAAACCCCAGCAATACACTAGTGCATATTGCAAACAATGGTGAATGTTGTGGATCTCACACCCGCGCAGACTGCAATCAATGTTTTGACATCATCCAATGGCATGTCAGCAAATGATTATAGGACAACAAAGGATAGCATTACACCTGCGCAGATTGCAATCATTGGCATGACGGATAGTATGAAAACAAACGTTTACATGACAACCAACAATAGCGTATTAGTTGAATCGAGTCTAAACCCTGGCAGTACACTAGCGCATAGGGAAAACATTGGTAACACAGCAAACAATGGTTTGAAACTTGGATTGATTCGAAACCCCATCGTGTGGAAAGATACACCTACGCAGAATACAAACATTGGTAAGAAAACATATGAGGGTAAGAAATTGGTGAATCTCTCCAGCCACACACTAGACAGTGCTGAATACACTATTCTGAAGAAGGGTCTCAATTTTGCCGTAGCCCCCAAGACCATTCCTGTCGAATCCATTATCTGCAACATTGAAGATAGTATCCAAAATTTGAACACTTTTCATCAAAAAAACGATAAGATAGGAGTGTGCCATAATATTAAGAAAATCCAAGCCACCCAAACGCAACATTTCTAAAGAAGAAGAACATGCCTTAAGAAACCCGAGGGCTAATGAAGACATAGTTATTCTTAAAGTGGAAAAAGGTGGAGCCACTGTGATTTTGGATAGAGCGGACTACAATATTAAAATGCTTGACTACCTCACCAATAGTGGTAGCTATAGGAAACTAAGTAGCAATCCTATCTCTAGGGTGACTAAAGAAGTCAAGAAAGTGATTCTGAACTCCAATTTAGATGAGTATTTGAAAAAATACCTTACCCCCACCAGAGACATCACTCCCAGGATTTATGGCCTACCCAAGATCCACAAAGAAGGGGTCCTGCTCTGACCCATTTTCAACACTATAGGATCCCCACACCTATGAGTTGGCCAAGCACTTAGCCAAGGTTTTAGGTCCCTTAGTCGGCAATGCTGATACCTTCATCAAGGACTCAAGCCATTTTGTGAAACTAATCTCTAGGATTCTTAATAAGAACAAAATTACGACCTCATTCAAACCCCTAGAGACCATTAAGAAGAGAATGAGATCCGTTAAAGATCCTATTGATCATACACAATTTAGAGGGGTCTATAAGATCCCTTGTTCTTGCAAGATCAGCTATATAGGTGAGACGGGGCGTTCTTTCCACACGCGGTTAAAGGAACATGGGGCAGACATTAGAAAAGAACGTATTCCTTCCTCATCCCTTGCGGAACATGTTGCCAAAACCAAACATCACATTTTCCTAGAAGACACCATTATCCTCGCAAAAGAATACCACTATTTCAAAAGAAAATTCAAAGAGGCCTTAGAAATCATCAAACTTCCACACAATCAAAACAGGGATGGCGGCCTCGAGGTGAGCACTAGTTGGCTTCCCTCCCTTCTCAATCGGAAAGGTGACTCTCCCCCTCAGTCTGTCCCTTGACTCCATTCCCCTTGTTCTTATCCTTTTTCCCTTATGCCCTTTTCCCTCATTCAAGCCTTTCCTTTTTTCTTTGGTCCTCCCTTGTTCAAGCAGGGAATAACTATGACACCTAATTAAGACCATAAATCCAAAAACATAATTTTTTTAAAAATCAAACTAATTTTATACGAATGATAAATTTAAAACTTTAAATTTAAAATTAAAAGAAAAATAAAATTTAAAATTAAAATTAAAGTTTAAAAATATAGTTAAAATTTTAATTTAAAATTTACTTTCTTTAACCTTTCCTTGTCCTTTTTAACCTCTCCTTGTCCTTAAATTTGACCTAAAAAGTTTTCACATTATTAATAAAAAAATTTAATTAGAAGTAAATAATTAAAATTTTAATTAACTTTCTAGTGGCCTTAAAGATTTTTTAACAATCTTTAATGCTTTAGACACTCTAATAATCATATTTTAAATTAATTTAAATTGGTTAATAATAAAATTTATTTTTGAATAATCATATTTAAATTTAAATTTAAAAAAAATGTAAACATTAGTATAGCAATTTAAAAAAAAAATTATATACCAACAAATTATTGTTTTTATAAATATATTAAAATTTTAAAAAATGCCTCATAATTTTAAAATCAATTTAAAAACAAAATAAAAACAAAATTCTTTAACCTAGAAATTTTTTTAACCTAGCAAAACCCTAGCCTCCGAGGCCAACATTAGACCTTTCTTTTCTTCTACCCAGCTCCAGTATTTATCAAAGGTTCTCACTGTCACGTCCCCATCCCTCGGACCCGCGAAAAGGACGCGACGAACACCACAAGCAACCAGGAAAACAGCCCCATGAACATAAACAGGAAAAATGATGATATTAAAAACTTAAACAACATGCATAACAGGATGCATAACCCATCATAAAAGATGCATAAGCATACCAGGGTACATAATCACTCGACAATTCAGCGGAAGCAACACACATTCCAGCATTTAACATGTTCATCATAGTTCATTTGACATCAATATAATTGTAGAGATGGGATAGTCAGCAACACTTATCTTTTGATGAAGAACTTGCCCCGCAACCAGCTACGTCGCTACAATGTTCCACCCAACCATAGGCCAGCTTGCTCATCAATCTCTCAGCAATGCTGCCACCCTCGAACTGGGCATGATTCCTCCAAGGATAAGGGTCAATGCAGGCTTACACATAACCAAGGGGATACAATCAGCAAACCAAACACAGCTGGGTTTGACAGGACTTCAACAATCGGCCAAGCCAGCACAGTCCGAAGACCAACCACTGCATACCCACAACAAAACAATCCCTTCACAGCCCTGTGAAGAAAGCAAAACAACCAGTGACAGTCCCAAACGAAAGGTGAGACACAGCTCAAGCCTACAAGGAAACTCAGAGTTTTTCTTGGCCCTAACGTGGCCAAAACAATTCAACTGCAACCCAAAACTAGGGTACTCCAGCAGCCCCAAACACACAATGGATGATAGCAGCAATCCACAGTGGCCCAAAATGAATTTGGACGCCACAGCCAACAAAACACAGGGAAGACAACAGTCCCAAAACGTAATCAGTGGGCACGGCTCACAACATGGAAAATGGCCCCAACGGTCTGTGCGTGAGAGCAACTTGCACCAGACTCCAAAACACAGAGGAAAACATATGCACGGGCCACAAATCAGTAAGGAAACTTACACACAGTTCTTGAGGGTGAGATGGCTCCTGCACCGAAAATCCCAAGCGATAGCCACAATTTCTCTTGCTCCCTGCGTGAGCAAAACCAATGCAGAGTCCCTACGCGTGAAGAGAAACAGCAACGGCTCTGCGCGTGAGGAGTGCAACAGAACCCCGTGTGTGAGCATGAACAGACCATGACTTTTCGTGTGAGCATGAACAGACCACGAAGAAGATGGTGGTGGAGGTGGAGACCGGGCGCGCGTGAGGAAGGGCAGAAGAGGTGGGAAGAGTGGAGACCAGGCATGAGAGAAACGATGGTTCTCCACTGGGCATGCATACAGTCTGAACTGACAGCAGCCTGCCAAAATCGACGCCTCCCCATGCCCACGTTTCCTCATGCAATAACTGCCCCCAACTAACAAAAATCAAGACATTGAAGAGGTTGACAAGGGAAGATGGCATAGACACAGCAAGGTGGCAACACATGGGTTTTTCCCCCATAGATCAAGGTTTGACATCCCCCACCCCTTATCCTTTGGAACCATTCCCTTTTCATTCAACGTTGCACTGCCATAGCTGGTTGTGGTTTTAGTTTTAATTGATGTGTGTATTTACATGATGCCGAATCATAATGTGCCAAATGGCACGATAAACCATCGGCAACTATCCCCATTGCCGAAACACACACACAACCAAATCGATGGTGGGGCTTTTGCCTTGAGCTCCTCACCACGATTAATTACAATATATACATCATGCAAACGGGGTCAAAACCGGGGACATTACATTCCCATCCCCCTTGGAGTAACACTATCCTCGGTGTTCCATTACATATATATATAATACATATATAATTGCACATCAAAATTTCAAAATTGCAGATCTGTCCCACGTTCAATCATTTACTTTGAACGTTCAAGACCAATCCCTTCAGCTTCCATGGACTTTTCCTGCTGGTTCTCAGCTTCCAGCTCATCCTGAAGTCTAGGAACTTTGCGGCTATTGCCTTCATCATGTTCCCTCATTGGGCAGTCCCGGCGTAAATGATGTTCTCCGCATCTCCAGCATCTCACTGGCTGCTTCATCTTTACCTGCTCAATCTCCTTTGAGTCTTCATGCCTGGACTGTTTCCCAATAGGTCGCTTGGACGAATGTCCCATTGCTGATCCACCTTCCTTTCCCTTGTCGATTTCTCCCAGAAGGATTTTCACCTCCCTTTGCAAACCAATAGAGTCTTGCAAAATCTGGTGGTTCATTTCATTCTGCCTTCTCTGTATCTTGAGCATCTCCCCAAGATTCTCTTGGGTCTTGGAAATCATTTGAAGGAGACTTCCAGCTAAGTCCAACAACTTTTGATCTGCTGCCATGATCAATGTGCACCACCTGGTTTCACTTTTCTCACCTGTGAAATGCACCATTGAAATCCTATCAGACCAAGCATAATATAGACATTAAAATCAGTCAATTAATTTCCCCATTTGGCATGACAGTCCAAGTCTCATCAATGAGGTTTTCATAATTTTCATGCCTTCCCAACAGGCACATGAGCTCATTCATGTCCATTCCTGGGTATGGAATTAACTATTCCAGCATTCACAATTTACTTAAGCAAATACACACATTTCATTCTCAATCATACATGCATTCAATAATCTTTTGCTTTCACAATGCATAAACACACACACACACACACACACATATATATATATCCCAACAGGCACATGAGCTCATTCATGTCCATTCCTGGGCAGGGAATTAACTATTCCAGCATTCACAATTTACTTAAGCAAATACACACATTTCATTCTCAATCATACATGCATTCAATAATCTTTTTCTTTCACAATGCACACACACACATATATATATATAATCAAAAGGCCAAAAGAGAGCAGCAAGAGTTTCTCCCTCTTTGTTTTGTTCCATCCTGGAACCCACACCATCACTATGGCTTTTCATGCTCTCAGCCTCTTTCACTTCACTGTGAATGCTGGACCAATCTCTCTTGGTCATGACACTTAGTGTCTTCGGTCTATTCCAGACCTCTAAACCATGGAGTCTCTCCACATGGTTTGTCTCGGTTGCTAGGACTCCCCTGTCTTACTAGCACCTTTTTCATTGCTGCTCATTCCGAGCTTTCCAGGACAGTCACATGTCCACATGCATCTCTAGGATGCTCTCATAGTCCTCGCTCCCAGCGATACCTATATCCAAACATTGAATAAATTCACATGTTTAGTTTATTCTCATCAGTTTTATCTTGCTCTAGAGATAAACATCATAACCAATCATATACACATGTATATTCATAAGCAAAATAATCCAATACTTATCTGTATTGTGCGTTCCCTTGTTCGTCTACAGGATCCTGCTTCGCTTTGCAAGCCTTGGGATCGCCTATGGACTTAGATGTTAGGTCAGCACGCCAGCTGCTCCACAACATCATTTTTTTTTTTTAATGTCCAGCCAGTACATCCTCATGTCGACTGGGCTTGGAACTTTATCATGACCATTTCTAGGTCTAGGATCTACTATGGATCCCCAGGCATATAACAACCCAACATACACTTATACCAACATACACTTATATCAACAATACCCCTTACTCCGCAACCCCTCACAACAACCATTTACCATTTACCTTTACCTTTAGCCTGTCAACACAAGCAACACAAGCAATACAAGCAAACTCATCAGCGTTATTGCTCAAAAATTGTAATCACATTTCTCGTCATTCACTATCAAGTATTGAGACACCAGGAGTGCGTCCACCCCCTAGAGTGTAATCAATATTGAAAACCCTTTTCATGACTCAACATCGGAAAAGTGTGCACTCTCTTCCGGTGTGTGCCATGTGGGCCCTAATCATACTCAAGCAATCGACCATCATGGAAATAAACCAAAACATGTTCTGCATATGGAATTTAACAACTAAATATGCATATTCTTAGCAAGGGTTACAGAACACTTATCCATTTGCCGTCGCAGTATGCCTTTGTTAAGGAGGAATGGAGGCTCCTTCCCTGAGTTAACAGTCCCTCAGTTTGCCATCCCAACTCCTTTTTACATTTCATATTCACACATGTCTTATCGACATAATTTATACCATCTCGCTCATGTTACTACCGAACATGCAGTGCAGATGAGACATTTCCAAAATGCCCAATGGCGTTTCACCCGAAACCCATTTCCAAGATAAGGGAAAAACTTCCCATGAAATTTGGCTCTTGCAGGTCATCACACATGATCTTCCTACAGTGTGTACCCCTAACACATTCATCAAATAGCCAAATAGTCAATCATTACCTGATAATACAATCCAATTGATTGTTCCATGACCAAGCAATGACATTGGTAATCAAATAAGAATTTACAATTCTGTCTACTACAGAAATTGACTTGCTCAATTGTGGGTTTCTTGTAAGCAACACTACTATGCCGATTACAATTTTTATGCTTACTATCATAACATGAATACCCACTTACCATGCATCCCTCCTGACACAATCTCATACAAGCCAACAATGATTAGTAGTCGTCAGCAATTCCTTTAAATTCGAAATTCACAATTCGAAATTTAACAATCCAACCATTATACACATCAACTATTTTCACAACCATGAGACTCTTCTCATAAAGTTTGGCTCTTTTTACATGGTAGATTCTGGCATTGGTCAGGGTCTTACCTCTCACTTCCATGCTCGAAATAATCTACCTGAAACCTGAGTTTCAATCAACCAAACATAATCTTGTGCAAGCCACATAGTGGCTAGTAGTTGTCAGCAATTTCTTAAATCCGAAATTCACAATTCGAATTTAACAACCCATTATGCATACCAACTACTTTTACAACTATGAGATTCTTCTCATACATGGTAGATTCTAGCATTGGTCAGGGTCTTACCTCTCACTGCCATGCTCGAAATAATCTACCTGAAACATGAGCTTCAATCAACCAAACACTTGGTAAGTCTGGATGCATATAACCTTTTCATTGCTACAACCATCACTGAAGCATTTTCAGAATTTATATAAAAAAAAAATTCAAATACTCCCAGCTGTTAGTCACATCAGTGTTTATCAAAGCTCATTTACTTCATGCAATCATTATCATACTAACATTGTAAGGTATAGTCATATCATTCATGCAATTAAATGAAATGTTTAGATACCCTTACTTCACAAGCGTATCATTCATACCACCTTGGTCTTCAATAGAGCATTTCCGGCAGCCAATTGATCATGACTATCCTGCATTCATAACAACCTTTGAAATGGTTCCTGAATTATTATCAATTCACCATTTCAGTCATTAGTTAGCCTGCATATCACATGCATTCATGCAATACATCACAACATTGCACCTACACTTATGCAATCAGTCATTCACACCCTTCATAGGCATACATCCATTGCACAACTACAAGGTTCATAAAATCTTTCCAATGCCTATCCATTCATGCTATCTTGCATTCAATATACCATGCATGGCCTAACCATGACTAATTCATATAGGATGCATTACTATAATGAATATCGTGACACTTTTTCTATGTTCCAACATCCATATGGTATGAGGTCTCTTACCTGTACCAATCCATGGAATTTATCATAAGCAAACTCTTACCTGCTTGGGTCGTACTTACACCCTTGATATGACCAATTTGGTTGGTCCTTTGCAAGAGTTTGTAGAATTTGCTCACCAACTTTTGTCCTGGACTTGTTGCTTTACCCCTTCTCCATAGGGTTGCTGGTCTCATTCATCAGCATCAGCAACATATTCATCCGGGTCCATGTCATCGTTGGTTTTTCCACTAATGCCAACATCAAAGCAATGATTATCATTAGTGGTTCATTATATATATATAATTTCCAATATTCTTACCAACATGCAACATCCTATGCATGCCATACATATCCTCATGCCTTTCAAGCATAAACTTAGGAGATGTAGTTATAATCAGCAAGACAGAGTTTTAAGGAAACTTCCCTTTTCAAGTCTTTCATCCTGACATGGAACTACTCTTCCATACAGCAGCTGATTGACTTCATAGTCCTTGCTACCCTTGGGAATGCACTGTCCAGACTTTTCCCTTTGATAGCAGCGGCCATCATTAGCACTTTGTTGCTTCATGCTCAGATTCTGGTGACTTTCCTTGTTCCCTACCGGATAAGCTTTCCAACGCCTGTCCACATGCTTCATTCTGACCTCGGATGTGAAAGCCACGCCACTTCTAAGAGTGAAGACTTTCACCCAATCTCAGGCAAAGCACACAACTGTATTTTGGTCCAGAATGCTAACTTCAGCCACCAGAATGACTGTCTCAGGGGACGACGGGGGTCAAGGGGGCTTGCCCCCTTGTAAAACTATGATTCTCGCGCAATCTGGCGCATAAAATCGCTGCCACTTTCTCATTTTCCAGCCCATGAAAATTCACTGAAAACAACTCAAAACCCCACTGAAAAACAGTTGAAATCTGCTGGGAAATCCTACGGAAAAACTCAGAATTTTCCTCCGCAGAATCAGCTCCCGAAACAACCAACCATTCCGCAAAATCGGCTCTCAAACCACTAATCCTTCCACAACGGCGGCTCCTGGAATGCTTTCCCTTTCTGATCGGCGTCGGCAGCCTTTCTGGTCGGAAGCCGAAATGTTTTCGCTTCCGCAACTGCGGCTCACGGAGCGCTTTCTCCTTTCGATCAACGGCTCTCGAACCACTTTTTCTTCCGCAACGACGGCTCTCGGAACACTTTCCTTTCCGCATCGGCGTCGGCAGCCTTTCCAATCAAAAGCCGAAATGCTTTCGCTTCCGTAACGGTGGATGCCCATTCACTTTCTTCTTTCGGCGACCAATATTTTCGTTACTTAGAAAAATTTTGAACTTCCTTTTACCGCGTCGGCTATCGACGGTCTTTCTATATCGGAAGCCAAATGACTTTGGCTTCAGCAACGACGAAACATGGAATGCTTTTACCTCCGATGAGTGAACTGACTTTTTTTCCTTAGAAAATTTTTCAACTTTCCTTCTTTACGTCGAAGGCCTTACCCATCGGCCGGGAAGTTGTTTCTCCGTCCGCAACGGAAGACACCAAATCCTTTCTCCATCCGCAACGGTGGACCCCAAATCGTTTCTCCGTCCGCAATGACGGCATGCAGAACCTTATCTTCTTCCGACGGCGGTCTTTCTTCGTCGGACAACTTACCGCTTTTCTCTTCCGCAACGGCGGCAATCATTCCCCTTTTTCCGTCGATGATTTCATACTTAGACAAATTTAAAATTTGTCTTTCTTCTTTCTGCCGAACATAGCACCTGTTGGCGGTTGGACCACTTTTCGTCGGACGCTTAGTTGCTTCTTCTCCCGCAACGGCGGACGCAGAACCCTTTCTTCTTCCGCATCGGCAGACACTTAGGAAATTTTCGTAGCTTTCTCCAAACTGTTCCAGTGTCGGCGGTCTTTATCATCGGAAGCTTTAGAGCTTTTCACTTCCGCAGAATCGGCGGTTGAATCCCTTCCGCAGCCACAACGCTGGTGCACAAACCACTTTCCCTTCCGATTGGCGGCCGTTTACTTAGCAAAATTTTCAACTTGCGACGTCGGCAGTTCTTCCACATCGGAAGCCAAATGACTTTGGCTTCCGCAACGGCGGCTCCCCAAAGACAAACTTCTTCTGATCAGCTGCGGACACTTAGAAAATTTCCACAATTTTCTTCTGCACTGCCGGCAATCAGATGACTTTTCCGTCGGGCGTCGAATCGTTTCTCCATCCGCAATGACGGCAATCTTTTCTCATTGGAAGACTTGTTCCTTTGGCTTCCGCAACGGCGGAACACCAACCTGAACTTCTTCCAATTGGAAGCTCTTCCGCTACAGCGGACGGGAGATTTCCAACTCTTCCGCAACATCGGAAATCCTTCCACAACGGCGGACTGGAAACCGCTTTCTCTTTCGCAACTACGGAAGTCTTATCACTAGTGGCCCGACTGTCAACACTTAGGAAATATTTTGGAAGTTTGTTGTCATCCATTACTGATCCCTGCTGGGAAGATGGCAATTACACCCTCTGTCAGTTGCTCCATCTTGGCCCATAGAGGCCTATTGTTGCAACCTTAGCTCTGATACCATTCTGTCACATCCCCATCCCTCGGACCTGCGAAAAGGACGCGACGAACACCACAAGCAACCAGGAAAACAACCCCATGAACATAAACAGGAAAAATGATGATATTAAAAACTTGAACAACATGCATAACAAGATGCATAACCCATCATAAAAGATGCATAAGCATACCAGGGTACATAATCACCCGACAATTCAGCAGAAGCAACACACATTCCAGCATTTAACACGTTCATCATAGTTCATTTGACATCAATATAATTGCAGAGATGGGATAGTCAGTAGCACTTATCTTTTGATGAAGAACTTGCCCCGCAACCAGCTACGTCACTGCAACGTTCCACCCAACCATAGGCCAGCTTGCTCATCAATCTCTCAGCAATGCTGCCGCCCCCGAACTGGGCATGATTCCTCCAAGGATAAGGGTCAATGCAGGATTACACATAACCAAGGGGATACAATCAGCAAACCAAACACAACTGGGTTTGACAGGCCTTCAACAATCGTCTAAGCCAGCACAGTCCGAAGACCAACCACTGCATACCCGTAGCAAAACAATCCCTTCACAGCCCTGTGAAGAAAGCAAAACAACCGGTGACAGTCCCAAACGAAAGGTGAGACACAGCTCAAGCCTACAAGGCAACTCAGAGTTGTTCTTGGCCCTAACGTGGCCAAAACAGCTCAGCTGCAACCCAAAACTAGGGTACTCCAGTAGCCCCAAACACACAATGGATGATAGCAGCAATCCACAGTGGCCCAAAACGAATTTGGATGCCACAGCCAACAAAACACAGGGAAGACAACAGTCCCAAAACGTAATCAGTGGGCACGACTCACAACATGGAAAATGGCCCCAACGGTCTGTGCGTGAGAGCAACTTGCACCAGACCCCAAAACACAGAGGAAAACATATGCACGGGCCACAAATCAGTAAGGAAACTTACACATAGTTCCTGAGCGCGAAATGGCTCCTGCACCGAAAATCCCAAGCAACAGCCACGATTTCTCTTGCTCCCTGCATGAGCAAAACCAATGCAGAGTCCCTGTGCGTGAAGAGAAACAGCAACGACTCTGTGCGTGAGGAATGCACCAGAACCTCGTGCGTGAGCATGAACAGACCATGACTTTTCACGTGAGCATGAACAGACCACGAAGAAGATGGCGGTGGAGGTGGAGACCGGGCGCGTGTGAGGAAGAACAAAAGCGGTGGGAAGAGTGGAGACCAGGCGTGAGAGAAACGATGTTTCTCTGCTGGGCATGCGTACTGTCTGAACTGACAGCAGCCTGCCAAAATTGACGCCTCCCCATGCCCACGTTTCCTCATGCAATAACTGCCCCCAACTAACAAAAATCAAGACATTGAAGAGGTTGACAAGGGAAGATGGCATAGACACAGCAAGGTGGAAACACATGGTTTTTCCCCCCATAGATCAAGGTTTGACATCCCCCACCCCTTATCCTTTGGAACCATGCCCTTTTCATTCAACGTTTCATTGCCATAGCTGGTTGTGGTTTTAGTTTTAATTGATGTGCGTATTTACATGATGCCGAATTATAATGTGCCAAATGGCATGATAAACCATCGACAACTATCCCCATTGCCAAAACATACACACAACCAAATTGATGGTGGGGCTTTTGCCTTGAGCTCCTCACCACGATTAATTACAAGATATACATCATGCAAATGGGGTCAAAACCGGGGACATTACACTCGCTCTCTCCACATTCGACATTGTCTTGATGATGAATCCTAATATGGATCCGAAACGTCAACTTGGTCATTTCGATACTATTGTTTCTCCGACAACGACATCAATAACCTACCACCACAGAAATTTAGCAACAGAGAACATGACATCAATCACTTTTGAACAAGAAATAGGGTAAATTTAACTTAGAGTGTCCATTTAAAGGAAAAAGAGAGCTTAGATGATACCTGAAAATAGTGGAAAATCGGCCCTCGCAGGTAATATAGCATTTGAGTAATGCTAAGCACATCCATCCACTCATGCTTTACATTGTTGAGATGAATACCTTTTCTCCAATCTAAATCTTCATAACTAGGTATCAAATATAGGCCTAAATCAACTTCAAACATGTGCTTTTTAAATTATCGTCCACCTTCAACAAGCAGCCCAATTTCCTCTGTAATCGATCCTTCATTTAATTCAAAGCTCGAGGTTTGGAAGTTTATAGATGAACCTGTATAATTTTTCAAAAAATAGTTAGTTACTTCAACATTGTAACCCCTAACTCTTTCAAAGAAGGAGTACCATCCTGCATCCATCAACATCTTAGCACATTGGAGAAATTCCTCATCCTGTTTCAAATTCACCGGCTCAAACCAACAAAGTTTACCACTGCTTTTCTTTATATTGACAGCTATAGAACCCTTCTAGATTATAGTCCTTTGTAATAAACACGAGTTCAATAATGAACATGTGTTTTGATATGAAGCGGCTAACAAAATCAACTTAATAGGGTTGCATTAAATGAAAACCCAAAAATATGTTGAATTTGTTGTATAGGGTTAAAATGAACTCCATCATATCTTCAACAACCGGTACATGATCTCTGACAATAATTATGAACAAACATTCCTTAATTGAAAACTTTCTTACTCTAGGACAAGTGTTATTCCATTTCCTTTAATGATTTGACAATCTTGTAGCGCCAACTTGCAAAACCTTCGTATATTTCATTGTTGGAATGCATTATATTATTTATACTAACCATAATGCACAAAGCTCCAAAATTGAGTTAGCTTTACATATAAAATCATGGTTGTAAATAATTTATGGAAGAATTAAATGAATATGAGCCATGTTTTATTACATTCATAATAAACATGCATAAATGGAATAACAAGATTACTAAGAAAACAATATATTATAACCTAAGACACATAATTACATTCTAGGAAAATATGAACTAATAAGGAAAATATAAGGTAAAACTAGGGTACAACTCTAGTGCTAACACAACATCGTTATAATTCACTTATATGTAACTCAATAAAAACAATATTATTTGTAATGCATATGTGTCCTCTCATGAGTCAGAGGAGGCACAACTCTATCCTATCGATGAGGAACCTTAGTGTTGGTGCAAACTAGAGACCGTGTTTTTACATGAGGACCAACAAAGGTCACCAATGTATTCTAGTGTGTTTTCATTTTCAATCCCTCGAAGGAGAAGGTATCACCGATGATCCAGGAGGATCCAGGAAGGCCAAAATTTCAAAGTCCTCCAATCTCAGCAAAACTAGTGCCAGATCGAAGGGCTTGTCGAGACGATTCCAACGGCATTCGTTTCAGCTCAAACGGACTCCGTATGAGAAAGTTATCACATTCTGTTCTATGAGGTCAACAGGCAAAATTGGCAAAAAGAGGTGCCACGTGGCACCATTGACAGGGTGACACGTGGAATTCATACTGTACAAACATGATGATGTGGCACCACTGACATGGCGACACATGGCATCCGTACTGTACAAACATGATGACATGGCACCACTGACAGGGTGACATGTGGCATCCATACAGTACAGGAATGATGACGTGGCAAGAGTACGGTCCAATGAGAATTGGACACGTGGCAGTACGACAGTGACCTAGCAGCTGACTAGGTGTTGATTTGGTAGTACAACGGTTGAGTTGGCGGCCGATTCAGCATGACAGCTGGCGGTACGGAAAGTGAGTTGGACCAATGGTATGCCGCCATGTGGCAGCACCAGATTGGCCGCTTTAATTCGAGTTTATTAAAAAAATTGGGGAAGCCTCCACGGGGTTCAACCCTGTGACCTCTCCTGAATAATTGCTCTGCCTTACCGTTAGCCCACAAGGTGTTGCTTGTATGAGGCATGGAATTAAATTTATTTAAAGTGCGCTTGGCATTTTGAGCCCCAAAGGGGCCGGGGCTTAGCCCCGACCGTGGTTCTTCCTCCCGCGTGACCGGGAGCTCCGACCAGCACTTGAAGTCCAAGGCATTTAGCACGTGCTCTTTAATGACTTTGGGAATGGTTACAAAAGTGGGTTTTTAAACCAACTCTATTTTATAACAAAGTTTGGTTTATAAAACTAATTCACATAGTTGGTTTTCAGTTTAAACAAATTTTTAAAAGAAATATGCCACTTATATGGGTGGTTGAAACCATAACCCAAAAACCAACTTGGAGAAGTTGTAACCAAGGCCAAGATAGGAAAATTAGTTGCAACCAAAGGAATCCATGAGAGTCATGTGAAGAAGGGCAAGCGAACCTATATAAACCCATTCATTTGCCATTTCCCACTCATGCTTTGGAGTGGAGACTTTGTAGCTAAAGGAGAGAAGGGAGATTGCATAGCTCTGCAGGAGGAAGGTATGAGTGTTTATACTCATTTTCCATCATCTTCAGGATTCGGAGTTGCTGGAAGCAGTCTTGTTGTGTTTTGGGCAGCGGTTCTCTTCCTGACCATTGTCGCCAAGTTATCATTGTATCATTGCCATGTATTTTGCCTTATGCTGAGAAGCAGGCCTAGAGACGTAGTCCATCTTGGACGAACTCCATTATCAACTTGTTGTCTTTATGTGCGTATTGTCTATGCTGTTTGGTTCTCTTCTTATGGATTTGTGAGCTTCATTCATGCTCTTTATGAAATTCATGTTAGCGTCGTAGAGTAGCAAAGATCTTGTTTTCGGATCATGTGGTATCAGAGCAGGACTATTTGACGTTGGATTGTGAGCGTGGATGCTCACGAGGGCTAAAATGCAAGCTTGTGAGGGTACATTAGAGCCTTACAATTCCGAGATCAGACGTGCACACTAAACAAGGAAGATGGATGCTAATGATGCCCACATTGAGATGGAGGAAAACTTTCACAAGGTCTTCTACATGATGGCTGACAAGGTAGAAAAGTTGTTTGCAGACTATGAAGAACGCATGGCAAAAGAAAGAAAAGGCAGTGAAGTAAGGAAGGAAGACAAAGAAGTGAAGGACGAAGGCAACACTTCAGTTAACCAAGGAGGAGGTGGAGAAGAGCCTTTTGAGCCTCCCTCTTCACCTTCAGCTTCAAGCACAAGTTCAAGTGCTTCTTCCTCATCTCATTCTCAGCATTCCAAGGTTCCTCACAAAGAGCCTAAAAAGAAGCCCTTATTGAAGCTTGATGTGAAGTTTGATTTTCCCATGTTCAATGGGGAAGATG
>LPNX010360770.1:128208-183195 GCA_001517045.1 Pseudotsuga menziesii | reverse complement strand
GATTCTCCTGACACTCTTTTGAAGTACATTGGTGCTCTTCATCATTATCTACACCATACTTTGCTGTTGTTGAATCCTACTAGTGTGGATGAAGCAAGTGTTTAGGCTACTCATCTTGAGAGCAGGGGGAAGCATTTGCAAGAAGACCATCCGAAGAAGCCTTTTAAGCCCAACAACAACCACAAGTCCAAAAAGAAAGACAAGAGCAAGAAGACAGCTACTGCCCAGAAGGAAGGAGGAAAGCTCCATTGTAAACATTGTGACACTAATGGGCATGATGAAGAAATTTGTTGGAAGTTGCATCCTGAACAGAGGCCAAAGCATTATGGAGGCAAATAGAAGAAAAAGACTGTTGCAACAGAACAACAAGATTTGGGTTCCGACTCAGGTGACGAAACCATGATTACAGCCGTGGGAATGTAAGGTAACAAAACTCCTCATACTGGTTCAAGTTCTACTCATGTTTCTAAAGAAAATGATAAAAGAAGAAGTGAGTTGTTTCACATCAGAGTTGTGTCTAAGCATACAAAGATTGAAAGATTATTTGATCCGGGTTCTCAAGTAAATTTGATCTCAGAATCAGTTGTTAAGAAGTTGGGCATACAGACTAAACCTCACCCCAAGCCTTATCCTCTTAGATGGGTATGTGATAATGCTAAGCTACATGTGACTAAGCAATGTAGGTTAAGGTTTTCTATTGCTTCAAAGTTGACCGATGAGGTGGACTTAGATGTTGCTCCTCTTGACATCTGCGGTATCGTATTGGGAAGCCCATACTTGTATGATCAAAAAGCAGTATTCTTCCGTCATGAGAACAAGTACCATCTCACCAAAAATGGGGTGGAGTACATTGTGAGAGCTCACAGTATGAAGGCTAACACCACTCTTGTTAGTGCAGGACAGATGAAGCGTCTCATCAACACTAATAAGAGATACATGCTCATGGTTGTGAGAGCAAAAGATGCTGAGGCATCTGATGCTTTCAAAGGTTGTGATCCTTCTCATAAAAAGGCTATGATTGATATTGTGGCTAACTATGATGAAATATTTCAACAACCTACAGGTTTTCCTCCCAAAAGGGAGATTCAACATGAGATTCATCTCTAGCAGGATGCCCCTCTTCCTAATGTGGGCATGTACAGGTTGTCCGCAGTTGAAATGGCAGAGACTAAGAAGCAGGTTCAAGACTTGTTGGACCAAGGAGTGATCAGACCTAGCTCCTCTCCATGTGGTTCTCCGATTGTGTTGGTAATGAAGAAAGATGGCACATGGAGGATGTGCGTTGACTATCGGGCTCTCAACAAGATCACGATCAAGAATCGATACCCGCTTCCTCGCATAGATGACTTGCTCGACCAGTTGAAAGATGTTGTGTTCTTTACCAAGTTGGATTTGCGCAGTGGCTACCACCAGATCAGAATTGCAGAAAGTGATGTGTGGAAGACGGCCTTCAAGACCAAGCAAGGTCTATTTGAGTGGTTGGTGATGCCCTTTGGGCTTTGCAATGCACCTGCAACCTTCATGCGGGTAATGAATGATGTTTTCCATCCATTCTTAGATGATTTTGTCATTGTTTATCTAGATGATATATTGGTCTTCAGTAAAACTTGGGAAGCACATGTAGGGCATGTAAAGATAGTGTTGGACACTTTGAAAAAGGAGAAATTGTATGTAAAATTGTCAAAGTGTGAATTTGGAAAAACTTCATTAGTTTACTTGGTTCATATTGTAGGAGGTGGAAATTTAAAAATTGATCCTTCAAAAGTTGATGTAATTGTCAATTGGCCTAAGCCTACTAACGCTACTGAAGTGAGAAGCTTTTTAGGAGCTGTTCAATATTGGAGAAGGTTCATTTAGAACTTCTCATACATAGTGTCTCCTTTGCATGCCTTAACAAGTGTAAATAAATCCTTCCAGTGGGGAGGTAAGTAGCAGAAATCCTTCGACATATTGAAGGGAAAGATCAGCACCGCCCCAGTCCTAGCCTTGCCTGATTTGCAACAACCATTTGAGATAGAGACAGATGCCAGTGGATATGCCATGGGAGCAGTATTGATGCAGAAATGCAAGCCTATTTGCTACCATTCAGAGACTTTTACGCAAGCAGTGATCAACTACCCCACCTATGACAAAGAGTTGTATGCTTTGGTTCAGAGTGTCAAGAAGTGGAAGCACTACTTGATGGGTAAGGAGACGATCATCCATACCGATCATTAGCCCTTGCAGTATCTCCAGTCCCAGACTAAGCTCCAGCAAGCTCGTCATTTCAGGTGGATGGGATTTCTTCAACAATTCCATCTAGTGATCAAGTACAAGAAGGGTACTAGTAACAAAGTGGCAGATATGCTTTCCAGACCTCCTATTGTTGCATCTATTGTTTTGAAAAATGCTTCTTTATCCCATGAAAGTTATATTGAGCAGTATGTAACTGATGATGATTTCAAGGAGATTTATGAGAAGCTAACCAATGGCACACAGGTGGAAGACTACTATTTGCAGGGAAAGTTTCTCTATCATTTGGGCAATTTATGTGTTCCTATTAGTGAAAGAGTCCATGTAATACGAGAAGCTCATACTTCTCTTGTATCAGGGCATTTTGGGGTAGGTAAGACTTTGGCTCATTTGCAAAGACTCGTGTATTGGCCTCACATGAAAGACATTGTAACAAAATATGTAAAGGGGTGTGTGATGTGCTCTACTTGTAAGCCCACTAATAGAAAATTGGGGCTGTACTCACCACTTCCTGTTCCTTCCCATCCTTGGGAAAGCATTTCCATGGATTTTGTGGGGGGTTTGCCTATGTATAGGAGGGGTCATGACTACTTGTATGTGGTCATGGATAGGTTTAGCAAGATGTGTATTCTTATGCCATGTAAAAAGCAGGTCACTGCAGAGCAGGCTGCTTCTCTTTTCTTTCAGCATGTATGGGTTCACTTTGGACTCCCTACGTCCATTATCTCGGATCGAGATTCCCGATTCCTTGGAGAGTTTTGGACAAAATTATTGTGTATGATGGACACCAAGCTGAAGAGGAGCACCACTTTCCATCCATAGACCGATGGATAGACAGAGGTAGTCAATAGGACAGTTGTTCATTTGCTTCAAGGTTACTGCAACAAGCATCCTAAGTTATGGGATGAGCAGATCCAATATGTGCAGCATGCCTACAATAGGGCTATGCATTCTTCCACTCGGAGCTCGCCATTTGAGACATGCTTTGGGTACTTGCCAAAGACTCCATTGGACTTGAATTGTGGGAGAGAGGGTGATTCAAGCGCTTCCAAGGATAAAGACAAATCCCGCAGGTTCATTCAGAGAGTTCAACAGGTACATCAAGTAGTGCAAGAGCAGTTGGAAAAGAGTCAAGCCCAGTACAAGGCTTGCCATGACAAGCATAGAGTTGATCATCAGTTTCAGGTGGGAGATCAAGTGTGGCTTCACATCAGCAAGGAGAGAATGAAGGGAGAAGGCAAGAAGCTCAAGCCCATTATATATGGTCCCTTCACCATCTTGGACAAGATTGGGATGAATGCTTTTCGCTTAGAGCTACCACCATACATGCAGATCTACTCAGTGGTGAATGTGGAGAACTTGAAACTCTATGAGCCTCCCATGATCATGGATGAAAGGGAGAATGTCTCATTGCCATCAGTTGATGAATTTTCTCTTGAGTACTACATGGATGAGCTAAAGTAAGATGTCATCTTGGACAGAAGGACAAGGACTTCTCGCAGAGGTGATGTTGAGTATCTTCGAGTGGGAATCAAAGGCACTCATCCAAGCAAAGCCAAGTGGATTGAGAAGGAGAAAGTGAGGGAGCAATTCCCTCACCTATATGTTGATTAGTAAAGGCTTTTGGAGGCCAAAAGCTTCTCAATGGGGAGGAATGATCCAGGAAGGCCAAATTTTCTAAGTCCTCCAATCTCAGCAAAACTAGTGCCAGATCAAAGGTCTTGTCGAGACGATTCCAATGGCATTCATTTCACCTCAAACGGACTCCGTATGACAAAGTTATCGCGTTCTGTTCTATGAGGTCAACAGGCAAAATTGGCAAAAAGAGGTGCCACGTGGCACCATTGATAGGGTGACACGTGGAATCCATACTGTACAAACATGATTACATGGCACCACTGACAGGGTGACATGTGGCATCCGTACTGGACACACATGATGATGTGGCACCACTGACAGGGTGACACATGGCATCCATATAGTACGGGCATGATGACGTGGCAGGAGTACGGTCCAATGAGAATTGGACATGTGGCAGTGCAGCAGTGACCTGGTAGCTGACTGGGTGTTGACTTGGTAGTACGATGGCTAAGTTGGCGTCCGAGTCAGCATGACAGCTGGCGGTACGAAAAGTGAGTTGGACCAATGGTATGCCGCCACGTGGCAACACCAGATTGGCTGCTATAATTCGAGTTTATTAAAAAATTTGGGGAAGCCTCCACGGGGTTCGACCCTGTGACCTCTCCTACATAAGCGCTCCGCCTTACCATTAGCCCACAAGGTGTTCCTTGTATGAGGCATGGAATTAAATTTATTTAAAGTGCGCTTGGCATTTTAAGCCCCAAAGGGGCTGGGGCTTAGCCCCGACCGTGGTTCTTCCTCCCGCATGACTGGGAGCTCCGACCAGCACTTGAATCCCAACGCATTTAGCACGTGCTCTTTAATGACTTTAGGAATGGTTACAAAAGTGGGTTTTTAAACCAACTCTATTTTATAACAAAGTTTGGTTTATAATACTAATTCACATAGTTGGTTTTCAATTTAAACAAAGTTTTAAAAGAAATATGCCACTTATATGGGTGGTTGAAACCATAACCCAAAAACCAACTTGGATAAGTTGTAACCAAGGCCAAGATAGGAAAATTAGTTGCAACTAAAGGAATCCATGAGAGTCATGTGAAGAAGGGAAAGCCAACCTATATAAACCCATTCATTTGCCATTTCCCACTCATGCTTTGGAGTGGAGACTTTGTAGCTAAAGGAGAGAAGGGAGATTGTGTAGCTCTGCAGGAGGAAGGTACGAGTGTTTATACTCATTTTCCATCATCTTCAGGCTTCGGAGTTGCTAGAAGCAGTCGTGTTTTTTTCGGGCAGCGGTTCTCTTCCTGACCATTGTCGCCAAGGTATCATTGTATCATTGCCATGTATTTTGCCTTATGCTGAGATTATAGATCGGCCCTCCTATTGAGAAGTAGGCCCAGAGACGTAGTCCATCCTAGATGAACTCCGTTATCAACTTGTTGTCTTTATGTGCGTATTGTCTATCTTGTTTGGTTCTATTCTTATGGATTTGTGAGCTTCATTCCATGTTAACGTCGTAGAGTAGCAAAGATCTTGTTTTCGTATCAACCGAAGCACAACCAAGACTTGTGTGAGATAAGATGGGTTAACTACAAGGATAATTCTATGATGGTTCACATTCTTCATACTGCACTAATGTTTATCTTCATATTATTGTGACGGAGTTCCATTAATCATATTATGCATATACAAAATAGAATTGTGATCTATCCATTATACAGGAAACATAATACAAATAATTCATACACAAAAAATTAGGGGGGGAGGATATTCCTTCTTTTATTTTTCTAACAAACTTCTATTATATTTTGGATCCATACTTCTTTGACCTTAAATCATCATCCATGGAATGACCCTTCAAGGTATAGAAAACCCATGGCCTAGTTATATTTCCCAAAACCTAGATAGACAAGGATAAGGTTCGGTTTTTTTTTGTGGCTCAGTCTTCGATATGGTTCTCTTCTTTGATATTTCTTTCTCTCTTTATCTTTAATTCTACTTCTCCTTTTTCTCCATTTTCCTTGTGCTTCTTTAAATAGTTTCACATGCGGACCCAAAACTAGTGTAGCCATTAAGGGCGTATACAAATTCTTCCTCCTTACCCTATGTTATATTCCACTATTATGGTCCTTTCCAAAAATGAAGGAGCTAATAGGTCTCAGCCACAAGAATTGACTTTCCTTCGATTCAACTCATTTGTGTTCCTAAATCCTACGCATCGTCTATTGTAGGATCTTCAAATGAAGGAGACAACTTTATCTTGAACATAATTTATTACAATGCATCTTGGTTGAGAATCTATGATGTTGTACCTTTGTATCATAGATAAGATTAATGTGATTGTGGGGTGGCTAATGGTGCTTTATATATGGGGTGGTGAAGGCTCCAAATGATTGCATCATTAATTACAGAAATCTAATGATGGTTTCATATGGTATGACTTCGATGGGATTGATTTGGGAATTAATGACTCTTTAATGATGAAAATCAAAGTTGGGTTGATGCAACATGGTAATGGAGGAATACTAACTAAAATTGGTGGGTATCCCCCCTAACCACAATGGTGTGAACTAACTAGAAAAAAACTAGACATAAATGAATGAATATAACTAAATAATTCAAAAATCATGAGACCAAATAAAAAACTCCTACTGACTCACTCCTGGTTGAAAGAGTGGCATATTATAGAACTACCAAGAGGAAACATAGGGCTTCAAGAGTGCACTGTTTACCCAACCTGGACAGAGAACACCATCAAGTTGTGCTAGCTTAATATACCCTAAAACTTTAATTTCTACAACAATGAAATATCCCAGCCAATGCCTCTGGAGCTTGCTTGGATGTTTCATGAACTTTTTGTCATAGAGTAAAACTATTTATTTCTCATAAATACATTTTACTTTATTCAACCTGGGGACTATTTCCCCGAATTACAACAGAAGTTCATGTAAGTTCATGAAGCATCATAGGGACTTTGTCATAGAGTAAAACTATTTATTAAGTGCCTTAATATTGATGTTAAGGAAATGCATACCTTGGTCACTTGTAAGGCTTCTGAAACATCCAAACCAAGTGATGATATTCTTTATAGAGAAATATGGATTGGTGTTGCTTCGGCCCATCTTGTTAGGTATTCTATTGTGCTAATGATATAGCAATATTTAGAATGTTTCGCAGGAATATTGATGGGTCCCACATAATAAACTATTTATTTTTCAAATGGATACAATATCATACTAGTCATAGAGGAATTTCATCTCTTCAATACATTTTAACGACTCATTGGAAGACATCACATGTTCTAGTGTACTCTTTAGCACCTTTGAAGACAACAGGATACCACAGACTAGATTTGAGAATATTCCTTCTCATTTTTTCCTCCCACATGGACACCCACAACATCACCATGGAATTCCGATAAAATACTTTGCCATTCATGATTCAATACACATTGGCGCAAAATTCCATCAGTTCCCAACTTGTAGTGTTCTCCTATGATCAATTGATATTCCACAGCTCGCATGATTAAGTGGCATTTATGTATTGTAGAATAATCATCGAGTGCTTTCCCAGTTGTAATAAATAATGTGATTCTTCTAAATGATATGGAATAGATTCCATCTTAAACAAAGATACATCTGGTTGTTGGTCATCAATAGGTCCTTCGGCTTCCCCTATGTATATTCACGATAGGTGATAATTAGGTCCATAGTTGTGATTCATTGGTTTGAATATCACCTCAAAAGAGAATTCCTAGAAGAGGAGCAACCATTTCCCTTATAGGATTGGCTTGTTCAACAAGTACTTGATGTTATTGTAATTGTAACTTTGGAAGATATTCTAGTATATATTACTATTGTATAATGTTGTACCCCCATCTGCATTGTGTGTTGCTCCTTTGGGGATGTAATCATTGTGTATAGTCACTAAGGTAAACTCTCTATTGTAATTCGGGGAAATAGTCCCCAGGTTAAATAAAGTAAAATGTATTTATGAGTATTCTTAGGTAGGTCGGCCCCAAAGGTAACCTGTCTAACCTAGTGGTTGATTTAACAACTCAACGGAAGAATATAAATAGGGAGGTTCCCTCCTCATTTGTCACACACTTCACTTGATCTCTCATATGGGCCTTAGGAGAGAGAGGAAGAGGAGGGACAGAGAGATGCTGCAGACATATTTTTCTTGGTTTATTCTATCTTTTCATCTTATCTTTGTGATGGAACTATTCTGAGGAAGTTTGTGGGGTTTTCTCCTTTATGGTTTCCTCATGAAAATATCTATGTCTTGTGTATCTTGTGTACCTTTGATGTATTGTTGTGCTTGTTATTATTTTAGATAAAAATCCTAAGTAAATAAAATTATAAAATCTAACATGGTATCAGAGACACTCTTAAAGAAGGAATTGTGCAGCCGAACTATAGCTACAGTGGCAGCTACTGGAAATTAGGGTTTCATGCTTGAAAACCCTAGATGACAATCTAGCCATCTTGGTACTTTCTCTATAACTAGATATTGGAGAAGGCTTAGGATCTGAAACATTTATAGTAAGAAGATGAAATATTGTTGTACCTTGTGTAAAAATTTTAGCCTCATATTCACTATACTTCAAGATATATGATTCCTCCAAATCAGGGTTCCAACCTCCTCCTGAATACATTCATATATACGTGAGCTAGGTATAATTGCTATATATCTGGCTAAGAAGGTCCAAATGAAATTTTAGAAGATGTTACAGGTAGTGCACAAAACCTAGTTTTTGTGGTCCATTTTTAATACCCAGAATGTGAAACGGTAACACGTGGAAGTCCGTACAAGTTCTCTATGTTGAACAGTCCTCAAAACCATCACCTTGGGAAACTCGGCCTAAGTCTCACTTGGAGAATCCAATTCTGCTCTAATGTGTGGGATTGGAAATAATAATGATCGGGATACCTCAGTGCAAATTTTCATACTGTGAGGAACAAAAACTTCATATATACAACATAATCAATATCAGACATTTTTGCAGAAGAAATTGGAGAAATTAGGGCTTCCTGTCCTGGGAGATTCCCACCATTGTTTTCAGAAAATGAATACATTGGAAAAATCATCTTGAAGAGGTGCATCCTTCTATAAAATAATAAGTTTGAAATTCCAAGTTTGGAAAAAATAAGGGTTTCTCTAAAAAACCCTATATTAGTCAGCTTCGGAACCAGGTAGGACACCTCAAATAGGTAAGATATAAATATTTGTTATTTCCATTTGAGGTTCTCATATCAAAATTACTCATCACACCCAAATTGATGATAATATTGGTGTAGTTGACAACTTCCGATCATGGAAGTATAGGACCTCCCTGATCCTTGAATAAAATGAGTTGGATCAGTGTATCAGTAAGGAAGTTCAAATATCCCGAGGGAGATGAGGCTAAGGATAGAGCTAAGATAATCATTTAAAATTCCATTAAGGATCATCTTGTAATGTTCTAAGTTTGGTGTATATACCTGAACACTTTAATTCTGTAATTTTTCTTAAATAATTCTGAAATTTAAGGGGTTCACACAGAGCCTTCTCAAATTGGCAAAAACAAGGGTTTCTTCTGGGAGATTTTGTAGAGGAAAAGAGTGATCAGTGGGAAGAAAACAAATATATGTTAGACATTTAATTTAATCTCCCCTAACACATTTAGATCTGGTGCCATTTAGGTTTCAGAATCCGCGCTGCGGAAACCTACTACCACGTTTCTGGGCAGCCAAACCGTGCAACTAAGGAGAGTAGTTCTGCCTATTTCAACAAGGGGTTATGGAAACTTGAAAAGGTTTGTTCCAACCTTAATATAGCATAAATAAAGGTTTTATAGTTTTCATAGATTCTGGAAGGTTCTGAGAAGTTTTGGATGAATTTGGGGTTTTACGGCAGTTTTGGCCAAGCAAAACCCTGCACAGAGGAGGATCCAAAAAGGTGGTACAGACCCCAAAAAAAATTGTTTTGGAGTTTTATATGAGAAGGTGGGCCTGTTAGTGACCCATAGGAACTGACAGATCTTAGATTGAGTTAGCAGAAATGGTTTTACATCAATTTTACCAAAACTAGTAATCTAGCTAGGGTCTTAAAAAAACTATTAAATCATGTTAAATCCATTTATGTGAAACCTGATATTTATAATAGAGATAAATATGATCTCTCTGAACATGAATAATTATTTCAATCCCTTCCCCATCATGAAATATTCATTACAACACTCATATTCACTCAATCCCCCCATACATTGATAAAATAGGATATTTCTATGAAGCTGAGATAATATTCTTCAGGGTCTGAGATATCTCGACCTGATAAATTTAATGTTCAGAATATATTGACAGTACATAACAGAAATAACATTATTGACTGACCATTACAAAGAGTCTTTCAAAATAAAGGGGCAGAAGGCCCAGAACATGACCGGCAAAAGCGACTGTGAGCATAGGTGAAGCATGGGCTTCACTGTATCTCAACCTGAACGTGTTGGAGGATGAAAATAACTCTGATCATACTTCAATGGCTGCAATGTAACACTCCATACCTGTAATAGAAGAGAAAGGGATATGGAAGAGAAGGGAGGAGGGGTTTGGGGATCATCACCCAATGGTCTGAGGCACAACACTCAGAGAGTATGCTCACATAGCATAACCACAATATCAAATCATCAACCAAAATGAAGCAATGGGTTCAAATTTATCTTTTATAGACTTATGGATGACCTGATTAGTAAGTTGAGGCCAATGGTGACCTGTGAGAGAAAGTCAACCCCATGGGTGACCTAACCCTAGCCACAAAAGCACCCCCTTTGGGAAATTAGGCAAGTAGGACCATGTGGAATTGTTTCTAGTTCCAAATAATCCTTCACAATTAGAAACTGCGCCCTTCCTTAGTCAAAATATGCCTCGTTTGAGTTATGACAACTTTCTGCTTTTCCTGGCTCATAAGGAAACTCTTTCTTTCCTTAAAAAACTTTCCTGCTTTTACCTCTTTCTGCTTTTTCTGCTTTTAGGAAACTTCCCTTTATTCTCTTACTTGCTTTTTTCATGGACTTTCTTATTTTTACCAAGGAAAGTTGACTAGCTTTCCCCAATGCACCCTCCTAAAATGGCAGCCTTAATTCAACATCATTATTGTGCATAATAAATAAAATTCCTGAAATAAAATTAAATACATGCCTTAGAACAATTATTAGTAAAAATTTGAATTTATCCTAGGAGGAATAATTAATAACAACTTGAGCCCCTAGGATCTTAGCATGGTCAACACTTTTAATGGTCAATTTGAGGGAACATGACAGTCCTCCCCTCCCAAATCTTCTTGTCCTCAAGCAGAAGCACCACAGAGTGTTGCAAATTTTTCCACCATGTTTTTGCTACACCACTATGATCATAGCCATTTTTTTTTATACCACTTCCTTTAGCAAAATTTCCAACCTAGTTAAAGTAACTGAGCATAATTCTTGGGTCCCACTACCTCCTTTGCAAGGACCCAAATTTTTCTGCCACCTTTTTAACTCTGCCATTCCTAAGAATGCCTAGATCCCATGGTTTTATCTGCCTCCTTCCACCAATCAATAAAAACAATAGAATTTTATCATTGTAGAGGAGGAAAATGAGGTTATGAAAATCATACCACCATATTGGGAGCTCATCTCTCCCCATGCCAAACTGAACATTTTTTAAACTCTCCCACCAAACATGGAATTCCTTAATGCGGGACCAAATCATCTTGAGCCTCTCTAAAGTATGAAAATCCATGTGCAAGCTAGCATTGGAACTTAGGCCACTATTGTTATGAATACACAGGAGGTTATCCCATGTCCCTCCATGTATACTGAAAGCATCATATAGCAGCCATACATGCTGATTCCATTGTTCATATAATTTCTTTGATGTGTCCAATGTCTCTCCATTGATGCAAGCAATATTTTTACCCTCCAGTGCACACATCTCAATCATGTGTCTAGCCACCCAATCAATGGACGAACAAAATTTCATGCTAAATGATTCAGGTGGGAATAATTCAACTACTACTAATTCACTTGTCAAACCACATGGTTTGACCATCAATACTTCAACCAAAAGAGTGAAAATATCAAGCTCTTCTTGTGGCATCAATAGAAAAAATACTTTCACCCAATTTTCATCCCCACCTGATGTGGCTGAAATAGAAGTGTGGGGTGAAGAATTGTGAGCCAAATCCCTACAATGCTCATCAATCAAGATAATGGATCCACAAATTCCTCCATTAGTTTTCTGAGTGACAGTGTCATCATGTGCCTCCTCCAAAATTGTACAACATTTTCCTAGAGGCAACTCATAATCTCTTAGGAACAAGGCAAGTGCTTGAGCCATTGGATGAAGAGGGGAGCACCTGTTGAGTTCCATAGAGACATATTTGGATTGAAGACCTTGGGAGGGAAAATCCAAGGGTGGGTCAAGTGATGGATTTTTGCACCCTTGGATGGATTTTTGTCCCCATGGGAGATAGATCCTATTGCAGAATAGATGGATCATTATAGATCATATAAATCAGCAATAAATATCTCTGATTCATCCACCAGATGGTTGGATAAAGGAATCATAGAAGAGGAAAATATGGAAGGTAAAAATTTTATGTCTTGTTGCAAGAAAATTGTTTTTAATATTGTTGATTTTTCTATGATTTACAAGAAGCAGAAAGGGCATGTGTGTGCAGCCACTTTTGAAAAGAAGGCATCAAATCTACACATACATTCAATGTGTGGGTCAAGTGATGGATTTTTGCACCAGGTGCTCCCCTCTTCATCCAAGGGTGCAAAAATCCATCACTTGACCCACACATTGAATGTATGTGTAGATTTGATGCCTTCTTTTCAAAAGTGGCTGCACACACATGCCCTTTCTGCTTCTTGTAAATCATAGAAAAATCAACAATATTAAAAACAATTTTCTTGCAACAAGACATAAAATTTTTACCTTCCATATTTTCCTCTTCTATGATTCCTTTATCCAACCATCTGGTGGATGAATCAGAGATATTTATTGCTGATTTATATGATCTATAATGATCCATCTATTCTGCAATAGGATCTATCTCCCATGGGGACAAATCATGATCCCCCTGTTGTGCATGCGACACAAACCATAAAAATTTCTTCACCCGCTGTTCATTCCCCACTGGTGTTTCTGAACCTAGGACATATGGGAAAGAAATATGAACCTTCTTTGCATGTTTGAAACCTTCAGTAATCATACTTATGGCTGCAACTTTTTCATTATTGGCTGGCCCAAATTGGGTGCTCTCATCCCACTCTTCCATGGGAGAGTGTCTGTCTTCAAGGAACGACTCAAGTTTCCTTGGAAAGAAATCAAGTGCTTGGTTCTCATAAAACTGTTTTGCACACTCTTTAAGCACATACTGAATAGAATGCTCCTCATGGTCCACCCAATCATGAGGTTCATCCATGCCATTTACCCAAAAGGGATGAATCTCAGGAAAGATTGAGGATTCAGTCAATTCTTTCCACTCTTATTGGAATTGTTCTATCTTCATGTGTGATTCTAAGAGGGCACTTTGAGTGTATCTCAAAGAATCTTGGGTGGCCAACAAATCACCTTTGAGATTTTAGTTCTCTTCTTCATATATGCAAATACTTTCTTCATTATGCAATGATTCTTCCCACAATAACTCAACAAACTCAAACATGTCATTTTTATCTGAAAGCAATTGTGAGAAATTACCTTTGATTGTGGACATTGCTTTCTGGATATTCTCCATGGCTTCAAAGGAAGATTGGTCTTCCATTAAAGCATCTTCCCAACACATCTTTGACACTGAAGCATGAGTGTCATGGAGAATTTTCAGGGCCTCTTGGATCTTCTGTTCATCCATATTCAATGACCATGCAAGAAGATGAGGTTTTTGTAGATGTTCCTCCTCTTCATTTTCCATCACCGGATCAATTTCATGCAGTGCACTCGAGGTTTTGAAATCTGATCCATATGTTGTTTCTGCAATATATTCATATTTTAAGTCCTCAACAACATAATTTGGGCTGCAACTTAAGTGCTCATTCATCCTTGGTGCACCATAAAGATATTCTCTCAAAGTTTCATCCGTCATACTGCATTCATTTTTTACACCAGAATTTTGAACCTCCTCACTAGGGGGCTCAACCATTCTGAACTCCTCACTGGAAGTGGCTGCCATATCATACTTACAAAATGACACATATAAATCAGAATTTAATAACTCACCATGTGCTATGTTCTCCTCCTTATGTGCTGGAATTATGATGGCTTGTTCACCCACCCATTTTTCTGCTTCACACCCTACTGAGATGTGCTCAATTTTTGCTCCCTTGTGAGGCTCAAGGGGTGACTATAAATATGAATTGTGTTTCCATTTTGGATCAGATACAAAATATATCTCACCATCATCAATCTTCCCCATCTCTTCTGCACTCATCTTGAAATCAACCACAAAGAAATTTGGAGTCATTTCACCTTCCACGTTACCAACAACTAGATGTTGGACTGTTAGATATTTAGTTGTGCATGGATATTCTCCATCTCCTTCTGACGAAGGATTTGGTGACTCACCATTCTCATGGATGCTGCAAATAGGATGATCTCTCTTTGGGGAAAACCCAAATAATCTCTCAAAGAAACCATGTACAGATGGCTCGAATGAATCTTGACTTTTTGTCCTCTTTTCCTTTCCTTTACTTTGAGAAGTGGAACAACTTAGTTCCTTTCTTGATGGATTATTGGTATTCAAAGAACCTACATGTGCTAATGTTTTTGAAAACAAATACTCTCCATATTTATTCCCTTCATGCTAAGAGACACTACTACTCCTTTTTCCATGTTTGCTTGCCAACTGCTTGGCAAGGAATTCTCTAGTCTCTTAATCTGTCTGAATGATGCTTTGGGATACATATTTCATCCCTTTCAACGTTCTTTGCTTCAAAATTCTTAAATATTCTTGATCATCCATTTTTGAATGCTCTTCTTCATACAACTCAAATTCTAAATCTCCCATGAATGGAACTAATTCCACAACTGCAACTTGAAGATATTACTGAGATATTTTTCCACTGAGAGTTACTTTCCACAGGATGAGCCAAGGAAAGTGCTCTGATACCACTGTAATGTTCTAAGTCTGGTGTATAGACCTAAACACTTTAATTCTGTAATTTTTCTTAAATAATTCTAAAATTTAAGGGGTTCACACAGAGCCTTCTCGAATTGGCAAAAACAAGGGTTTCTTCTGGGAGATTTTGCAGAGGACAAGAGTGATCAGTGGGAAGAAAAAAAAGATATGTTAGACATTGAATTTACTCTCCCCTAACACATTTATATCTGGTTCCATTTAGGTTTCAGAATCCGCACTGCGAAAACCTACTACCACGCTTCTGGGCAGCTAAACCATGCAACTAAGGAGAGTAGTTCTGCCTATTTCAACAAGGGGTTATGGAAACTTGAAAAGGGTTGTTCCAACCTTAATATAGCATAAATAAATTTTTTATATAGTTTTCAGAGATTTTGGAAGGTTTTGATAATTTTTGGATGAATTTGGGGTTTTACGGCAGTTTTGGCCAAGGAAAACCCTGCGCAGAGGAGGATCCAAAAAGGTGGTACAGACCCAAAACAAATTGTTCTGGAGTTTTATATGGGAAGTTGGGCCTGTTAGTGACCCACAGGAACTGACAAATCTCATATTGAGTTAGCAGAAATGGTTTTACATCAATTTTACCAAAACTAGTTATTAAAAACTAGTAATCTAGCTAGGGTCTTAAAAAAAACTATTAAATCATGTTAAATCCAATTCTGTGAAACCTGATATTTATAAAAGAGATAAATATTATCTCTTTGAACATGAATACTTATTTCAATCCCTTCCCCATCATGAAATATTCATTACAACACTCATATTCACTCAATCCCCCAATACACTGATAAAATAGGATATTTCTATGAAGCTGAGATAATATTATTTAGGGTCTGAGATATATTGACTTGATAAATGTAATGTTTAGAATATATTGACAGTACATAACAGAAATAACATTATTGACTGACCATTACAAAGAGGCTTTCAAAATAAAGGGGCAGAAGGCCCAGAACATGACCGGCAAAAGCGGTTGTGAGCATAGGTGAAGCATGGGCTTCACTGTATCTCGACCTGAACATGTTGGAGGCTGAAAATAACTCTGATAATACTTCAATGGCTGAAATGTAGTGCTCCATACCTGTAATAGAAGAGAAAGGGAGATGGAAGAGAAGGGAGGAGGGGTTTGGGGATCATCACTCAATGGTCTGAGGCACAACACTCAGAGAGTATGCTCACATAGCATAACCACAATATAAAATCATCAACCAAACTGAAGCAATGGGTTCAAATTTATCTTTTATAGACTTATGGATGACCTGCTTATTAAGTTGAGGCCAATGGTGACCTGTGAGAGCAAGTCAACCCCATGGGTGACCTAACCCTAGCCACAAAAGCACCCCCTTTGGGAAATTAGGCAAGTAGGACCATGTGGAATTGTTTCTAGTTCCAAATAATCCTTCACAATTAGAAACTGCACCCTCCCTTAGTCAAAATACGCCTCTTTTGAGTTATGACAACTTTCTTCTTTTCCTGGCTCATAAGGAAACTCTTTCTTTCCTTAAAAAACTTTCCTGCTTTTACCTCTTTCTACTTTTTCTGCTTTTGGGAAACTTCCCTTTATTCTCTTACTTGCTTTTGTCATGGACTTTCTTATTTTTACCAAGGAAAGTTGACTAGCTTTCCCCAATGCACCCTCCTGACATGGCAGCCTTAATTCCACATCATTATTGTGCATAATAAATAAAATTGCTGAAATAAAATTAAATACATGCCTTAGAACAATTATTAGTAAAAATTTATCCTAGGAGGAATAATTAATAACAACTTGAGCCCCTAGGATCTTATCATGGTCAACACTTTTAATGGTCAATTTGAGGGAACATGACACATCTCATCCCTCATGTGTCATCCTTGAATAAACCAAAGGAAGTGTTCGATGATTTGATGAAGTTGTTCGAAGGAAAGAACGTCAATCGAAAAATGACATTGAGGAACCAGTTGAAGAATGTGAAGATACATAAATGGGAGAACATGCAGTCTTACTTCACAAGGGTTGCTCGATTCAAGGAACGGCTTGAAGTAGTCAAAGAATAATAAGATATTGTTATGACCACCTTGAATATGTGCCAGAAGTAATTTTATTACCTTCAACATACCCTAGGAAGAGTGAATACAAGAAGAAGCTCGACTCATAACAAGAGAAGAGAAGATGGGAGCAACTAAATATCAATCTCTCATGATTCAAATAAGAAAGAGAAGATTCCTCAAGCGATGAGGAATATGTACTTTAATTAAGAAGGATTATACCCACCAAAAATCAAAGATAAGTGTTCAATTGTCATTTCATGATATTGTTTGGCTATGCACTTGTTTATATTTAGTTGATGCACTATGCATGTTTGAGTGTTTGCATTTATACTACTGAATTGCACATGATTGGTAAGAAGTCAATGATGATGCACAACATTCTATTGTTACTTATCTAGATTGAAACCTCTTTACTAACATATTAGGAATAGTACACACTCTTAGTAACATTGGGGTAGAAGGAACTGTATGTGTACGGGATATTGATGAATGTTGTAAACATTGGCTAAGATAGTTGCATGACTGTGTGACATATATTTGTCATTGTTAATATGTTTTAAAAATTATGAAATGTTTCTAATCATACAACTAAACTTGACTTGTAGATCGTTTCGAACAATAAGTGATGATAGTTCATAAGAAGAACTTGAAGCTCCCCAGGTCAGAGACACTATGGTGAAAGAAAGAGCTTCAGAAGAAGATAACGAGAAAGGTAGATCCACCTCAAGAAATGAAGACCATATTCGGCACAAGACATCATCCAAGATAAAGAATAGTATGATGAGACTTCCAAAGAAATTAAGATGCCTCAGAAACACTCCAATTATGTGACACAATTGAGTGACATCATTGATGCCAATCCTTCCAGCTATGAAGAAGTAGCCATGGAGAAATAAAAGAATACCATGATCAAAAGAGTACTAGTTCATCATGGGGAATGATGTCTAGGATGCGATTATGAGACCTGAATGGAATTCCATAGTGTCTTCCATATGGATCTACAATATCTAGCATGCAACACATGGTAGAATTGTGGGATACAAGGCAATATTTGTAGCAGAAGGATTCTCACAGAAAGAAGGCATAAAATACGAGGAGACATTTGCACCAATTGCAATGTGCACTTCAATTATATCCATACATGCAGGTATGAGATGTGAGATACAACAGTTGGATATCGAGACAACATTCTTGAATGGTGTAGTCAAGGAGGAAGTGTACATAAAACAACCACTGGGAGTCAAGACACATGATAGGAAGACTCATGTGTGAAAATTAAAGAAGGCCTTGTACAAGCTCAGAATGCACCCATGGGATAGCACAAAGATATTGAATATCACCTAGAGTGATGAAGATCTTAACCTTTTCTACAAGATTGAATATGAAAGCCTATAGAGGATGACGACTCACATATGGGTGCAAGAGGAACTTTTCAACAAAGTTCAAGATAGAGGATCTTGGTATACAATGATCTTAGATGGATACATAGAATATCAGTAGCAAAGGAAGCTACTTGTCACTCCAGTATAGAATGTTTCAATACATAGAGTACAAAAGGAAGAGGGAGAATGATGCTCCACTTCAGAGGGAGTGACTACAGAAGATCCTCAAGATTGGCATGGTACAGTAGGATGGAAAAATTCCTGATGGACCTAGGATTTATTGAGAGTAAAGTCAATTCCAACCTTTAATTCAAGGTTGAAGCTGGAACACCAGTGATGATCATGCTATATGTCGATGACATGTTCCTGACAGGAGAGGAAGAACTCATTGAAGATGAAAGGAGGGGACTTTCCACTAAGTTTGAGATGAAAGACATAGGGATGATACACTAATTATTAGGCATGAGGTGTGATAGAATGTGGATGGTATTTTCCTTGGTCAAGGAAAGTATGTAGTGGATATTTCGAAGAAATTTAGAATACAGGACCGCAAAGCAATAACCACACCTATGGCATCGAACTTGAAGCTACTATGTGATGCTTCATCAGATTCGGTTGATGCCACGATATATCATTAGATTATTGTCTCATTGATGTTTCTAACGAATACAAGACCAAACATATGATTTTTTGTGAACACCCTAAGCTAGTTTCTGACAGATATGAGACATGTTCACCTGGTTGCTGCAAAGCATGTAGTGAGGTACCTGAAGGGTATAGTGTAGTATGAGCTCAAGTATGATATGAATCAAAAGACTAACCTACTCCGTTATGTTGATTCGGATTGGGCATGCAGTTCCAATGAGAGGAAGAACATCTTGGGTTGCTTCTTTAGTTTGAGATCTGGTATGATCTACTGGTTTGGCAGGATGCAGTCCTGCATGGAATTGTGTACAATCGATGAATAATATGTTTCCACTTTCTGAGCTAGTTGTGAGGTAGTATATTTTTTTAAAGCTACTATTTGATTTGATTGATATGACTTTCATTTTGGTATGATGCAGAGAGGAGCAATTAAGCTCCAATGTCTAATCCACATCAAGGCCCCTAGAAAGAGGGAGTGATGAATAATAGCATAGCTGGAGATACAGGTTATCTGAGTGTAAAATTATTAGATAATCTCGTAGGTTTCTCATATGTAATCAGTCATGTAATCAATCCTTATCTTATTCTATGCTAGAAATAGCCAGAGTAAAGTTCAAGTACTTCAGAGAAAGACTTGATGAGATCCAGAATGAGACCTATCTAAAGAGGGATTTATGAGTTCTAGCATAGATGGGGAGATAGGTTGTCTTAGCGTAAAATCCTAGTGAATATTGTAGGTTGCTCAAACGTAATCAAACATTTAGTTTTCCCTTAGATGTAATCAGTCCTTGTGAAGCTCACATGTTATCCTTGGATGTAATCAATCCTGATATGTTTTTATGCAAGAAATAACAAGAGATCAGAAGACACAGATGCATGATATATCACATGGGAAATAGACAGGTTGTTCGAGAATAAATTATCCTGGTGTAGAAGGATGCTTGCACGTAATCAGTCCTATAGGTTTTCTGAGTGTAAATACGAGTCTTGGCATGATACATAGGTTAATCAAACATAATAAATCCTGAGACGGGTTATCTGAATGTAAATATGATTCCTGGCGTAGTACATAGGTTATTCGAATGTAATAAGTCTTGTGGGTTTCCTGAGTGTAAAAATATCCCTCACGTGGTACACAAGTTACTAGGATGTAATACACCCCAAAGCTTGTCTGAATGGAAAATATCCTAGACGTAGGTTGTTCAGATGTAATAAGTCCTTGAGGTTGACCTAGAGCATAAAAGCACTGGTGCAGCATGTTTCTCGGTCGTAATCAACCCTTACATATATATCTATATATGTGTGTGTTCCCATGTTAATATGATAAGGTCATGAAGCACGAAAGGTGCACATAGGCATTTCTCCTTTACTAGCGGAACGCAGGTTGACTATGTAGAGACATAATGCATTGAGTGTGCTCTTAGGCAATTCTCGCATAGTAGAAGTTGCATTTTGTCTTGATGATGTGAAAAGATCCTGGCTTACTCCTATGGTGATAGAACATAAGTGGTATGCATCTAAGATGTGATCTATTTGTTTACTTTTGTTTTGTGCGGGACAAAAGATATTATCTGGATACAAAAAGATAAATGTAGGAAACACAGGTTATTGGTGTAGCAATGTAAATAAGGTCTTCGACTGTACCTACGCGATTACAATGATATGATGGTAGGAAACAGATGTTATTGCAGTCGAAATGTAAATAAGGTATTGGGTTGTACCTACATGATGATATGATACGATGAGAAGATGGTAGGAGACATAGGTTATTACAGTGGAAAAGTAAATAATGGTCCTGGTCTATACCTACATGATGGCTTGCTCGTGGATATGATGATGACCTACATGAGGTATAGGCCTACACCCCATCATGAAAAAGGGTTGGCTTTGTATAAACTACCTATGACAGATAGATGTGAAAGATTGAACAAGATGAGGAAAATGGAATTAGTGATGTTAATGACTCATTGACGATGACCAAGTGTGTTGACGACTGTGGCGAGAGAATACATTCCTAGTTAAGAGGGAGTGTTTTCGTAATTGTAACTTCATAAGATATTATGATGTATATTAATATTTTATATTGGCGTACCCCCATCGGGGATGTGTGTTAATCCTTTGGGGATGTCATCATTGTGTATGGTCACTAAAGTAAACCCTTCATTGTAAGTCGGGGAAATAGTCCCCAGGTTAAATAAAGTAAAATGCATTTATGAGTATTCTTAGGTAGGCCGGCCCAAAGGTAACCCGGTCGGCCTAGTGGTTGAGTTGAAAACTCAACATAAGAATATAAATAGGGAGGCTCCCTCCTCATTTGGCACACACTTCACTTGCTCTCTCATGTGCTCCTTAAGAGAGAGAGGAAGAGGAGGGACAAAGAGATGCTGCAAATTTATTTTTCTTGGGTTATTCTATATTTTCATCTTATCTTTGTGACAGAACTATTCTGAGGAATTTTGCAAGGTTTTCTCCTTTGGGTTTTCCCCGATGAAAATCTTTGTTTCTTGTGTATCTTGTGTATATTTGATGTATTTTTGTGCTTTTTATTCTTTCAAATAAATATCCTAAGTAAAATAACTTATAAAAAATAACACTTGACAGTTGAATGATCTATGAAAAACTTGAAGAGTCCTACCGACAAGTAGTGGTGAAATTTCTATAAGTCTTAAATCATTATAATCCATCATGCTCTGTGGTTTTGTAATTATGTTCATCCTAAGATAATTTTATTCTAGTGACATAGACCGAGTGATCCAGATCTCCTTCTCCTAGTTGAGCTAATACAATGCCAATGGAAATACATGATGTGTCAATATGTACTTTGATCCAATCAGGGAATGTCAGTATCAAAAAGTTCATCATTTTGTATTTTAGTATTGTAAATTCATTTTCACAATCATCATCCCATTAAAAGCTTCAAATTTATTCAACAACTATTCCATTGGAGCGTTGATTGAAGCATAGTTGCAGATAAATAATATGTAGTATCATGTATCTCCCAAGGTGGATTGCAACGTATTTACCGATGTAGGTTCCTAAAGATCCACAATCACTAGGATCTTTTTAGGGTCTACCACAGCTTTGTCATCACAGAAAATGTGTCTCAGACAAATTACCAAATGGAACACAGAAGATGCATTTCTGAATTTCAAATACATATGAATATGCCAATACTCATCAAGCATTAGTTGAAGTAATGCGACACGATCTTTAAGAAAAATGTAAACCATCAATTCATCCAAGTAAACCTCCAAACAATTATGAAGGAACTCGCTAAAGGATGCAATTACAATCCTTGAGAAAATAACAAGTTCATTATTTTATCCAAATGACATGAAATAATTATAAGTGAATGACCCCCATTCTCTTTTAAACATTGTCTTCTTCTTGTCTTCTTCCGCAATTCTAACCTAGTGGTAACCCAAAAATCCATTTGTGAAAGAGTATTCCTCCTTTCTAGCCACTTGATCTAAGACTTCATCACTAAAGGGTTTTGGGAATGAATCATGGACACATGCAGCATACACAGACTTGGATATCCTCTATATCTTTCTTTCTTTGTATTAGTATAGGGATGATCCAGTCTATTTCTTTCACTAGGAAAATTAGACCAGCACTTAACATTCGATCAATTTCTTTTTTCACCTTTTGTTTCACTTAAGGATTCCAGGTGTATGGTTGATGCTTTAATGGTTTGGAATACGACTTCAATGCAAACTAGTTTCACCATATTTCCTTGGATCCTCTTGATTTATGTAAAGTTTCATGGAAACAAATCATCATATTCCTTCAACAATGAGTTTATCTCACATATAGTTTGTTCATCCCAGTAATATCCTATAGCCACCATCTTTTGGTTATCTTCTATGTTAATACTAACTTTCTATACTTTCATAGGCTTTGTATAGAGAGAATGATTTTCTTCTAGTTTTTTCTGTTGTTCTTCTTGGGATCCATCATAAACCTTGAAGGTTAAATTATGCAAGTGTTCTAAATCATCCAGGTATGAAATATCCTATTCTACATTTGAAAAATAGAGGGGAGGTGAAAAATCCAACATCAAGAAGGTGAGGTCTAGCATTTATTGGTGAGAAGTACAAATATATGAGATTCCCGCATTTCACAGTTGATATTTGTATAATACTCCTCTGATTGATGTAAGTTTTTATGTTATTGAATCATTGGTTGTAGAAAATGAAAAATCCTGGCAGAATTTGGCATGCATATTCTTCCAACACCTAGTTTGTTGTCTTGTTTCCTCATGCAAGTACCAAGCCTTAGCAATAGGTCCTAACTACTGGAATAACTTATGGACTCAAAATTCTAGCTCGAATCCATCTATTTCTCACTAATGTTCGCACTGGTGAATATGAGCATAGGATTTGTCTCTCCCATGTAAATTTATGCCAATTGGTTAGCATGCTTAGAAGGTTTAAACTTGATCAGTAATACTAGTTGGGTGGTGCTTCAATCAAGGAGATCATCCTTATGTGTCTCCAACTGTATTATGGGAGTTCTTCTAAGGGTAATTCCATAGCTTCCATGCGATATTATTCCATAAGACATGAATTCATCCTTTAGAGGAATCTGTCAAGGCCATTGATGCCATCATATATTGGTAAATCATTCACTTCTACCACAATTGATCGAACATTTCAATGTCATGAAGAGAGATCATGTCATCTATTTTTTCAATTATCCCTAGCTTATTCATAATCACTATCAAAAGAATGAATGCCATTCCATATCACGAAGCCTTCTGTTTTTGGGTTCATGTAGTCTTCCTTTTTTCTTGCTATATTCAAGAGTATATGTTATACAAGACATATATTTCCATTTTCTCATGCAATGAGTCAATGTATCAAGGTCCTTGGTGTAGGTCCAGAGGTTGTATAACATCCATACCACTAGATTTGAAGTTCATTGTCATTTTATTCAATTCAATCACTCTATAGTTATCATAATCCCAGTGACCTATTCCCAACAATGTTGGATAAGGATCAGTTCCACCCATAATCTTACTTACTTTGAAATTAGTAAAATTTTTGATACTTGATAAATCAACTTCAACAATATATAGCTGACAAATTGGGAATATGCGGCGTTGGTTCACCATTCTGAGCTGAATAAGGGAGTAGACAATAGAATGATATCCCATTGCTTCATAGGGACTCTTTGGATTATATTCACACTAGACCCTGGATCTAGAATCGTATTCTCAATATCATAGTCATGGACTTACGTATCTAGACAAAATTCTTCACCTGTCATCTTCCTTACTCACTTTTGCATAAGATGAACTGTTCTTCGCAGTAGTGAGGCACAAATTTCCTCATCAACTTTTATAACACCGTGCATTTCATGAAGTGTTTTATGCAACTTATAGGTGGAAATTGCATCCTCCAAAATCTCTTTTTAGTGTGGTAAACCACAAAGAAACATAATGACTTACCTTGTTAGTACCTCTTTCTCTTCAACCATTTCTCATTATGTCATCCCTTTTTTACTTGCGATATGGTCCTACCTCATCCCTATATGATGGGGTTGATATTCATTTAAACATTTCGACAACATCATGGTAAATTTATTTCTAGTGAACTAGGATGTACTTATTTGGTTTTGTGGATTCTTTTATTATTATCGATGAATTTGATTTGTGGCGGTGCTCTGGTTCTTGCTCCTCCCAAGGAGATAGAAAATCTTGCTAAGTTCCAATCTTCTCATCGTCTATATTTAATAAAATGCATTGATTGTCTTGCATGATTTTCCCACTTCATGGTTAGTTTTGGGAATTCCTTAATAGTATTTGTAATTGTACAACAATAGGTACACCATAGTCTCATAGGTAAAAGTAAACCCTGGGAAACGTGTTCAATCTCATTGAAATTCTAACATTGAATTAGGCCTATGTTACCTCAACCTCGTCCATTTCCAAAACCTCTTCCACTTACTCCACCACCTCCTGTTTATGGTGGTTGTTCCGCTACTCAATATATAGAGCGATCTGATATTTATAGAAATGCATCTAATGCTATATATTTCTTAGTAGGATGTATAGTAATTCCACAAAATTCAAACTATACTCTACTTGGATCTAAGGAATACTTTTGTATAAATGGGAAGAGTCACAACGAATTGCCAAATGCTTCACAAATCTCACAATAATTGTTTGGAAAAGAGCTCGGTGGATCTGAATACATTGGATGACCTACGGAATGGAAGGGGTTCACTGTAGTGACTTGTGTAATAGTTTCACTCAGTCCTTTATTGAATGGAAATCCTAGTGGGAGTTGTATCCCCCTCATTCTTGGGTATTCTCACATGTGGTTCCCTTTCATCATACACCCTGTGCACCAAACTTGTGGTCAACTATGTTTTATTCTAGTAAACTCTTGGAGTCTTTCAGTTATCTCCACAAGATTATTATGTACGTGTGATAATTCTTAAGTAAATGAAGAAGTTACTATTTTGGTATCAATCAAGGAATTCACCATGGCTTCAATATTCATAGCCTACTCAAAGGAACTTATGTGTGGACTCACAACTTGTGACAATAAGCAAATTCTAGTTAGGAGAAATATCCTTGGATAAACCATTCCTTGCGGTGGGAATCATAAATAGGAAAAGAAGGCTTAGATAATACATCCCTGAATTATTGTGCATAATCCCAAGAATATTATCCATATACCTTCCAAATTTCTCTTACTTATGTGATGCCTTGTTGTTCAAAATTAGGTTGTGAAAACTTGTCTAAATATAGTTGCTTTATATTTTCCAAGGTTAGGACTGGTGCATTTGGATCATGAATTTAAATCATCTTCATGTACCATTGTAAATATATTATTCCTAATTTTGTGTATAATTAAACCAATTTATGTCGTTAGGTTCCATATTTCTTTGCAAAGTAATCAATGTTGTTCTGCATTTTCTTCTTCCCCTTTTCCCCAAAATTCTGGGCATTTTATAACGATCTTGCTTGCGCTCTAGCCATTATGATAGTTAGATATCCTACCAACACAAATACTTAAGGTCCCATTTGAGTTAATATATTGTTGATAGTCTGCTGAGAGCTACTACTACTTCCTTCTGCTAACGAATTATTCTGCAAGTATTCATACTATTACTCATCTGACTGTATCAAGGTAACAATAAAATAGAGAATTGAGAATGTGTTACAAAATTATGTGAGGTCACCTGAAGGTTGGCCAAAGGTGTTCTAATATCATTACTTATGGTATCTGATTATGAAACAATGGGGGGTTCACTTTCTAAGTTACTGACGTTTTCCACAGGTCTCGATAGCTCTGACTATTTCACAACTTCGTTCAATTGAACTTCACAATCTCATTTCTTACTTGTACTTCCTCCCTAGTTTCTTCATATTAGGTTATCATGTACCTCTATTCCTCTTCCTCCTATTCATGAACCATCCAAATCCTCTCTTCTCTTTGTCTATCGTAGCTCATTTTACTTTTCCTCATTTCTTTATCCATTCACAACTCTCCTTATAGTTGTGCATTTATTCTTTACACCTTTCTCATACGTGTTTTCCACCATTGTTCACATATTTCCAATATTCTTGCTGCTTGTTCATCCATAGCGTCTTTACTAAATTCCCCCTCCATTGTGCATAGTTTATATATTCCACAACTCAAAAACATCATCTCAACCATTCCCTTGGGGTGCAACAGTTTTACTCTATTTTAATCCATTTCAATAATAGAAATATGAACTCAACCATCTAGGTCTTTATCCAACGCAGAACTTCCTTCATTAATATACCACTGGCTCCCCTTTTGATCTCTTCTTCGGCTTTAGATATTGATTGGTTATTATTTTTTATGAATTCTATAATATAATAGATGGGAGTTTTTTCTACCTAGAGATTAACAAGTCTAGTTAGAGGAAACTCTAGACGATTCAACTCAATCAGATCCCTTCGAATCCACTCAATAAGCCTCCTCTTCCAGTTGTGATATTCAGTATCTTCCACAAGTCTCTATAGCCAATATGTAAGAACTATCAAAAATTCATCCCACAAAACTTCATATAGATCTAAAGGTGGCCCTCCATAGAGGATGTAATGTCTAAGTCTTGATGTCACCCACCCTCCTTGTCACATGCCCCAATTTTGCAAAAATAATATTATCTTATTTGATTTTATGTCAAGACATTATGTTAAATTTTATGCTAAGTTGTAAATGATGACTCAGCAGAGTCAAGGATATTGAATGTAATTCTGAATATTTTAATTATAAATAAATAAAAGTGGAGACAACAGCTTAGGAGAGTTGTTAAAAGAGTGTTTACTGGTCAAGTTGGTGGAGGAGACTAGGTGGAGAGCAAATAGACAAGTGGCAGCATCCTCAAACACTTCCAATGTTGCAAGTGGCAACCTCCCTACATTTGGGGTCATGATCCCCCAAGAAAGTGGAATCAGAGCAGGTGGCTCAATTAATGACAATTAACCCAAAAATACCTAGGCAATCTTAATAAAAATACCCATTGAAGAGAGCTGAGGTTGCTCATTCCAAGAAGAGAACCATTCAGGTGAATGTACTTCATAGGATTTCATTGGGAAGGGAATTTGTGGAATGTGTTTGAGGGGTAAACTGCAGAAAGTGATCTAGTACATCTTTTCAGCTGAAGGATCTTACTGCTGAGTGCAGAGTTAGTACTGAGTCATTGGATTAGTATCTTGTTGCATGCTCCATGAGTTCTCAACCCAGGAGACTAGGAACAGGCTCGGGGGTCCTGAGGAGACGTTGTTGGAGCGCTCCCAGGAGTTGGTAGGGAGGAACGGCCTCCTAATGTTGTTATTGTCCAGCTTAATCATGTTCTACAATCTTTTTTTTTTTTACTGTGTTAGATGGTTAAATGTGAATCTAACTGTTTACCGAATGTTAAATGTTTAGTCATGAATTGTTAGAGTTAGTAATCTTTTAGTTTATTGAAAATATGAATCTGAAATAGATGGAAAATAATACTTACCTGTGTTTTTCCACATCTGGAAATACCAAACCGTACTCCAGCACAAGTAGTGTATTTAAAATTAGATGAAGGAATGAGAAGAAACTGAAATGAACAGATTTTAAATGCATTTCAGAATAGCAAAGAATGTATTGCATAATTTAGGTATTTAACTTGGTTATCTATGTATTTTCTTTTGTTTATGTAAAAGTACTGACAATAAAATAGCAATATTCCACTACAGGTGGAAGAGTTATTAGGTTAAGAGGATATACTATTAGTTAATATGTCATGTTATACACAGTACTTATACTTGTTATTTAACTTAAAATATGTGGTAAGGAAAGTAGTGTTATATTGATTACATATTTTTCTTATATTTATTTACTAAGCAGTTGCTTAAAACAGTAAACAAAATGAAGTTAAACTATTTTTTTGTTGCATTCAGTTCATTGGAGCTATAACCACTAACCATATAACTTATTTACTAATAATGTTAATTAAACTAAGTTTAAACATTTACAAATAAGCAAATAGAGTATTACTAGAATTATTTAAATGTAACGAGTAAACTAAAACAATTTACAAAAGTCGATTTCTGAACGATTTCAACCTGTCAACTTCAGTAGATTAAACAATAAGAATAGGATAGTAGCAAATTCATAAATGAAATGCTTATTTATATAAGAGTTGTTTTTGAATTTACTAATAGGTTATACAGGAAGAGTAACCACAGGGTCGAAACCCTTTATTATTTTCTTAATTTTAATAACAGGAAATCAGTGAGTTATAAATCTAGTATTTGACGCATTATTATTAAACAAAGTTGAACTAATGAAGACTGGTTACGGTCTTTATGACAATATATTTTTATACATAAGTAATTCAAGGAATTTCATTATGTAAAATTAATGATAATAACTTAAGCATTATATGTTTTACAAGTAACAAAAAACTTATTTAAATAAATTAAAAAGGAATTATTTAAAAACCAGGGTTTCATAAAGGAAACCCTAGCTCGAAATTACTGAGCTTGTAAGTAAAACAATATTATATTATGACTGAGTGATAGTCATCAAACCACTATTAACATTTCATGCAAACAAATATAAACACAGTAAAATTTTTATTATTACACAGTCGAATAGGGTATAAACCCTAAGTTTACAGAGTCATAATAACTGCTTAAAGATAAACTGAGCCCGAGCTCAAGGAAAAACCCTTATGCTTTTCTTTAAAAAGGAAATTGTTTATTACTTAACAGGACAAGAAGACTTTAACTTAAAACAGAGTCTACAAACCAGCTCAAAGCCGGCGCACCCATAATGTAGTATGGGGTTTCAAAAATAAAAGAATCAAACCAAGTATCAACTTTGGTAAAAACACGAGGAATAAGCATTTTTACAGGTTACATTTTAATCCGTAGATTACCCTACTGTAAGCAAGGGTTTAAACAAAAATGAAACTAATAAATTGAAGAAAAATAACCCAAGAACTGGAAACACCAAGCAGTAACTTCTTCCAACTGCAACTTTCCCCTAAGGTCTGAGCAAGCAGGAGGAGCCATTTCAAAACTGGGGCTTACTCGTGAAATGAATGCTAGTTCTTTTGTGAAGGGGTTCCTTCCCAAGATGATGCGAACTGTCATCTACACAACTTGAAATCAAAATATAATTAAAAACATGTAAATAGAATCGAAATCGAATTTATGTATAGTGTTCAATTTCTTAAAAGCAACGCATACCTGTAAGTTGGAGAACGAGGTCAAGAAGAAGGCAGAACGAAACCACGAGCTCAACAACCTTCGTGTTCACCTAAGAAGGGAGAGCTGAGTGTGAGTTTCATCTTCATCAACAACTGGAGCAAGAGTAAGCCAAGGCAGTGGCAAAAACCACGACTTCAACTCTATATCTAACAGCTGTGTAAAACAACCTTCATGCACAACAAAGTGTTGCAGAAAACTATTCATTCATGAGCTACAGCCTATAACCCTCACTCTAAATAGTGGCTCATCAAAGAAAAGGCGCAAACAGTGGAGATGGAGGCAAGCAACTACAAGCCCTCAATGGCCACAGCGAACCCCAACATTATAGAGACCAGAACCCTTGCAGAAGCAATGAAGTTTAAGGTTGAAAGGAAGGTTTTTAAATCATGATTTGCATGGCGAGGAGAGTTCCACGTGCACCTAAATCTTTCCGCTTCACAGTGGGTTCTTCTATATGGTCACCATTGCATTCAGTCGAATCCAATAATTGATAATCAATTATTTTATGCATGTAATGATATCTTATTATAAAGTCAATACCATATCACTGCCAAACAAATCAAGCCTCGACTTTGAACAAGTGATATAACAACATTTATATATAATGTTTAAACCTTGTAAATAGCTTGGGTGAAGAACGAAGTTACATATGAATTCGATGCCCTTGTACTCAAAGGATTTGTTTATGAATTCAATGCCAATAATGTAAGGATTTTTATAACTTTTCATAAACAAACTTATAAGGAAAAAAAAGAGGTTAGTATAAGCCTGAACATGTTTGAAACTGCTTTTAATAAATCGGTATAATATCCATGAGCTATGAATGGTTAAGTCATAGGAGTAGAATTAAACTAACATGGTTTATAAGGTTATAATAACACTTATACACAAAAATAGTTCCTTCACTCAAAAAGAATTACACGATACCAGATGTAGGATATAAATCTATAAGTATATGGTTATGGAACCCCATAATAATTGTCTATTTCTAAGATGAACCTAAACAATATGAAGTTAAAATTTGGAGTTAGAATAGCAGACTCTTTAAGCTAATAATTGACCAAGTTGGATCCTAATTGAGACAGATTTAAGAAGAATACTATAGGCTTATGTTCTGAAGGACTTAGGTCCATTTATATAATGATAAGTAGTGCTTAATTTATTATGATGGTGACAGCAATAAACTCTTTATCTAAGAAAGAGATATAAAATATTATCTTAAGCTCTTCTAAACTGGAAATCAATTAGACTAAAGTTAAAAGGAAAGTTTCTATCTATCATAAAGATCTTACTGATAATAGACAAACAGTAGGGCAACATTAATAACCTCTATGAAACAAGGACGAAGCAAAATAATATGGCTTTATAAATAAAAGTAACATTGCTTTACCTGGCAGATTCTTGAGTCTTCTAAACAGAACTTTTACTCTAGCAGTATATTCTACGCTAAGAGAAACTATATCTGTTGTATCGCCTTAATAAACTTTTACTAGGTCAAAAATTACCTGTCAAGTCTGTAAAGATTCATAAAATCCAGATACATTAGCAATCGCTAAGTAAGCCCCAACTAGAAAATGACTCCTTGCCTACTTGACATTCAAACCATCAGTATAGTTAAATAATTGACTGAAGATTACTCACATCACATATCAATTTTAAAACAACATTAATTTATGTGTTAAAGTTAACGAACACTTTTATTGTCTGTTTCATTTCTATTTATTTAAGCTGCTAGTGGTTATCTAACTGCAACTATAAACATTTTATGTTATCTCAAAATTTTTAATTTTTGTGAAAATTTGGGGTCTTGGCACTCCTAGTTCGTATTCTTATATTATGAAGTCTTCAAACTCTTTGTCCCGTCAATATTGAATATGAGTTGTAGATATAGATGTATCCATGTAGTTAACATCCATATGTTAAAATATAGGTCCTAGCAATGGAACCATTTGTTGGTGTGAAATAGAAACCAGGTTCTTGCGTAGGGGCCAATAAAGGGCACCATTGTAGTCCAGTGTGCTGGCATTTTTAGTCCCCCGAAGGAGAATGTATCACCCAAATCATAGCTAATACATGTGTGAGATAATGAGTTTTAACTGCAAGGGTAATTATAAGAAGGTCCACATTATTCATACCACACCAATGTTTATCTTCATATTATCGCAAGCTAGTTTCATTAATCATATTATGCATATATGAAATAGAAATACGATATATTTGTTAGATAGGAAATAGAATATAAATCATTCATACGCAAAAAAATTGTGAGGGGGGGGGAGGGAATTTTTTATTTACATTAGGTACAAACTTTTATTACATTCTATATCCATAGCTCTACGGCCTTAAATCATCATACACAAAATGACTCATCACAGTATAGAAAACCCATAACCTAGCTACATTGCTCAAAACCCAGATAGACAAGACTAAGATTTGTAATATTTGAGCATATATATCTAGGCACATAAACCAAAGATATATATTTTGAAAATAAAATCAACAATCAACTAATCATGTAATAAATAAGATATCATATATCATTATACAAAAATTAAAAGCAGATAAGAAGAAAATAATTATGTATTTCATTAAATGTAATGCAATTATAGTTGGAAGGAAATTTGAATTAGGTCAGGAATCTATTCAAATTGCTCATGCAATGCTTGGATACTAGTTATGATTAACTAGATCTAAATACCCTTAGTTATCCATGCACACTCACCTAGATTGAGCTTAACTGACTCAAGACACCCCAATCATTATTTTTTATTGTGTGATGTGCAAGCAACCGACTATATGTGTTTGTAAATCCCTCAAATCACTCAATTGAGGTAGATAGGGCTTGGTAGGGCTAGTTAGGATCAATTAGAAACTAGATTAGTGAAGTGAATATAGTCCTCAACTAGTTCAAGTCTCAATCACTCCTAAAATTAGGGAACAATTCCTCAAATCCAGGAATGCACCCACAAATCAAGGAATGGACCCCCAATTCTAGGAATCCAACACAGGGTTGACTCAAGTGGTCGATTTGGATGGGTTTTGTCCCACTAGGTTCATCATGTCAAGGTCTAGGTGGTTAGATAGTTGGTTATTTTCTCTAACACCCCACCCCTCTTCCCCCCCCCCAAAGCCTAAATAGGTGAAAAAATAAAAATAAAAAATGGTCCCTGACAATTTGTAGCCCTATTAGGTACCCATGCACACATAAAAAAATTCTATGTAAACTAGGAAAGATGAAAAAAAACACATGGGAATCCCCACCCCCATAAAAGAGAATGTGAAGAGAAATCTTTAAGAATCCTGCTCAAAAGATGCCTTCACTCCCAAAGTATCTCTCAACTGGGTGAACTACTTGTCAATGAAGGGACTTGCAAAGATCCTTGCAACCTTTGTGAGATCCTCCTTCTTTTAAAGTGAAAGTGATTCCATTCACGATATCCAAACACTTTTAAGTGTTTGAATTGTGGTTATTGGCCACTCATTGCTTATAATGGAGGAAATCCCTTGAAGCTTTTGCGCAGAATTTGGTGAATTGTAGGAAAAAAGGCAGTAGATCCAAAGAATGAAAATAGATTATGGAGGCATTCTTCAATAAGAACCTAATTTGGGACAAGTTCTCTAATTTCTTCTTCAATTTGAACTTGGTTTGGGACAAGTTCTCTAATGGATAGAAGAAATTTGTAGATCACCTCTTATTTTGGGTGTGTAAAAGGGTCTTCCTCTATTGAGTGGTGGATCATGGATGTGCATATGTCCGTGTAGTCTATATGTTGTGAATATTATGGGGGCTTCTTCATCCTCTCAATGTATGTGAATGTGTCCTCATAGGATATGTGTTGTGGATCTTCTTGATATTCCTTCGACGAATATAGTATACGACCTATGTAGAAAATGAACTAGGGAAATAGTATATCTATGGATGCAAATGAGCTCTCTAATGTTTTAAAATGATCTCTTTTATGGTTTTAAATTATCTCTGTAATGGTTGCAAATTAACTCTTTGATGGTTACAAAATCCTAGCTACAACCTTCAACAATACTAGATCTAGCATATAAACTATGTAGCAACTAAGTTGGGGAAATATGAGATCCATAGATACAAATAAGCTCTCTAATGGATGAAACGAGCTCTTTGATGTCAAAAAATGATCTCTATAATGCATGCAAGTGATCTCTTTTGATGGATGCAAAATACTTTTTTTAACCTACAAAAGCTTAATCCTTGACAAAACATCAGTTGAACATTGACTAGTTTAGTACCTTTGTAGCTCTAATACCATGAAATATTTGAGCATATAGATCTAGGGACATAAAATAAAGAGATATACTATGAAATAAAATCAATAATTAACTAATCGTGTAATAAATTAGATATAATAGATAATTACACAAAAAACTAGAAGTATATAAGAAAATAAGAATGGTGTATTTCATTAACTATAATGAATATAGGTGAATGCAATTATATAGAAAGGAAATTTAAATTAGGTCGAGAGTCTATTTGAATTGCTCATGTAGTTCTTTGAAACTATGCAAGCTTAACTAGAGCCAAATATCCTTATTTATCCATTCACACTCACATAGACTTAGTTTAACTGACCCAAGACTCCTCAATCACTAGTTCTAATTGAGTGATGTGCAAGCAACTAATTGTATGTGCATGCAAATACCTCAAATCACATAGTTGGGGTGCTTAGGGTTTGTTACGACTAGTTAGGGTCAATTAAGACATAGATTAGTGGAGTGCATCTAGTACTCGACCAATTCCATGCTCAATCACTCATAAAATCATGGAGTAGTTCCTCAAATCAGAGAATGCACCCCCAATTCTAGGAATTCAACTCAGGGTTTACTCAGATGTTCAATTTGGATGGGGTTTTTCCCACTAGATTCATTAGGTAAATGTATAGGTGGCTAGATAAAGGTTTATTTGATCTAACAAGATCCATTGTTGTTCTTCAGTATCCCAACCTTTGATCTGGTCCTCTTCTTCGATGTCTCTCTCTTTCTCTTCTTTCTCTCTCTCTTCATTTCTACTTCTTAGTTTTCTCTACTTGCCTCATGCTTATTTAAATAGTCACGGGGATGGACCCAAAATTGTTGCGTCCATTAGGGGATTCTGTAACTTACGCGTCTTTACCCCATTCTATCTTATGTCATTATGGGCCTTTCTGAAAATAATGGAGCCAAAACTCAAACTATTCATATCTTTCTCTCTGGTGAACAGAAGACCACCAGTCTAAAGAATTATTTACTAAAGGTTAATAAATGTTAAGTGCTCCAATCACTAAGTATTAGAAGAGTAATGGTTTATAAAGGTTATCAAGGTTACATTTTTATCGGGTTCAAGGTCATTAAATTTAAGATTAGGGTTTATATGGTTTATTCATGATAAGAAATAAAAGTTAGGGGTTATAGGAATTAGATGTGAGGAGTTATGACAGTTAAGATTAATGTAGTTAAAGATGTTAGGTTAAAGGTTTATATCTTAGCACCAACCTCAGAAAGTATATCAAACCATGGTTAACCAATGTTATCAAGTGTAAACTATCATTACTAGTATAGTGGATTAGTGTGTTAGTAGATTAAACCAATGGAATATTAGGGATACATTCAACCATGGAAACTATATCCAACTATGGTAGAATATTAAATATCGTAAAAACCATACATTTTTAGGTTTCATTAACTTAAGGATTAGCGATTAATTAAGGGGAGTAACATCAAACATTAATATTTATACGGAACAATGATAAACCCATTCCCGCCATTGTAAAATAAAGTTAACCATATATAATAAGAAGTTTAGGGATTAGGGTGTTTATAAATTGCTACCATAGCTAATTAACATATTTAGACATACATATAACCGTTATCATGTATAGTTAATAATATAACAATTTTAATACAAAGTTTGCTTGTGTAAAAAGATTCACACTATTCTAATTGTTTGAGCATTTGATATTAATGATTTTCAATGGTTTATGATTAAATATGATTTTATTACATAATGTGGTTTGAATATACACATTTGATCATCTAGGATATTATCCTAAAATTGGAATCCAAATGAATCTTACTAAATTTTCAATGTTCAATGATATTATTTTAAGATCAGACACTCCATGGATTTGTAGTCAATTTTTAGTCCTTGCCGTAGGCAGAGGCTATATGTTCTTGTTTGTGTTTAATTTGCTATGTACATAACTATTTATAAAATATGGCTATAGTTTGTTGAATGTTGAATGAATTTTTTATTTATTTGTATTTATTAATAAAAATATATTAATTAGTGTGAAAATCCTATTAGTGGAGAGTGTTTTATATGACTACGTTTACCATTTCCATGGATTAAAAAAAAATAAAAAAAAATAGAACATGAACTTATACTTACAAATGTAACATCTAAATATTTTTTTCTCGTGGGTTGGCAGTCGGTATAATGATAAGGTTGACAAGAATCAGAGTGACAGGTCTACAAGCTCAAGCTTAGAATTAGACTGGTGCTTCTAGTCCGAGTAGAGGATAAAAGACAACTGAAACGCCCCGCTTTTCCGGCGAATTTCGGATAAAAACCGGTTAAAAATGTTTATAAAAATTGTTGTTTTTGTTATTTCTTAATTTTTACATTTGGATTCAAGTGTTCTAGATTAAATGGTCCATTTTAAAACCACCCAGATTACCGAAATCGTCATTTAAAACCTCTAAATTGTTGTTTGGGAACAAATTGGTATGCTGGATTCCAACGAGTCAGGGGTGTTTTGGTTAGTGCTTATGCTGCTCCCTTCTAGTCTTTTCTTATTGTCTTGGCTTGTGTTGTATATGGGGAAATTGCGCCTAAATGAGAGAAACATGAAGCAACCTCGGTATTAACTAAGATAAATGATGAAAGAAAATCAATGTAGTAAGAAGTAAGATGAAAACAAGCAATCTCCCCCCATAAATAAGTAAGATGACCATGCATGCTATCCAACAATCTCTAAAGCTCGAGGGTTTGGTAGGTAAAAACCTATTCATTAAAGTGCATGATCCACCGAACAGCTCGTTGGGTATTTTGGGGTGGGTATGTTGCGGGATCCTTCCATGCTTTTACACTTTCTTTCAAAATTATACATAGATTATTGGATGAGGCCAAGGTCATATGGAAATAGAGGAATGGGGGAGACGAGCCTAAGCATTGGCTGAGGAAGGGCATCGCCGAGTACTACAGAATGTTGTGGAACCATGAGGTTAAGCGGACATTACAGATATGGGAGCTTATTGTCGCATACCAGTCCATGTATTTCTCGGAGGGCAACGAGACCATTGAGCACAGCGAGAGATTAGGATGATCAGTTCACTGAATCTCAGATCCTAGAAACGCCAACATTGTTTTTTATTCTTTAAGTTCCCTGCAATATTGTTTATTCTTTATTTCTCGTAGGCTAATGAGACCATTCAATATAGCGAGCGCTTAGGATGAATCTTAGGCCCTAGAAAGCTCAACATTGTATTTATTTTTTCATTCACATTGCATTCCCTTTTACCCTTGATGAGCCGATCTTCTTAGGGTCTCAAGGAAGATGAGGGTATTACACATTTCTTAGCCAAGGCAGAAGAAAGTCATATATTGTAGTTTTTTCCCATTTTATTGGTGCAAAATGATTACTTTAAGCGATGCCTATGTTACCAGAAATCTGAAGAGTGGACCATGTTTCTTATTTCCATTATCCTTAGTGTTCATGTATTGAAACTACATTATTACTTTGTATCAAAATGGACACTGTAGGTTCCAAGGAAGGTTATGTGGAGATCAATCGAGCTCTAAATGGAGATTTTTTTTTGGCTTTGAACATGAAAAATATACCCTTTTTCTTTAATACTTGTAAGTACAAATTCTCTATCAATTCTTCACCATTTTCCAAAACATTGAACTAATTGAAATAAATAAAACATGATGAACATTATTATGAAAACCATCACTGCAATTTTTCGAGTTCTGATCAGTGTGCATTCAAGCTTCCTAGGTTTCTATCTCTGTTTCCCAATCATCAAAAGTTTAAAATCCTCTTCAAAATATTTTTCATGTTAAAAGCGTAAAAGAGTGTTCACATTTTCTCATATTTATGGTCAGATATATGATTTACGATCTTGTATTTAACAAAGATAGAAGAATCATAAAGTTTATTCAAATTATGTTTCCAAAATATTTCTAGTTGCCTCTCCCACGTGTATGGTACTTTTGCCTTTGCTTCTTCTAAACAAAAAAGTTAAGTACATTTGATTGTGGGAAGTCTATAGTGGTCAAATTGGTCAAGAAATTTTCCATGCAAAAGAGAGTGTCCAATTTATACAGCGACCAACAGATGCAGCTTCACTTGAGCATATTAAGGAAGGATTTTGTCTTAAATAGGGATTCCCAAATTGTTGTGGGGAAATAGAGGCAACCCATGTAAAACTCAAAATTCCATACAATCAGTCATCCATTGATTGGCATAATCGTGAGCACAATTGGAGTATTCATGTTCAAGCCATTGTAGATAGTAATTTGTTCTTCCTTGACATTTGAACAGGTTGGCTTGGGTCTTCTAATGATGTTCATCTATTAAGGAATTCTTCCTTTTATAGAATGTGTGAGGAAGGTTCAAGAATTAATCGTCCCATGGTACTCTTTGGGGGTTATGACATGAGAGCATACATCATTAGGTATAATTCCTATCCATGGCTACCTTGGTTGATTGTTTCTTATTTGGGGAACTAATTGATGAGAAAATAAACTTCAACTTCAAGTTGTCCTAAAGATGGAATGTTGTGGAGTCTTCTCTTACAAAATTGAGAAACACATGGCGACTTCTACAATCTAAAATCAAGAAATTGAATATGGACATGCTACCCCAGACAATCCTTGCATGTTGCATATTACATAATATGCTTCTTTCAATTGAAGCATATGAGAGTGAAATGTGAATGAGATAATTGGTGAGTCGGGCACTTCTCTTTAGGGAATGAACGTAGTAGAGGTAGATACAGATGCAATCACAACATGAATGGCTTTGATGGAGAATATTTAATAGTATAGGTAATACAAATGGGAGATTCATGTTAGAACGATGACAATTATTCTGTTGTTGATGTAAATTGCAGCTGAATTTAGAAGTGCAAATGTTTTTACTTAGTAACTATTGAAAGAAGTCTATTGTGGGAAATAATTCACAAGAGTACCTTCCCACTTTGGTATGGGGCTAGGCCTTGTAGGATGCAGCAAGGCCTTAATATTTGGAGCCACTTTTGGGTGGTATACTGTGACCCCAAGTGATCCTGCAAGAGATTGTTGGGGGGGTAAATAAAACTAAGAAAATGATAACAAAACTAAAGAAAATGACAAAGGGAGTAGAGAATGAAAACTCCAACAATCAATGTGATCGAAACCACCTGTATATTTCCCAATGGTAAAGCTAGTACAACACCTTGGAGATTTGGGCTCCGAAAGGAGGAAAATAATCTTCCTAATTATTGTTAGGGAAAGTGTTCCTATGGCTAGGGTGAGGCCACCAACATATTGAGGGTTTACAAATTAACATATAAAGTTCTGCAAATATTAAATTAATTTCAAGGGTTAGGATGGTTTGTACCTTACAAAATGAAGGTTGATCCGAGCCTTTCCTTTAGTACTCCTCTTTCTCTCCAATCAAGGGACCTACAAAACAACTTCAAACATTCCTCAAACCAATTTGACTACATATAAAGCATTGATATTCAAATGAACATGAAACCTTGAACTCATAAACATCAACATATAATCAAAAAATCAAATGTACATACAGTGATTTGGAAAGGGAAGAATGTCAAGTATTTATTAATAAATGGAAGAAGTACAAGATATACCTTCTCCTCATTCAAGGAACCTCGTGAAACATTCGATCTAGATCTCCTTCTTCTCTCCTCCAAGAATCCCAACCTCCAAGCTCTGCAGCAAGGGTATATGACAACTAGGGTATATGTAAGGGGGCTAAGAGTCCAACTTATTCCAACATAACATTGTTCAAGGCTAAGTCTCTTTAACTATCCACTTTCTCTCTCTTATATAGAAAAGGGAATATATCAAGTTGAGGATGGATCAGGTTGACGAGGCAGTTCCAAAACCACCCAAAATTCAAAATTTTATATATATTTTTTAGTATTATGAGGGTACGCGCTAGTATAACACTAGAAACTAGTGTGCGCAAGGTCAAAAATGTTGATGTATTTGTAACTTCGGAATGTATTCACCTGTATATCTTATGTATTGTACCCCAATGTTTAATCCGGGAAGTGTCTGTAATGTATTTGAGTCATGTCATGCCCCGATATTCCTATTGGGAGATTCAATAATGTAAACAAGTCATGTCAAGTCATTGTGGGTAACCATCCTATTGATAAAGGGTTAAATTCCTCACAATTATGGGGCCCTAGGTTTATTAGACTCTCCTAGAGAAGTCGGTCCTAGTGAGTTATTGTCAAGTCGAGAATTAGTATAAATAGAGAGTGAGCCTCTCTATTTATCACACATTCACTCACACTCAGTTGTAGCGCATAACTGAGAGAGAAGAAGTTGCTGGGACAAGAGAGAGAGAGACTACTACTGTCAAGAGATCATCTTACTATTTTGGGGTTTTGCTTTTGGTGCTGATTCTATCTCTGAGGAAGTTGCGGGATTTTCTCCTTTATGGTTTCCCCAAGGAAAAAACTTTGTGTTCATTGTCTCCTATGTTTGACTGTTATGCTTGTTATTCTCTCAGTAAAAGATTCTAAGATAATGCTAGCTTAAATGATAAAATCTAACATGGTATCAGAGCTAACCTGAGAAGAAGATATTGTGCAGCTACGGAAACTAGGGCTTCCTACTTTTTGGATCTTTATGGATTTTTAGCAAAAGAAGGTTGGGCTGACTCTCCTCTCTAGACCGCATCTTTCTGTCGAAGCAAAATATGATTCTAAGCATTTTCAGTTTTTGACCCGACACTACTGCCAGAAATTAGGGCTTTCCACAGAAGTGAAATTTTTGAGTGAGCCTGGGCCTGGATTTATCTCCTCCTCAAAATAGAAGTTTAGAGATCAAGATCAAAGCTTTTGGTTGGACAGAACTCCAAGAAATTCAAACCCTAATCAGCTCCTGAACCAGCTCTACAGAAATTTAGCTCCATATCCATATTTGACATCTTAACTTGGTAAGATCTAAATCTTTTGTATTTCCATTTGATGTTCTTAGTTAAGATGTCTCATCATAACAAGCTTGATGAAAAGCTTGAGGGAGTTGATAACTTTCAAGCCTGGAAGTATAGGATCTCCCTGGTCCTGGAAGAAAATGAGTTGGACTCCTACATTAATGAGGAGGTTCTAGTTCCAAAGGGAGATGTGGATAAGGACTTACACAAGAAGAAATTGGTCATGGCTAAGAGGATCATTGCTGATTCAATCAAGGATCACCTCATACCACAGGTGTCCTCCCTAAAGACACCTAAAGCTATGTTTGATGCCCTCACCAAACTGTTTGAAGGAAAGAACATAAACCAGAAGATGACTCTACGAAACCAACTAAAGAATGTAAAGATCCAAAATGCAAAGACCATCCAGTCTTACTTTACAAGGGTCTCTTAGATCAAGGAACAACTAGAAGAAGTAGATGAAGATGTAGAGAATGTAGAAATTGTGATGACCACCCTGAATGGTCTTCCTAGGGCATGTGACTCTTTCATTCAAGGGATTTGTGCCAGAAAGAAGCTAATGAAGTTCAACAGACTATGGGAAGAATATTCACAAGAAGAAGCTCAAATAGTAGCTCGAGAAGAAAATATCGGAAATGAACATCAAGCTCTCACAGTCCACACCAAGAAAACCGAGAAGGACCATCATCACTCCAAAGGTAAGCATTCACACTTTAGAAGAGATCTGTCTATTATTAGATGTTACACATGTGATGAGAAAGGACACATATCCAAATACTGTCCTAAAAACAAATGGAAATCCCACAAGAAAAGGGGAAACAAGAGAAGACATCATGCTCATGCTACAAACGATGATTAACCTTCCACAAAGAGAATCAGACAAGAAAGTGATGAATAATATGTGTTGATTTCCGCTCTCAAGGGAACTATCTCACATGGAAGCAATGATTGGCTTATAGACAGTGGTGCTTCCAAACATATGACGGGATTCAAAGAATCCTTCATGAAACTATCTGAACATGAGTCACCTCACAAGGTGAAACTTGGGGATGACTACCAGTATCCAATAAAAGGTAGTGGTGAATCCTCCTATAAGATAGACTCTGGAAAGTCTATAAAGATGAAAGATGTATTGTTTGTACCAGGACTAAAGAAGAACCTCCTCTCCATATATACATTGGATGCAAAAGGAATGAGGGTTTCTTTTGTAGGTGGCCAAGGGGAAAGACTATTGATGATGCAGTGGTGATTGGGGAACAAGAAGGAGGTCTATACAAATTAAAGGGCCAACCAGAACAAGCTTTGGTTCATGACTCGGTAGAACCAAATGAACTTTGGCATAGAAGGCTTGCACATGTGCATTATAGGGCACTACCACTTGCAAGCAAAGCTATTGAAGGTATTCCAAAAATGCAGACAAAACATGAAGGTGTATGCAAAGGATGTGCGAAAGGAAAGAATATGAAGAAGATATTTACAAGTAGTGAGAGCAAGGAAAAAGGAATCTTGGAGATGCTCCACTCCAATGTATGCGGTCCAATGTCATCTAGTTCTCTAAGAGGGTATGTATATTATGTTTCTTTTATTGAAGATTTTTCTAGGAATACATGGATATACTTTATGAAGAACAAAGATGAAGTATTCAGCAAGTTCAAGGAATTCAAAGACTTGATCGAGAACCACACAGAAAAGAAGATCAAGATTTTTCGATCAGATAATGGCGGATAATTCACATCAAATGAATTCAACGAGTTATGCAAATATTCAAGGATCAAGAGGGAGTTAACCATTCCATGTAATCCACAATAGAATGGGGTTGTAGAAAGGAAGAATAGAACGATCATGGAAGCTGTAAGGGCCATGCTTCATGATCAAGATATTCCCATGCATCTATGGGCAGAAGCTGTTAGAACAGCGGTGTATGTATAGAACCATCCTCCACATATAGTACTCGAGAACAAGACACCTGAAGAAGTCTTTTCCGGTAAGAAACCAGAAGTCAACCATCTCATAATATTCAGTTTTCCAGTGTACATACACATTCCGAAAGAAAAGAGGACAAATTTAGATCCTTCGGGAAGGAAGCATATATTGTGGGATACTCTAAAAGCTCAAAGGCTTACAGAATATAATTCCCAGGATTCAAGAAGATCGAAATCAGCAGGGATGTAACATTTGACGAAGACTCAGCTTACAACAAATCTAGAAAGAGACCTACTGAAGAACCTAAAGAAACAGAAGTACCCAGAATTCATGACACAACCATGAACGAATAAATTCAAGAAGAAGCTCGAGAATTAGAAGAACCTCAAGAACCTGTAGATCCACCTCAGGAAAAGAATCCTCACAAGAAGAAACCTGCTTGGGTACGAGAAGTTATCCAAGGTGCAGAAAGATATGGGGCTCCAGAAGCAACACACAGAGAAAGGAAAAGAACCAGGTCCTATTCCAGTTATGTAGCCTTATTATGTGACTTCATTGATAAAGAACCTTCCAACTATGAAGAAGAGACAGAAAAGAAAGAATGGAAGGATGCTATGGTCGAAGAGTATCAATCGATTATGAAGAATGATGTTTGGGATGTTGTCCCAAGACCCGAGGGTAATTCTATTGTGACTTACAAATGGATCTATAAGATCAAGCATGTTGCATATGGTAGCATAGAGAAATATAAATCAAGATTTGTGGCTCGTGGTTTCTCCCAGAAAGAAGGAATAGATTGCTCCTATAGCCAGATATACTTCCATCAGATCAGTACTTGCTTTAGCTGCAGTAATGAAGTGGAAAGTACACCAGATGGATGTCAAGACAGCTTTCTTGAATGGTGTAGTAGAAGAGGAAGTATATGTGGAACAACCACTCAGATTTGAGACACATGACAGAGAAAATCATGTGTGTAAATTAAATAAATCCCTGTATGGTTTGAAGCAGGAACCCAGGACATGGTATGGCAGAATTGACATCTTCCTATCCAGTTTGGGATTTACCAAGAGTAAAGCAGATTCCAACCTTTACTACAAGGTTGAAGAAGGGAACCCAGTGATACTCCTGATGTATGTAGATGATATGTTTGTAACAGGTGTGGACGGTTTGATAGCTGATACGAAGACGAAGCTTGCTGCCAAGATTAAGATCAAAGACTTGGGTATGATGCACTATTTTCTAGGCATGGAGGTGTGGCAGAATGTAGATGGAATCTCCCTCACACAAGGGAAGTATGCAGTAGAGATCCTGAAGAGATTCAGGATGATGGACTGCAAGGCCATGACCACAAATATGGCATCGGATGTAAAGCTATTGAGTGATGCTTCATCCAAGTCGGTTTATGCCACAATGTATCGCCAGATGATTGGGTCCTTGATGTACCTAACGAATACGAGACCAGATATTTTCTTTGCTGTGAACACCTTCAGCCAGTTCCTGACAGATCTGAGACATGTTCACTTGATTGCTGCAAATCATATTCTGAGTTACCTAAAGGGTACAGTTGATTATGGGCTCAAGTATAAGGTTGATTAGAAGATTAACCTGGAAGGTTATGTTGATTCAGATTGGGCAGGCAGTGCCATCGATAGGAAGAGCACCTCAGGGTGCTACTTCAATATGGGATCAGGTGTGATCTCTTGGTTTAGCAGGAAACAGTCTTGCGTGGCACTAAGTACAACTGAAGTAGAGTATGTTGCAGCTTGTTCAGCTAGTTGTGAGGTAGTATGGATGAGGAAGCTACTGTCTGATTTATTTGATCTCCAGTTGGATGCTACTTGTATATATTGCGACAACTAGATTTGTGTGAAGTTGTCTACGAACCCAGTGTTCCATGACAAGTTGAAGCATATCGAGACCAAATATCACTATATTATGGATATGGTGTAGAGAGGAGCAGTGAATCTCTAGTATGTTGCAACAGACGAACAGATAACTGATCTGTTGACTAAGCCATTGGCCAGGGTGAAGTTTGAATACTTCAAGGAGAAGCTTGGTGTTCTCCAGATCGAGGATCCTTCCAAGAGGAAGTGATGAGTCTGTGTGCCCTTCTAACATGGTGAGAGGATTGGTTTCTTCCATGGTTAAATGTAAGTGTTGTGCCTTTCTGACATGGTGGGAGGATTGGTTCCTTCCATGGTCAGATGTAAGTGCTATGACTTTCTGACATGGTGAGAGGATTGGTTCCTTCCATGGTCAGATGTAAGTGTTGTTCCTTTCTGACATGGTGAGAGGATTGGTTCCTTCCATGGTCAGATGTAAGAGTTGTGACATGGTGAGAGGATTGGTTCCTTCCATTGTCAAATGTACGTGATGATGCCACATCCAGCATGAAAAAGGGCTGGCTCTGTGATGACACATCTACTATGAAAAAGGAATATCTCTATGTAGATACCACATCCAGCATGAAAAAGGGTTGGCTTTGTGATGACACATTTAGTATGAAAAAGGACTAGCTCTATGTAGATCCCACATCCAGCATGAAAAAGGGTTGGCTCTGTGATGACACGTCTAGTATTAAAAAGGACTAGCTCTATGTAGATCCCACATTTGGCATGAAAAAGGGTTGGCTTCGTGATGACACATCTAGTATGAAAAAGGACTAACTCTGTGTAGATCCCACATCTAGTATGAAAAAGGACTAGCTCTATGATGACAAATCTAGTATGAAAAAGGACTAGCTCTATGTAGATGCCACATCTAGTATGAAAAAGGACTAGCTCTGTGATGACACATCTAGTATGAAAAAGGACTGGCTCTATGTTGGTGCCACATCCAGCATGAAAAAGTGCTGGCTCTGTGATGATACATCCAGTATGAAAAAGGACTGGCTATGTAGATGTGCATCCAGCATGAAAAAGGGTTGGCTCTGTAGAACTTCTTGTGACGAGAAGAATCAAGAGATAGCACCCGTGATGATGACCCAATGATGATCCAGCAGTGATGATGATCCAACAGTGATGATACAAATCCAGTGATGACGATCCAACAGTGATGATCTAGATCAAGATGAAGATGAAGATGACTTGAAGATGAATATGACGAGAACTCAATGATGATCCAGATGATACAGAGAAGAAGACCCATGCTCATAAATTGTGTCGAGAGAATACCTTCCTAGTTAAGAGGGAGTGTTGATGTATTTGTAACTTCGTAATCTATTCACCTGTATATCTTATGTATTGTACCCCGATGTTTATTCCGAGAAGTTTCTGTAATGTATTTGAGTCATGTCATGCCCCGATGTTCCTATCGGGAGATTCAATAATGTAAAAAAGTCATGTCAAGTCATTATGGGTAACCCTCCTATTGATTAAGGGTTAAATTCCCCGCAGTTGTGGGGCCCTAGAGTTATTAGACTCTCCTAGAGAAGTCGACCCTAGTGAGTTATTGTCAAGTCAGGAATTCGTATAAATAGAGAGTGAGCCTCTCTATTTATCACACATTCACTCACACTCAGTTGTAGCACGTATCTGAGAGAGAAGAAGTTGTTGGGACAAGAGAGAGAGAGACTACGTCTACTGTTGAGAGGTCATCTTATTGTTTTGGGGTTTTTCTTTTGGTGCTCATTATATCTCTGAGGAAGTTGCGGGGTTTTCTCCTTTATGGTTTCCCTGAGGAAAAAAAATTGTGTTCATTGTCTCTTATGTTTGATTGTTGTGCTTGTTATTCTCTCAGTTAAAGATCCTAAGATAATGCTAGCTTAAATGATAAAATCTAACAAAAACGCTAGTGGAACACTAGAAACCTACGTTTTGGGGAAAAAATGTATTTTTTAGGGTTTTTCCAAGGGTTTTCAGGAGATGGTTTGGTGCACGTCGTGTGCATGTAAACATAATTTAACCCGCCTTGTTGTGGCTTTTGACTACTTTGGGGCCATTTGGGATTCGATATTCTCTTTGGATCTTTTAAGTATTTCTTTGGCTAGATGTATGTTGTATGTTTATGATTGCTTTCAACAAGATGCTACATTTTTGTTTTATGCACATTTTTCATTCTATAAATATTGCATCGGTATTTTGCATGATGTGTACATAGTGTATCATTGTTTGTATGCATCATAAGGTGATTATACTAAATGATTTGTTCAATACTATGAAAATTAGGATTCCAATAACAGTATCCCACACATTGCACATTGGTTCATTCTGAAAAGTAATGAATGGATCCCAAACAGCCTTAATATTTACACTAGTAAGTTAAATGCTCGTGTCTTTCAATTTTTTGTTTTTTTTCATTTTATTGCATCTATATATTTGTTTCTTATTTTAAAGTTTTTTGTTACAAGGCACATCACAAGGTAAATCTATATTCTAGAAAAAGAAAATTGTGAAGCATCTTTACAAAAATCGTGAAGCACATTGGGATAACACTTTTTATTATGTTACCTTGGGAATTGTTTCCAAATTCCCAGTACCCTGTCAATACCACACTTCGACAATTGTATACTTCCCACAATCAAATCACTCACTAATAGTTAACAATGGCATGCCACTTGATAGGAATAATATGGTCATACATACTTGCTTCTCAACCGACAATACCTTGTTTTTTATACATACTATTAATGAGATGGTGTGAGAATCGCTTCACAGTGAGATAAGGGAGCTAATAAAATCTTCACAATCTAATTTATTCACAAAGTATGCAAGGAAACAGTAAAAGAGAGCAAAATAACATACATAGCTGGTGCCAATAACTGATGTTTCTATTAGTGTACAAATTGTATATATGTATGGTACATACTTATAATAAATTGGTATAAAATTGTTAGCCTATGGAGGACATTTGGATGCATGCATGTATCATGCTAGGACTTGACCCCAAAACCCCCCTAGGTGGACCAATTAGCTTCCAAACCATCCCAAACAGTCATGAATTCTACTGTGAACATGGATGAAGTATGTTGGATCATAAATGAGGGAAGGATAGGCATGGGTGAGCACATGTGTGAGTGGGAGAGGCTCTAGGAGGAAATAAATGCCCAAGGAAGGCCAAAAATCACCAAATACATGCACTAGCACTCATAGTAAAAAATGTTCCATGATTTAAGGGATGGGGAGTGCTCCAAGGAAGAATATCATCAATGAGGGTGCCTAGGCTATTAGGATTATCAAACTAGAGCACCTTAACTGGAAAAATGACCAAAGTGGAGCACCTCAACTGTGAGTAAATGAGCCAGAATCACCTAATAGACCAAGATTGATCAGTATAACCTAAGTTCAACCATATGATAGAAGTACAAGACAAATGAAAATGTATCCTAGGTGTATGAATATGGTACTAAGGTGGATTATTTCTCTAATATATGGGGATTCCACCTTAACCTGAATCATCATATAAAAGATGAAAAATTCCATCAAACAATTGTATTGGGAAATTAAATATTGTTTGAAAATGAGGATCGTCAATACTAAAATGAAAGTTGTAGTGGTTCCAAAAATACACTGATTAAGGCTTGACATAAAACTCAGTTGGAACTTTTCCATCCCATTATGACATGCTCAATTCAGATGATATAAGAATGCATATTTCTTAAACATAGTTTACAGCAGCAATATCCATCATTGAGTCCTCTTTTGTATATTCATTAGGGTATTGATTGAACTCTTTGAGTAATGTGGATTATGGGTTATCATTCTCAAGAAACCATGTCATGCACTAGCAGTTGAATCCTAAAGCATAGAACATGCTTGCAATTATACCTCCACTTCCTGAGTTGCACCTGATACAAGCCCTTTATGTGCATGCCTCAATTATTTAACATGGTATTGGTAACTGCAGTGCACTTCCTGTAACCCCATGTTTATAATTTATTAAAAAAAACAGTGTCACATATTTAAGTAAAAAGTCCAATCAATTAAACTATGTAGAAATAGAAAATATGCTCAACATTTATAAAGGATTTTTACAGTGGAAGGTATGATCCAAATTAAGCATGCTTAAGAAAACAAAGTAAACAAAAGGACACTATTTCACCTAGCATATATATCGTATTCGTATACAATACGAAATGGAAAATGTATTCTCATGTATTTACATTTCATTTATTTCAATGTCAATGCCATAAGTTGATAAACACAAATAAAAAGCATCGTTTGTCCATCCACTTATAGTATTTCCCAATAATAATCTAATCATTTGGAGCATTTAAAGAAAAGCATGAAAAAAAATGAAAGGAACCACTTGGACTCTAATCTCTAGGTAATGATTCATCTTTATTCAGATATGTAAGTCAGGATTTTTTCTAGGGTGAATAGCAGTTTGAACAACAAATTATATTAATTTGTTTTAAATTCCTTCGTTATCTTTATGCTCCAATTCTTTTTGCTTTTGCTAGTGTGGAGGATAGGGAAAAGGTACCTAGAGGAGGGCTGAGGTTCTTTAGCAAAGCAGGGTTATTCATCGAATACTAAACCATTTGGGTCAAAATCCATTTAATCATTTACTCCACTAGCATAGATCCATCTTAACTCGAATCTATTAAGCACTAAGAGGGTTGAAAACGAAATCAAGGCATCAATCTCTTGGTGCTTAAAACATTGAGGGTTAAAATGCATCTACAATAGTTTTTTATTATTCTATATATTGTACATGGTAATTTATTATTATTATAAATATATTTTTACAATGTGGTAATTAGGGTTGGCCTTTTTTTCTTTATTACACTACTATCTCAACCTTTCTTTTGATTTGTAAGTGTCACCTTTTACACATCTCATATATATTGTGTTGTAGGGTGCACCTCACATCTCTTATAGCAACAAATGCATTAGTATGGTTTAGACTATATTCTTAAAATTTTGAACTCTACCATGAGATGGTATTATGAAAAAAATATAATTCATTGAGTGAATTTTGAACATCAACTATTCTTACTATGTAGAGAAGGAAGGCCACATGAATCCAAATTTTGAGACACATCTCATACAAAAAATTATATTACAATTTTTTTACCAAGACCATAAGTGGAAACAATTAATAGATTACCCTGGGAAACCAATTGAGTGCAAATATTGGCATCATTATTTAATGAGATCGTTTCCTGTCATTATCCTAAAAATATCCCTTGAGCCAAGAAAAGAGGTCAATTTTAAAGAAAAATGGGTGACCAAGAGAAAAGACAAGGGGGGACAAAGAATTGTGATAGTAGAGAAAACAAGAGTTTAAAAGGACCAAAAATAAATGTAACATAAAAAAAGCTAGTTCAATACTTGTAGTCTTTATTTTCCATGTTATTAAAGGAAAAACATCACATGGAAAAATAAAATTAGATTTCATCTTATCGAAATACATATAAGGAAAAAATTAAGTAGCATTCATAGCCCCTCATTTTATTTTATTTTATAGAAAAAAAATCATAATTAAAACAAAAAAGTAATGACTTTTCAAACCTATGTATCAGTTATGACTAAAAACACATTCAATTCTAAGACATAAAAAACAATCATTCGTATTAGATATAATATCTTTAGAAACTTAAAAAATTCCTTCCTTAATGTCTTCAAGTGATGCAACCAATAAGATTGGATTCGATTCACAAGATCTAAAAACCATGAAAACACATGAGAGTGGAAAAAATAACTATCTTTTTATTCATTCTCCATCCTAGCTATTACAATGACGGTCCAACCCTTTATAACTACTATGTAATATTTTCAAAATCAGAGATTTTCGAAAATTGCTAATTTTAGAAAATACTCGCATAGTTATGAATCTGAACTCTAACTATAATCTAACTAGAGAGACACTAGTTGTCAACTCTCTTTTCTAATTAGGTTTATAAATTGAGAGATAATTGTTAAACACAAATTAAAAAAATTCTCGCAAAACACTAAAACCTCAATTTGAGGCCTTATATGAAGGAATTTGTCCTCAGAAAAGTGTCAAAAAAAACTCCGATCAAAAGGATCTCATCCTCCACTGCATTGAACACTTTGAAACACAACTTCCTATTAAATTTGAGCCCAAACATATAACCATGTCAAAAGTTATGACCTCATAAATCCCTGCATTTATTCTCTCTTTTCTTTTCTTTTTTTCCTTTAGAAATCACTACGTCATTCTCCTTTGGTTGAAAAGAACCCAGCTCCTACAAGTTGTTTTCTTCAAATTGTTTCCACTTAACAGGATCTAGATTCAACAAGTCCCCCTTTGTAATCCATGTACTATCTATTGGTGTTAAGCCTTCCCAATGGACTAGATATAGGTTGTGTTGACCTTGTCGAGTATGAAAGGTCTCCTTATTTAAGATATAAGCAATCTTTTCCTTTTTCTTTCTCAGAATAACCTATTTCCAATCCACCCATGACTCACTTTCATCACCCACACTATCCTCATGGAAGATATATAAGTCAAAAACATTAAACACGGTGAAAATATCAAGATTGGGTGGTAAATCAACCTTTTAAGCATTATCGTTAATTTTTCTCAGAATCTTGCAAGGACCGATTTTCTTATACTTCAATTTGTGGTAGATTCCTCTAGGAAACCTCTCTGTCCCTAAATAAACCATCACCAAATCACCTTCATTGAATATTTGGTGTCGTCGTTGAGCATCTTTTATAATTTTACTATGCTCATTACTGGCTTGCAGCTTTTGTTTCACTTGTTGCTGCAACTGTTGAATGTGTTCTGCAAATGCTTCCCCATCATCACTGATTCTATCCCCAAGCAGTAGCTGCACCAAATCTAGTACACCCATAGGATTTCTACCTTAAACAACCTGAAATGGATATTTACCTGTAGATCTATTTACTAAACTATTGTAGGCAAATTCTGATTGAGGTAAATCCAAATCCCACTGCTTGAGATTCTTTCTGACAATGCTCCGTAACAAATTTCCCAAACTCTGATTCACTACCTTAGTTTTCCCATCTATTTGGGGGTTATAGGCACTATTGAACTATAATTTAGTCCCTATTTTGTTCCATGAAGTCCTCCAAAAGTGACCCAAAAACCGAGTATTTCTATCAGAGGTAATAGCTTTTGGGACACCATGCAATCTAACCATTTATGGAAAAAAAACAATATGCCACCTTTGATGCATCATTACATTAGAGGAATTTTGAGGTCTAAAATGAGCCTCCTAAGGAAAATAATAAAATAATAGTTAAAATAATAAAATAACATTTATTAATTTTGGAGGAAAAAAGAACAAAACTACTTTTTGTGTTCGTATTTTCGACATATCTCCTTGTGTTTTTTATCATTTTGATCGGGAGAGCTCGTTGGATGCAAAATTTGATTCCGCATCCAACGAGTACCCACACTTCATACTTTTGATGGACCCCGCTACCCAAAAAACAAGAAATACCTGAAAAAATGTGATGATGACATCATCATCACATTTTTTCAGGTATTTCTTGTTTTTTCGGTAGCGGGGTCCATCAAAAGTATGAAGTGTGGGTACTCGTTGGATGCGGAATCAAATTATGCATCCAACGAGCTCTCTCGATCGAAATGATAGGTATAACTCCTGATTCAATATTATTCATGGCTAATGCATAAATTTATATATTACATGTGACGGTTGTGTTTCACCTTCCGCCCAGCCTTTTCGACTTCCTATGTAACTGTTCAGCTAACTATTTATTTATTTATTTACAATATATAATCCCGACGGATTATATTCTAACAATCCCCCTCTTAATCTGAAGGGGTGTTCGTAAGTCCGAGCATGTTTCTGAATCTTTCAAACTTTTATCGTCCAAGCGCTTTGGTGAAGATGTCTGCAACTTGATCATTTGTGGAACAATGTCGAAGATGGACTGTCTTGGCCTCTACATGATGTCGAATCAAATGATACTTTGTGTTGATGTGTTTGGTTCGATCATGGAATCTAGGATTCTTAGCCAGCTTGATTGCAAAAGTATTGTCAACCAATAACGGAGTGGAATTTTCTTGTTTTCTTGCAAATCTTCAAGTATCTTCCTGAGCCATACTATTTCTTTCATTGCTTCAGCTGCAGCCACATATTCTGCTTCTGTTGTTGAATCTGCCGGAACTGACTGTTTGCATGATCTCCATGAGACAGTTGCTGATCTAAGACTCATAGTGTATCCAGAAGTTGATACTCCTGTCTCCTTATCGCCATCAAAATCTGAGTCTGAGTACCCAATAAGTTTGAAGTCATCTACTTTAGAGTACTTGAGTCCAACATCTTGAGTCCCCTTCAAGTATCTTAGAACCCTCTTTGCAGATGACCAGTGTCCTTCACAAGGTTTATGCATGAATCTTGAAAGTATGCCAACAACATAAGAAATATCTGGTCTAGTTGTTGTAAGGTAGATAAGACTCCCTACAAGTTGTCGATACTTGGTCGCATCCTCAAATTATTTTCCTTCGCTTGATGTGAGTTTCATTTTCTGTTCCATTGGAGTAGATATAGGGTTGCATTCTGTCATGCAAAATTTGTTTAGTAGTTCTCCAACATATTTTTTCTGAGATAGGAAAATATACTTAAGATGTTGAGTGACTTCAATTCCTAAGTAATAGTGGAGATGTCCCATATCTGTCATTTCAAAGATCTTTTTCAAATCTTTCTTTATGGATGCTATATAGCTCTCATTGTTTCCTGTCATCAAAAGATCATCTACGTACAGCACAAGATACACAACAGATCTTCCAACTTTCTTTATAAACAGTGTTGCATCATCAAGATCAAAATGTTCGAAATTTAGCTTCAAAAGATGCTCGGTTAACTTTTCATACCATGCACGAGGCGCTTGTTTTAGGCCATACAAGGATTTGACAAGCTTGCATACCTTTTGTTCATTTCATTTCACAACAAATCCTTCTGGCTTAGACATAAAGACATTCTCTTTCAAGTCTCCATTCAAGAAAGCAGTCTTCACATCCATTTGATGAACTTTCCACCCTTTCTGAGCAGCTAAAGAGAGTAAGGTACGGATGGTAGCCCATTTTGCTGTAGGAGAGAATGTTTCTTCATAGTCAATTCCTTCCTTCTGTGCATAGCCTTTTGCTACAAGCCTCGCTTTGTGCTTGTCAAGTGAGCCATCTGATTTTTATTTGTTCTTGTACACCCACTTGCAGCCAATTGGTTTGGTTCTAACTGGAGGGTCAACCAGCTTCCAAGTTCCATTCTTCATGAGTGCATCATACTCATTCTGCATAGCTTCTTTCCACTCAACCCGAGTAGAAGCTTCTTCAAAGGAAGTTGGTTCAAAGTTAGCAGATAAATTAAATTCACAATCAAATGATACATCCATGTCATCACCTGAATTATCTGCTTCTCCTCCATGTCTTTTCGAACTTCTCGTTCTTGTCTTTCCAACTTCATCCGGATGGACACTTTCAAGTGTCTTTGTGGCCCATTTAGGAATCTTCCGTGATGGTCCTGGTTGATCAGCTGGTTGTGATTCATCATTGATTGAGAGTCTTTCAATTCTCTCAATCACATCATCTAGTTGAACCTCTTGTTCAAGTGAAGTAGCAGGAACTTCTTCATGCGGGGGAGTTGGTGCTTCATATGCAAATTCTAAAAGTTGATCCAGAATAGGAATCCCCCCTTCAAGGTTTGGAATTTCATATTCATTTTCAGAATATGTCTTTGGATGAGGATAACTTTCCAAATGATCAAGCTGTCTCTGAATGGACTGGTCATTTTTATTAGTCTCAAGAAAAATGACATCTCTGGAAATAACAAATTTCTTGTTTACCTCATCATACAAACGGTATGCCTTGGAGTATTCTTCGTACCCCAAGCAAATACATTTTTTGCTTCGAGCACCAAGCTTGTTTCTTTGCTCCTTTGGAATCAAGGCATAACAGGTGGAACCAAAAACTCTGAGATGCCTGACTGAAGGGAGATGGCCAAACCACATTTCATGTGGAGTCTTGTTATCAAGAGAATTTGAGGGACTTCTATTTCTCAAATAGGCTACACATTTTACTGCATCACCCCAAAACATTAGTTTTACATTCTTGAAAAACATCATTGAGCGAACCATATTCATTATGGTTCTATTCATTCTTTCTGCTACACCGTTTTGTTGAGGATTGTAGGGAACGGTAGTTTGATGTGCAATTCCATATT
>LPNX010360770.1:13938-128078 GCA_001517045.1 Pseudotsuga menziesii | reverse complement strand
AGTCATGATGACTTGGTTGTCAGAGGACTTTCTTATTTCAACAATTCCATCAAACATGTGGATGGAATGGCCTCGCTGTCGAATCTCCACCAAGGACAGCAAGCTTCTCTGCAACTCTGGAAGATAGAGAACATTTTTCAACAAGAAATCAGGGAATCCAGGCATCTTCAGTCGAATGGTTCCCATTCCCTTTGGTTAAAGACTTGACTTATCTGCAAAGTAAACTATGCCATCTATTGTTTCATTAAGCTCTTCAAAACAATATTTTCTAAATGTCATGTGTGATGTTGCACCAGTATCAAGCAGCCAACAATATTTGTAAGATGAAAGTGAAGTCATTTCATTAATTCCAAGATTACATCGTGCAACAATACAAGAATCAGAATATTTACTAGCATCTTGGTCATCTTTCTTCTGGTTATGTTTGTCTTTGATGGAGTCCCACGAAGCCGAGCACTGATCTGATGTGTGTCCAGTATTTCCACAACGCTTGCACTTTGATCTTTTTCTGGAGTTGTTTCTGCCCCCTCTGCCTCTGAAGTTTCTTCTTCCTCTGCCTCTCATGCTGCAATCTCCCTTGGAAGGGTCTTTGGACCGATTCTTTGTTTTCTGAACAAAGTCAAGGGATTCTTCAACAGGCTCGCTTGATTTCTTGATATTTCTAGACCATTTTGAATATGTTTCCTTACCAGTGAGGACATCACCAACAATAGATGCAAAATTGTGCATTTTCAATCTGGAATTTGCAACTTATAGAATACTTGGAAAAAATATGGGATGCAGGTTTAGATTCTTGCTCCTTTACAAATTACAATATGATTCTGCAGCCTATACAAATAATTTTTCATCTTATCAATAGCTCTATATCATTAATTCTAGAGTGCTATTACATGAAAATTACCTTTCAAATACAATAATACATCAACAAAATATCTTGCAGCAGACTTGTTTGTAGTAGCACAACATGGACTCTTCAATGGCAGGTTGTATCTTTGATGAAGTCGCAACACTCTACAGAGAAGAGATAGACCCCCAACTCTGACGGGACAAGGTAGCTCGCAGTAGCTTGAAGAACTTGTAGGCAACTCCACGTAGGCAGCTTCTCTCAGAAAAATTAGGGTTTCCACCCTAAAGAGGACACACCAGTCTTCAGCAAGAAAATTAGGGTTCACTCAGAAAATTGTCACTAGAGGCAACGTCTCTCCACCAACCAGCCTCCAACGCAAAGGAATGATGCCAAAATTTACCTTCACACAACTTCAATCAACAGTTTCACACTCAGGCTTCACGCAGGTGATGTGTGTCCAGCTTCACCCTCAGGAAGAGAACAGTCTTCACACAGTAGCTCCACATTTAATTAGAAGAGCCCACGCTCTGCAAATAGAGTTCAATTAGCTAGAAATTCGATGGCACACCATACTCTTCAACGCAGCATCAAAAGAGTGTTCAATCGTAGCTTCAAGAACAAAAGGAGGTCGATATAGTAGCTCCAGTCGCAGCTCATATATGGTGGAGGCAGCTCACAAAACAAATCAACCAGCGCATATATATACTCCACGCAACATATAGATTTTCAACTTCAGAGAAAAAGTGGACGGTGGGGAAATCCTTCGCTCTTCCCACAAACTATGCAGTGACTTTGCTTTGCTCTAAATACCTCTTCCACTTGAAATTCACAGTTCACGTCTCTCAAAAATCCATCGCACACTCTTGTATCACATCAAGAAATGGTGCAAGTCGAGGCTTTAGATGCGGAGAATATTTCAGCGGCGTGGTTATCATATGGTGTCTGGTGCTGTTGATATTGGGTTGTTCAGGGATGCGGCGATTGCTGATCTGAGGACGCATAAGAGCAATGGCGTGGAGACTAAAGGCAGTGTCCAGCAGGTTGAGGTTTTTGTAGTTTCTACTGAGGTTTGCGCAGAGACAATTGAAGAAGTATTAGACAAAAGATGGAACACCGTTACAAAATTAGGGTTAGGTATACACCGAATGTATGAGCGATAATTCATATGTAATGAAAATAATAGTAAAATTGAGGGCACGCAGGCTGGCAGGAGAAACACATGCAAATGGCAGTCTGGAAATGGACTGGCAAGCAGAATTCCAGGACTGAAATGCAACAGGCAGGAGTTATGGCAAATAGCCAAGCTCTGATACCACTAATAGGTATAACTCCCGATTCAATATTATTCATGGCTAATGCATACATTTATATATTACATGTGACGGTTGTGTTTCACCTTCCGCCCAGCCTTTTCGGCTTCCTATGTAACTGTTCAACTAACTATTTATTTATTTATTTACAATATATAATCCCGACGGATTATATTCTAACACGAAATTTGAGTAAAAACAAAGGGAGATATGTCGAAAATACAAACAAAAAAAGTAGTTTTTTATGACAAATATGTCAATTCAACCATTATGGTTGACTCATTTTATTGGAATTCTATTGGTTCTTGAATTCCAACTCACAAGAACTTGTTGTTGGCGCGTTTTCTTATAAGGCCCATTTTAGACCCCAAATTTCCTCTAATGAGTTTTCTCTTTTTTCAACAAAAACTTAAAAAGGAGTATATTAAACAGGTTATGCACAACCATTCAGTACAAAACACAGTAGCTAAGATATTCTAGAAGTTCAGAGGAATTAGAAACAAAATAGGGCCATAAAGAAGGCCTTCTAAAGCTGACAAGAGTTCTATAGTTTATGAGTTATCACAAACATAGAGTAAATACAGATAAACTATTGATTTAGTAATATGAAAAAAAACATTAACTAAAGGAATTTCATTTCAATTTGCCTGGTTGCCCCACAGGCTGGGTGACAGATTCTTCTTCCATTTTCTGAATAGCTGCTCCTAGATTTTCTTGAGCACGGATTCCCTGGTTCATCTGAACCAAATTCTGGAGGTCCTCCTGAATGCGATCGATTTTATCCATAATTTCTTTCAGATTCATCTCATTATCATCGATTCTTGCATCATGGCAACTAGTTTGATAGGAGACATAGAGAACATCATCAACTAGTTGTTTAACCTCCTTGGCAGTCCCTCTATTATTTGTGATTCCGTTGGAAACAATGTCTGATATGTGCTATATATTAATCTTCAAGTCTATGAACCCTTCGTCGATTCTTCTGCGGTCCTTTTTCAAAGTAGGTAACAGGCCCTTTCAGCATCTTCAGTTGAGGCTGGAACAAATGCAAAGGATGTGACCAAAAGTGGGCGATGCTCATTCCAGAGAGACCCATACACCCTTTAAGAAACCAACACTTACACTAGACGGACTACCCCACACTTCTCTGAGGAAAGGAGGCAAGAAGCAATTCTTTATATTGCCAGAGGGTAGGCATTGACTGCCTAAGATGTAAGAGGCCTGTAAATCTGAAATTGCACACACAGTCGACGTAACTCTCCTTGCCTTGTCGAAACCAAGAAAAACACAGGAAAAATTGCTCACCGGAAATAATCTCTAAGACAAAAGGATAGACAGGCACGAGAAATCAACAGGAAAAAACCTCCCTTCACCAAGCTCTGAGGGAAATATAGATTGTTCTTCTTCGACAGAGGGACGAATGTCAAGCATAAAGGAGAATGGTCAGCCCAAGTGTTATCAACCCCAATGGCACTTCTCCGTCCAAGTGCCGACATTTCCTATGTTGGCACACAAAAGGACATTTATGGATTGAAGGTTGCCTAAAACACTATAGATGGGCATGTTATGAAATACATTCATTATCCATCCAGCTTGCCATTTTTACCTTTGAATATGTCAATTGTTGTACGGGACTTTTCCTATATGCAACCAGCATATATACGTGAATTTTCCTACAGCATGTCGCGTACTGTACACGAGTATTTGTAATTGCAACCCGCGTACAGATCTGTACGCGGGTTTCCCTTAGAGAAACTCGCGCGTCATACAAAGGTTGACAGTATCAATACTCGCGTACGCTTTTCTTTGACATTAAAAATAATAAATCACGATTATTTGAGATTTGTTAAGCCCTTAACTATAACCATCTTAACTGTCTCAACCTCCTCAACCCTCGAAACTGCTTTATTTCACTAAGTATAAATAAAGGCCTTGGGGAGGGTATTAATCAATCATACTTGGAGAGCAAAGTTATGCTGGTGGTGTCTACTCAGAAGTCTTTGGAGCAGTAGAACTCAGAATCCTTTGGTTGCAGAGGAGTCCTTGTGTCAGGCATTGGGTTGTAATCTTAACTCATTCACTATTGTTAATAAAGAGAATCCTTATTCCAAATGCATTTTGAATGTATTTCATGTATTATGATTTGATGAATATTTATGATTAAGCACTCTATATAATGTTTATCTAACATGTCCTATATACATGTATAAGCTTGCATTTGTAGAATTTTCTCTTTACAGGTGAAGGAGAAACATCCCTGAAATATTTGGAGGAGAAGCAGAGCGGAAGAAGATAAATCTAGGATCAACCTTCGTGAATCAGGTGAGTCTATCCTATCTTCTTGTTTCCTTTCTGTACTTTAAAGTTGATTGCCTGCAAGTCTTAAGAGTATGTTGGTAACCCCAGACCTTTGGTTATAAGGTGTTTATTCCTGTACAACAGAACTGGCGACTCCGCTGGGGAGCCCAGACTGCTATAGGTTATTTCTGTCACCCTTGACCAATCTTTGCCTTGAGTTTGTATGTGGTATTTTATCCTGGTTCATGCTTACCATAGTGTTTGAAGGCCTTGTGGATTTTCCTTCTTTTTGAGAAAATTTTGTACCTGTATGCGGGTTTCTCTCATACATAGTTGCATACAGAGGCCTGCATACACAGGTTTCTCTCTAGGACAGTCGCGTATAGTACGCGAGTTTCCCTTATACACAGTCGCGTACAAGCCTGGAAATAGGGATTTTTGGGCTAGGGTTTTCTTGCCCCTGTCCTTTTGTGATTCCTATTTGTTAGTTGGCCCTCTTTATAAACAATGTGCAGTTAGTCTGATGACCTTGGTGGCCTCACCTTGTGCTTTCTTGTAAAGCCCCTTGGGTTTCTTTTGTTTGGATTGTCTTCTGTTTGCATTTTGAAGTAGGTTGGCCTGTTTGGGTTATAGGTTGAAGTGTTTTGCCTGAATCAGTGATCAAGGTTTTGGGAAACATTTTTCCAGTCTATCTTTAGATAATGATTGGTTTGTCACTTACCTTCATGAGTTTGCAGTGATTTCTTGTCATTGTACCCACCCAAGCTAGGGTTCTCGGTCTTTCCTTGTTGGTTGATTCTTGGTTTTATTAACCTGTTTACTTTAGTTTGCTTATTTGATACAGTTGATTTGATCCAAGTATACTCAAGTTTTAGTGCATTTTAGGTGCATAGTAGTGTTTTAGCATTTTAAAAAGTGAAAATAAAAACATTTTCAAGCTTTTTCATTTGCTTTTGCATAAGTAGTTTTTATTTCAGTTTTAAAATATAGTCTCAAAACTACAAAAACATAGTCTTAGTTTCTCTTTATCGTTGCATTTGTTCGTCAATTTATATTTACAAAAAGAAAAAGAAGTTTGCTTTAGTAGTGGTAATTTGCTTTGAAAATAAATACACCTTTACTTTTTTATTTCTTATCGAGTCAAAAACACCATAGTTCATCACTCCATTTCCTTCTGAGTAAGAAACATCCCTTTAAAATGAATGCAATAATTAAAATTTACTAGTAATTTTTATTTTTTAGGGGTCGTTCACCTACTAGCTTAGGCTAGACTTGTGGGATAGGAAGTGTAAACTTCCCATAAGTTTTAAAATTCAGACGTAGTGGACCATTCGATAGGTAAATCCTTGTCTTTATCAATTGTATCTAGGAAGCTCCTCTCAAAAGGGAGTCAAGCACGAGGCTGCATGGAGGAAATGGACTGAGGAGATAACCCTCTGATTCCTTATCAAAACGTAAATCAGGACTTTTACGCATCTAGGGATTCTGTCCTAGACAGAGTTTCGGCTCAGCAACCCTGCCCATGTGTACGAGTCAGGCTTGCGACTGTCCCCCCAGACTGTTGGTATAGCTAAGGTAGCATTTAGTCTCTTGACATTTAGGGTTCATACCTAGGTAAACCGGAAGGCTATTTTTGGTTCACCTTGGATGGGCTTGGAAGGTAACCCTTGTTGTAATTGTGGGAGGGCAGTGGGTGATTCCTCCACTTGTGCCTAAGAACCACTTCAAGGATTCCAAGTAATCATTCTTGAGCTTTCTTCAGGAAAGCATATCTTTCACCCTTGTTGACTGTTTGAGGCTTTAGAAATTTTTATAAGTGTGCTCTATGGTTTTGTCTCTATTTAGTTGGCCTTAGGGTTTGATTTGTTAAATTTTCAATCATGGAGAACCAACCTATAAGAAGGTCAAGAAGGTTGCAAAACCTTCCTCCTCTCGTCACATTGGAACTTCCACCTCCACCCCAAAGGCGAAGATTGGACATGGACGGTTCATTTGAACCGGTAGGAGTAAGTGAAGTTCCAGGTGAACCATCACTTATAGCTAACTGTATTAATCTTGATACAGTTGAGATAGAAGACTTGTAGACTAACTAGTTTGCAAGGAATTTTAATACACCCTTGACTGATTTAAATGATCATGTGATCGTCTAGGTTAGACCTTTTGATTCACCTGTTTTAGGTGTCCCTGTGGGTAGGATTATGTCTACTACGGGAGAAAGTTCTTTTGTTTTCACCTCAGCCGTTCCGGCTGAAGGGGTACTACCTCCCCCGGTAAGTGCCCCTATATCTAGTATACCTTCTATGCCTTTGACTCCAGCGAGCTGGGTGGTCCAACCGCCAGTTCACTCAAACTTAGCAGGTACTTCTAGTGATATGGTTACTGGGATTCCTAGTATACCTATTGTTCCCTCCTCCTTCACATACACTACCCAGAGTGGTCCGGTATGATCCTCGGCTTTCATCCAAGGATTTCCTTAGAATGGGGGGCACATTCCCCCATCCACTCCGTACGTAGCCCCATCACCTTTTTATGTAGGAGTACAGTTTGGAAACAATACCTCTTATGGGAAAAATTTTCAAACTTCGATTTCGGCCCCATTTACAAGCTCTCCCTTTTCGTTATTTAGCGGAGGGATACCTGCTCCTATTTTTCAGACCCCAGTTTCGATTGGGATAGCTCGAACTTCTTATACTGCACCTCCCACTCACAACCCTGTGGCTTACGGATGGAATCCGTTTCAGAGTAATCCACCCGCTTCACAACCGGTGGAAGGGGGAAACCCCACCTTTACTTATGGGCATTCGGGGGCAGGTCCCTCTAATCCCTAGATTGGCACTTTTAGTGCCCCGGTTCGATCCAAGCTTCCGTTCCTGGCAACGTTAAACTTGCTAGATTTGTCTAATTTGATGAATGACCCAGTGAGGCATGACCCCTTGTGGCCACCTGTTCCCACCAAATTGCCATCGGAAATCCCTAAATTCGAGGGAAAAGTTGGTGAAGATCCTAGGGCTCATGCCACCACATTTCATTTATGGTGTTCTTTGAATTCACTGAATGAAGATTCAGTTAGGTTGAGGCTGTTCCAGAGAACCTTAACAAGTACCACGGCAAAATGGTACATTGAGTTACCTTCTGCTGCTTTCAGTAGTTTCTGGGACTTGGCTAGTGCATTCCTTAGCCACTTTCAACTGCCGGGCCAATATGATTTCGAAATGGACTTGTTATCTACCTTTAGACAGAACAAGGCTACCCACATCTCAGATCATATCCAAGAGTGGAGGAGGCGAAAGAGCCTTATAAAATCCAACATCCCTCTTGATTTCTTACTAGAGTGGTTCCTTAAATCCCTGTTGCCCTACATATCTAAGGACGTGTCCACCTCAGGAGTGACGAATGAAGAAGAAGCCATTCTCAGGGCCCAGCAATTGGATTTGATTTATTCACAATCTAGGATCTTGTATGAGATTATCCCTGAAGCACTAAGGCCTACCCACGATGCGGAGAAGCCTAAGCCTGGACCCCATGCCAATGGTGTGGTTGGGTCCATAAACTCTCCCACCGTAGAGTCTTTGGCTACGCAACTTCATCAGTTGTCTGTCAAGCAATCTATAGTGGAGGTAGCAAAGGCTACCCCCTCCCCCTAGAGTGCAAATGTTTTTGCACAGACCTCTCAAAAGGGCAATCAGCAGACCGGTGGGAAGAAAAGAGAGGAAAGAAAGGAGAGGGAAACCAAAACAAGCAGAAACCCGTGAATAGTGCTAATGGGGGCAAGAAAGAAAAGAAGAAGGTTAAATTCCTATGTAAGTTGTGCCATGAGAATCACCTTACTCACCTTTGTCCCCTTATGGAACAAGCCCAGAAGCTGCTTAAAGCTCAACAACTGGCTGTCCTAAAGGATCCTTTTCCCCAAGGGCAGAACTCTGCTTCATCTTCTAATGTAGCAAGGGGCACTCAAAATGCCCCTGACCCAAACTATATCAACATGGTTCGATCTTCGACTTTGTTACAGACGAGGAATACAAACTATGAGAAAGAGACTTCTGAGAAGGGTAAAGCTATAAGTGAAACTTCTAACCCTCTCACGATAGAGAAGCATGTTGAAACTATGCCAAAGATACCGAAAGGTGTCTTCAAGAATACCTTGCATAACCCTAACGCTAGGGCTGCTTCAAAATACTCTGTGGTTGAAGATCTAGCCCAAACCCTATGTGCAATGTCAGCTTTAGAGGTGTTACAGAGCTGTCTCGCCCAGCAGGATGCCCTTTTAACAGCTTTAGGCAGCATGGACTCATCGAGTCTCATGGCGAAATCTCATTTGTCTGATGTTAAAATTCGACTACCTTACTATGTAGCCTTATCAATAGATGTCATCTATGGTGGAAAGACCATTGGAAGGGAAGTTGTTGATGAGGGTGCTTCTACATGTGTTATGTCCTTGTCCTGTTGGAAAGCTCTCGGATCCCCAGAGCTTGTCCTGTCAAACACTCTACTTACTGCTTTCAAAGGAAGGTCCTTCCATTCACATGGTATCCTATCAGCTTTTAAAATTAAGCTGGCAGGGAAAGCAATGTCTCTTGAGGTGGAAGTGATTGATGCACCTTTGGACTATAATTTGCTTCTGGGAAGAAACTGGACCTATGCTATGTCTGTTATTGCGTCAGCCATTTTTCGTGTAGTGGTTTTTCCACATGAGAGAAAGTTGGTTACTATTGACCAACTTGATTTTACTCGAAAAGGTCATTTAGAGTCGAATGAGTCCGTTGTGCCATTGGTTGATCAGGTCAAACCTAATGCACAGAGCTTGGGGGATGGAATGTACACATCATTGATGGGCACATTTGATCTTCCAACTCCAATTAACTATATTGGTTCTACTAGTGTGGGGAATTCCATAGCCATGATTGTTGATAGAACTGATCCTTGGGTTCTCCCTTCCCCTCACGAACCAGAGGTGCCCTTATCAGCAGTGGAAGTAGCTTACCAAGCTATCACTCAAACCACTATTGACTCCATTCTGGATCCTCTCACAGTCTTGGAGGAACTGGAAGAAGTCTATTTGCCCGCATGGGCGGAAAACTCTTTGCACTCTACAGACTATTTAGATATGGTTTTACCTTCTGATGAAGCCATTTTGGAAGCCACAAGTGGAGGTGGTAAGATCTGTGAGGATCTTCACCATCGATCATATTTTTTTCTAGAACTAAGCAGAATTGAAAATCAAGAGTTTCATATGAGACTGTCAGAAGATGTTGATACACCCATCAATCCCTTACCTAGGGAAGGAATGTTTGCCGAGGGGAATATGGAAAATATTTCCACCACTATACCTATTAACATCTCTGTAAATCCTGATGTCATGGAAAACATATATATAGGTGCAAACTGCTCTCCTGAAGAGATTGCTATCTATACTACCTTGTTTAGGAAATTCCGTGATGTCTTTGCCTGGTCATATGAGGAGATGCCAGGCATTGATCCATCGATTGTTGAACACGAAATCCAAACATATCTTGATGACAAACCTGTTCGACAAAAGTTAAGACCTGTTAACCCGCGCAAAGCAGCAGCTGTGAAGGCCGAAGTTGAAAAACTGTTGAAGACTGGTTTTATTTATCCCATAGCTTTGACAAAATGGGTATCCAACCCTGCTTCTGTTGATAAGAAGCAAGGGACCATACGCGTATGTACTGACTTCAAAGATTTGAATAAATCCTGTCCTAAGGACAACTATCCCACACCATTTATAGACCAGATTATAGATGCTTGTGCAGGAAGTGAAGTGTTCTCGTTTATGGATGGTTTCTCTGGATTCAATCAAATTCAAATAAAACCGGAAGACCAACACAAAACTACTTTCATTTGTCCTTGGGGTACCTTCACGTACAAAAAAATGCCCTTTGGATTGAAAAATGTTGGGGCAACCTTTCAACGGGCTATGAACTTTTCCTTCCATGATATCAAAGCCATTGTCAAACCTTACCTTGATGATCTTCTAGCTCATTCTCGTAAGAGGATTCAACATCCAGATCACTTACGGTTTATATTTGAGAGATGCAAATATTATAAAATCCACTTGAAACCGCACAAGTGTGTATTCTGTGTCAGGTCAGGAATATTGCTCGGGTTCATTGTCTCTAATAGAGGCATCCAGGTGGATCCATTAAAAGTAGAGGCCATTGTAAATCTGCCTCCTCCTCGTTCTATCAGGAAACTTCAAAGCCTGCAAGGGAAGTCTAATTTTCTTCGACGTTTTATTGTTAACTATGCCAAGATTACCAAGGGTTTCACGCACCTGCTTAAACAAAACACCCCATTTGTATGGGATGAAACTGCACAACTCGCTTTCGAGGCATTGAAAAAATCTTTGTTGTTGACACCTTTACTGCGTCCGACAAATTATTCTAGGGATTTTATATTGTATCTGGCCGCGTCTGAGTCGACCATTAGGGTAGTACTGGTCCAGGAGGACGATAAGTGCGTAGAGCATGTCGTTTATTATCTTAGCTGTGTTTGGCCGGACCTGAACTCAGGTACTCCCATGTTGAGAACTTAGCCTTAGCAACTCTCTATGCTGTTCATAGGTTACGTCACTACATTTTACTAAGGACCACAACAGTAGTGGCGGATGTGAATCTGTTTCAATGTGTTTTGTCCCGACAGATTGTTGGGGGGAAATTCAACAAATGGATAGTCATTCTCCAAGAGATTGGCTTGGATTTTTATTCCACTAAGTCTAAAAAGTCCTTAGTTTTTGCTGAGCTTATAATAGAATTTCCTACTGAAGAAGATGTAACCGTTGAAGATGACTCATTCCTAGATGAGCATATCTTCTTGATATCCACCTCTGATCCTTGGTAGAGGGATATTCTTATATATCTCTAGACTTTGAAGTATCCTGCAGCTTACTTATGGGAGGAACAATGTAAATTACGCCTTCATGCTAAGAACTACCTCATCATAGGAGATACATTATATCGAAGGGGGGTAGATTCCATTTTGCATCGATGCCTTACCCATGAGGAAGCGGAGATTATCCTGAATGATTCCCATAGTGGAGCGTGTGGGGGTCATTTATCTGGGTTAGCAACGGCCCAGAAGATATTACGTGCCAGTTATTTTTGGCCCACGATCTTCAAAGATTGTGTGGAAGCAGTGAAGCGTTGTCATCCTTGCTAGCTTTACACCAGGAAAATGTGGTCACATCCTTCTCCGTTGTTTCCCGTTGTCTCGGTAGGCCCCTTCATGAAATGGGGGATTGATTACGTGACATGCAACCCAGCCTCAGCTGGGGGGCATAAATATATTATTGTCGTTGTTGACTATTTTACGAAATGGGCAGAGGCAATGCCTACTTTTAAAGCCGATGGGGAAACAATAGCTTTCTTCGTATTCAATCAGATTATAGCACGGTTTGGTATACAGAAAGTGATTGTCACTGACCATGGCAGTCATTTTGAAAATAGCATGATGACGAAACTGACCACTATGCTTGGATTCAGACAAGAACATTCATCTTCATACTATCAACAAGCAAACGGTCAGGTTGAGGCTGTAAACAAGACTTTAAAAACTATCCTTAAACGTACAATTGATGCAGCCCGTTCTAACTGGCACATCATGCTATATCCTACTCTTTGGGCCTACCGAACTAATGTAAAAACTGATACGTGTTTCTCCCCCTTCCAACTCATCCATGGAGTGGAAGCAGTTAACCCGATTGAGTGTGAAATCCCGTCTCTAAAAATAGCTATTCATGTGTTACCCGATACGACAGAGCTTGAGGAACGTCTAGTACATTTAGAACACCTTGATGAACAGCGTAGAGATGCGCTGAATACTAATCAAGCTCACAAGAATAGGGTCAAAAATAAATATGATAATTCGGTCAAACCTCGGGTTTTCTCTGAGGGGGAACTTGTTTTGCTTTGGGACCAAGACAAAGAACCCCTGGGGGCAGGAAAATTCAAGGCCATGTGGTTAGGGCCTTATGTCATGTCGAAGGTCTTAAAGAAAGGCGCATATGAGTTAATTGATTTTGATGGGAACAAGCTGCCTGAGCCTAGAAATGGGCTCTACCTGAAAAATTACTATGCTTAGGCTTAGCGCTTTTTCTTGTATTTTTATTGTATGTATTTTTATGTACATTAGTTTGTCGGTTTTGTTTTTTATACCATCTGCTGGTTGTTGCAGATGTCTTCTGAGAGGTATATAGGTTTCGCCGATGGCGCCAGCCACCACACTTGTAATCTAACTTCAGAAGCGTGGGTCATTTACTCTCCCTCAGGACAGCTAGTTGCCACAGGAGGTGCTTGCTTAGGTCCTGCTTCTAATAATGTTGTTGAATATAGGGTTGTAATTGAGCTTCTATGGGATGCTTTGTCACGTGGTATCACCCAGCTCGAAGTCCATCTGGACTCTCAACTGGTGGTTTCCCAGCTCAATCAAGCTTATCAGGTGCGAAACCCTATTATATTATGTCAGTTCATGCAAATTAGGTTATTGGAAAGAAATTTTGAATTTATTATATTCAATCACATTCCAAGAAATCAGAATTCATTGACTGATGCATATGCTAATTACATTTTAGATTGGCATCTAACACACATTTCATAAAAATATACAGCATGCACATAAAAAACACTTGTAAATAAACCGACAACAATATATATATATGTAAGTATCTGTCCATAGATAGGTCGAGTCTGATCCTCAAATCCAGTCATAACTGTATAATATACAAAAAATATACAAAATGTGGATCGCAGTCCATCAAAATGTCCTAGATCTAAATAGGACCACCCTAGTCACTTGGACCACCTTGGTCCCCATGGTATCTCTGTACTCTGGCTTCCTCAGCCTTTCAGCTTCGGCAGCCTTCACAGCATCTATGTATACAAGAACTGCTCTGGCCACTCACCTCAAAAGGCGTAACCAGACAGGTGGAACTCCAACCACAAACTCCTACATGACAGCCAGGATATGCTCTATTCACAAAGTGGGAACTCTTTGGGTAAGCCTGGCCAGCTTCCCCTCCAGAACCCTAATAATCCCCGGGTCTTCACCTACAACAAACGTGGATGCCCCTCAGGGCGGACCGGTCCAATATCTGCATTTTGACATGTTTATAGGATTAAAACTTGTATACATATGTATATATCTATCATTTTAAAATTCATAAAAATTTTAAAAAATGTTAAAAATTAAAAAAATTTACCTAGCTCTCCCCATGCTCCTCCTGGAGGGAGGACAAGGTCTGGATCACCTCAAAAATCCATGCTGGCATACGGAAACTGCTCTAGTGCTGGTAGCTTCCGCTCCCACTAGATGTAGAATTCATCATCGTACACACTTTGCACTAAGTCTCCTCCTCCTTGACGGAGGAAGATGTATCCCCATCTCCTCAGCCCCAGCTGACGTGGAGATCGGACTGGTAGGGGTATGGCGGGGCTCAACCCTGGTACTCTCGAAGAAGAATAAGGCCACCAATATTCTAGAATACCCAAATTTCTTCCGCCTTCCTCTCTTGCAATCAGAGAGTTGTTTTCTCATAATGGGGACAACTCCTGAACACCAATCATATAGGGCACGCTGCATACAATCCACTTCCAATCTCATTTGGTTCCATGTAGCTAGATGTAATGAAGAGGATCCTGCAATCCTCACAATGGTGCTCGCTAGTACCTGTAGTGTGAAAGCATAGATATTTGCAATAGGGACACAACTCCCTCTCTTCTAAGTACCTGGTGTGCAGAACACATCAATGTAGTTTTGGACACTTAAAGGATCACCGCCCTTCCAGTGCCCTCTAAGTTGACTAGTGCTCCTCGTCATGACAGGCCGAAAATAAAATATATGTTCGCAGAAGTAATTTCTAAATTCTCACCCTATAGGTCAAACATCCCCAAATCATGATCCCAGTAGTTGATCATGAACTCCAATAAATGGACATTGTCCTGCATGGGTGATGTGCAAAATAATTTTAACAACCCACTCGTTCGTAAAGCATGTATGGTGGGCGCACTTTGGAGCGCTTCTTGGTCCATATCCTCATGTTCCCATTCCCTCCATTCCAACACCATCTTCACATCTAGCAAAACAAGTATTATGATTCATCAATTTCATATAAAATTTCAAAATTTTTGCCTTAAATTAGCTTTTTATCCTTCACGCAGTACACACGACTGTCTAGTTAAACATGTCGCGTACTGTACGCGACTGTCTCTAAAGGAAACCCATGTACAGAACGCGTGTACGCGAGTGCTCACACTGTAAACCCACGTACACGCTGTGACATGCTTTAGGATGCTTCAAACAATGAAATTGGGACTCAAAATTGAAAATTGTTAGGATCAAATTGAAGAGCTTGGGGTGTAGGCTTACCTACAACTTGCGGAATTGGATTTCGTCCACTAGATTGTCCACACCGATCGAATGAAGGTAGAGGTAAAAACTTGCTTCTTATGGATAAAATTCAAAATGGTGAGGTTTGTTTTAATTTTTGAACTATTTATAGAAATTTTATTTCTTAAAGTGGGTTTTTCCCTATAGTTTGAAATGTATTCAACTAATACCATATCTCTTTTTTCCTTGTAACAGGTTTTTCATCATTATAAAGTGTTTTTTGCTCCCATAGGGTGGTTTTGACATTTCTAATGCATTGTTTGCATCTATACTTAATCCATGTTAACCTTAGCAATCAACATTTTTCCACGGACTATGGTATTTTAAACCATTAGTTCCCTATTTTTACCATTGTTCTTTTGTGTATAGGACCTTCTTTTCATGAGTATCCTCTTTTAAAACCTATGTTGTCTTTTGATACTCATGCCGCAGTTGTTTCAGGTACAGGGGTATCCTTTTAGCTATTTTTCATGCCAAATAGAGCTTCTTTTTTAAACTCTTTTTACAAGCTATCTCTTTATAGGACTCCCCACCCTTATGGAGTTTTCCTTAAGCCCAAGTCTAAATCCTTCAAAATAGACTTGACTGCCGAGTTAACTTGTCCGTTCAAGCTTGTTAAGAATATGTGAATGGGCATCCGCATCGGTGGTAGGTTATCTCTTTCTTGGACCATGCGGAATAATATGAGAAATGATCCCTCTCTTTTCTATTTTGAATTGAGAAGAGTATTCTCAGGCATAGGTTTATCACTTTTCTGGACCTGAGGGACTAAATTTACGGAAAAGGAACTCTCAGTATGAGCTTAGTTTTCTCTTTTTCATGCTCTGGACCTAAACATGAAAAATATTCCGAGTGTACTTTGTGTCTTTGTCATGCTCGTTAAAAACTTAAGAACAAGGCAACGAGTTTATTGTTGTAAGCCCCATTTCTCGTAATCAAATGGATCTTTCCAAGTGATCTTGCTTTCCTTCACACTCGTAAAACTCAAGCTATTCATGCTGTTCTGGAAGGAGCGTTGGGTAGGTGGTAATTTAACCTTTTTTGAACCTCCCTGACTAAGTACGAAAAAGGTTCACCTTTTCTTCTATGGAAGTCAAGAGAGTTCTTTTGTGGTATGTTTTATACTTTTTCGGCCTCAGGAGACTAAATTGGATGAAAAAGGACCCCCCTGGAGTCTTTTTTGGAGTTTTCAGACTCTCAAAATGTGAAAACACTAACTGAGCATGTACTAGTTCAGGCTCATTAAATCCACGAATCAGTAACACTATCAAGCATTATTTTCTCTTTTCTTCAAGCTTGTTAAAAAATGAAGAGAGATCCGACTTGACTTTCCTGGACTCATTAAAATTTAACAAGGAAGGTAAGGAAGAATTTTTCTCTTGTTTTCAGTTAGTGGCAGCATGTCATCCTTGAACATAGCACTCTCTTTTTTTTTCCGATACCCATGTCTCAGTGTTCACTTTCATTTCAGCTATTACTTCGAGTTTACTACTCCTCCTCTTGTTCGTTATACCTAGGGAATCTGATCGTGTCTCCTACATGACAGATAAGTCTAGTTGTTTTATCTATAAGTTCAAAGCTGCCTTGGGCCATCTCTATTTTGTGCTCATTGTTCAAGGACTCAACCCAATGTTTGATCTTTATCCTGATCCCATCATTGTTATATCTGTTATCTATTGTGTCTCCCTTCTTTTGCTAAGTTCCTAGTCACTCTTGTGATCCGTTGGAGGATCTATTGCCTTCCTTATCATAGCATGGTTCCATTTCAGTATTTCCTGATGACGAAGACCTAGATTTTCGACAATAGTACCTCAAGATTCACTTTTATCATTGGTGAATTCCTTTGCTTCAGTTGTCAATTATCACCTATTAATTAACCAACTGTTGAATCCTTTCCATGTTCGACTTCAACTTACATTTATTCACATGGCTTGGATTGTACTGGTTTTTTGGTATTATTTATGAATACCTTAGTTCCTCACCTATGGACTAAGTTGCATAAGATTATGGTCCATTTATGTACACAGCTTCCAGATCTTTGAAGACTCACACATTAGGGGGCATTTTTTATCAACCCCAATGGCACTTCTCTGTCCGAGTGCCGACATTTCCTATGTTGGCACACAAAAGGAAATTTATGGATTGAAGGTTGCCTAAAACACTATAGATGGGCATGTTATGAAATACATCAATTATCCATCCAGCTTTCCATTTTTACCTTTGAATATGTCAATCGTTGTACACGCCTTTGCCTATATGCAACCAGCGTAGATACGCGACTTTTCCTACAGCATGTCGCGTACTGTACGTGAGTATTTGTAATTGCAACCCATGTATAGATCTGTACGCGAGTTTCCCTAAGAGAAACTCGTGTTTCATACACGGGTTGCCAGTATCAATACCCACATATGCTTTCCTTTGACATTAAAAATAATAAATCGCAATTATTTGGGATTTGTTAAGCCCTTAACTATAACCATCTTAACTGTCTCAACCTCCTCAACCCTTGAAAGTGTCTTATTTCAATAAGTATAAATAAAGGCCTTAGGGAGGGTATTAATCAATCATACTTGGAGAGAAAAGTTATGCTGGTGGTGTCTATTCAGAAGTATTTGGAGCAGTAGAACTCAGAATCCTTTGGTTGCAGAGGAGTCCTTGTCTCAAGCATTGGGTTGTAATCTTAACTCATTCACTATTGTTAATAAAGAGATTCCTTATTCCAAATGTGTTTTGAATGTCTTTCGAATGTCTTTCATGTATTATGGTTTGATGAATATTTATGATTAAGCACTCTATATACTGTTTATCTGGCCTGTCCTATATACATGTATAAGCTTGAATTTGAAGAATTTTCTCTTTACAGGTGAAGGAGAAACATCCCTGAAAGCTTTGGAGTAGAAGAAGAGCGGAAGAAGATAAATCTAGGATCAACCTTCGTGAATCGGGTGAGTCTATCCTATCTTCTTGTTTCCTTTCTGTACTTTAAATTTGATTGCCTGCAAGTCTTAAGAGTATATTGGTAACCCCAGAAATTCGGTTATAAGGTGTTTATTCCTGTACAACAGAACCGACGACTTCACTGGGGAGCCCAGACTGCTATAGGTTATTTCTGTCACCCTTGACCAGTCTTTTCCTTGAGTTTGTGTGTGGTATTTTATCCTGGTTCATGCTTACCATAGTGTTTGAAGCCCTTGTGGATTTTCCTTCTTTTTGAGAAACTTTTGTACATGTACGCGGGTTGCTCTCATACACAGTCACGTATAGAGGCCTGCATACGCGGGTTGCTCTCTAGGACAATCGCGTATAGTACACGAGTTTCCCTTTTACACAGTCACGTACAAGCCTAGAAATAGGGTTGTTTGGGCTAGGGTTTGCTTCTCCCTGTCATTTTGTGGTTCTTGTGCTTTCCTGTAAAGCCCCTTGGATTTCTTTTGTTTGGAATGTCTTCTGTTTGCAATTTGAAGTAGGTTGGCCTTTTTGGGTTATAGGTTGAAGTGTTTTGTCTGAATCAGTGATCAGGGTTTTGGGCAATGTTTTTCTAGTCTATCTTTAGATAGTGATTGGTTTGTCACTTAACTTCGTGAGTTTGCAGTGATTTCTTGTCATTGTACCCACCCAAGCTAGGGTTCCCAGTCTTCCTTTGTTGGTTGATTCTTGGTTTTATTAACCTATTTACTTCAGTTTGCTTATTTTATACAGTTGATTTGATCGAAGTATACTTAAGTTTTAGTGCATTTTAGGTGCATAGTAGTGTTAGATTCCAATCTAAAATGTAATTAGCATATGCATCAGTCAATGAATTCTGATTTCTTGGAATGTGATTGAATATAAAAAATTCAAAATTTCTTTCCAATAACCTAATTTGCATGAACTGACATAATAGAATAGGGTTTTGCACCTGATAAGCTCGATTGAGTTGGGAAACCACCAGTTGAGAGTCTAGACGGACTTCGAGTTGGGTGATACCACATGACAAAGCATCCCATAGAAGCTCAATTATAGCCCTATATTCAACAACATTATTAGAAGAAGGACCTAAGCAAGCGCCTCCTGCAGCAACTAGCTGTCCTGAGGGAGAGTAAATGACCCACACTGCTGAAGCTAGATTACAAGTGTGGTGGATGGCACCATCGGCGAAACCTATATACCTCTCACAAGACATCTGCAACAACCAGCAGATGGTATAAAAAACAAAACCGACAAACTAATGTACATAAAAATACATACAATAAAAATACAAGAAAAAGCACTAAGCCTAAGCATAGTACTTTTTCAGGTAGAGCCCATTTCTAGGCTCAGACAACTTGTTCCCATCAAAATAAATTAACTCATATGTGCCCTTCTTTAAGACCTTCGACACGACATAATGCCCTAACCACATGGCCTTGAATTTTCTTGCCCCCAGGGGTTCTTTGACTTGGTCCCAAAGCAAAACAAGTTCCCCCTCAAAGAAAACCCGAGGTTTGACCGACTTATCATATTGATTTTTGACCCTATTATTGTGAGCTTGATTAGTAGTCAATGCATATCTATGTTTTTCATCAAGGTGTTCTAAATGTACCAGACGTTCCTCAAGCTCTGTCGTATCGGGAAACACATGAGTAGCTATTTTTAGAGACAGGATTTCACACTCAATCAGGGTAACTACTTCCACTCCATGGACGAGTTGGGAGGGGGAGAAACCCGTAGCAGTTTTTATATTAGTTCGGTAGGCCCAAAGAGTAGGATATAGCATGATGTGCTAGTTAGAATGGGCTGGATCAATTGTACATTTAAGGATAGTTTTTAAAGTCTTGTTTATAGCCTCAACCTGACCGTTTGCTTGCGAATAGTATGAAGATGAATGTTCTTGTCTGAATCCAAGCATAGTGGTGAGTTTCGTCATCATGCTATTTTGAAAATGACTGCCATGGTCAGTGACAATCACTTTGGGTATACCAAACTGTGCTATAATTTGATTGAATACGAAGAAAGCTTTTGTTTCCCCGTCGGCTTTAAAAGTAGATATTGCCTCTACCCATTTTGTAAGATAGTCAACAATGACAATAATATATTTATGCCCCCCAGCCGAGGCTGGGTTGCATGTCACATAATCAATCCCCCATTTCATGAAGGGGCCTACCGAGACAACGGGAAACATTGGAGCGGGATGTAACCACATTTTCCTAGTGTAAAGCTGGCAAGGATGACAGCGCTTCACTGCTTCCACACAATCTTTGAAGATCATGGGCCAGAAATAACCGACACATAATATCTTATGGGCCATTGCTAACCTAGATAAATGACCACCACACGTTGTACTATGGGAATCATTCAGGAATATCTCCGCTTCCTCATGGGTAAGGAATCAATGCAAAATGGAATCTACCCCCCTTCGATATAATGTATCTCCTATGATGAGGTAGTTCTTAGCATGAAGGCGTAATTTACGTCATTCCTCCCATGAGGAAGCTACAGGATACTTCAAACTTTGGAGATATATAAGAATATCCCTGTACCAAGAATCATAGGTGGATATCAAGAAGATATGCTCATCTGGGAATGAATCATCTTCAATGGCTACATCTTCTTCAGTAGGAAATTCTGTTATAAGCTCAACAAAAACTAAGGACTTTTTAGACTTAGCGGACTGAAAAACCAAGTCAAACTCTTGGAGAATGACTATCGATTTGTTGAATTTTCCCCCAAGAATCCATTGGGACAAAACATATTGAAACGGATTCACATCCGCCACTACTGTTGTGGTCCTCAGAAAAATCTAGTGATGTAACCTCTGAACAGCATAGACAACTGCTAAGGCTAATTTCTCTACATGGGAGTACCTGAGTTCAAGTCCGGCCAAAGCACGGCTAAGATAATAAATGACATGCTCTACGAGCTTATCGTCCTCCTAGACCAGTACTACCCTAATGGTCGACTCAGACACGACCAGATACAATATAAAATCCCTAGAATAATCTAGCGGACGCAGTAAAGGTGCCGACAACAAAGATTTTTCCAATGCCTCGAAAGTGAGTTGTGCAGTTTCATCCCATAAAAATGGGGTGTCCTATTTAACCAAGCGCATGAAACCCTTGGTAATCTTGGCATAGTTAACAATAAAACATCGAAGAAAATTATACTTCCCTTGCAGGCTTTGAAGTTGCCTGATAGAACGAGGACGAGGCAGATTTACAATGGCCTCTACTTTTAATGGATTCACCTGGATGCCTCTATTAGAGACAATGAACCCAAGAAATCTTCCTGACTCGACACAGAATACACACTTGTGGGGATTCAAGAGGATTTTATAATATCTGCATCTCTCAAATATCAACCGTAAGTGATCTGGATGTTGAATCCTCTTACGAGAATGAGCTGGCAGATTGTCAAGGTAAGGTTCGACAATGGATTTGATATCATGGAAGGAAAATTTCATAGCCCGTTGAAAGGTTGCCCCAACATTTTTCAATCCAAAGGGAATTTTTTTGTACGTGAAGGTACCCCAAGGAAAAATGAAAGTAGTTTTATGTTGGTCTTCCGGTTTTACTTGAATTTGATTATATCCAGAGAAACCATCCATAAACGAGAACACTTCACTTCCCGCACAAGCATCTATAATCTGGTCTATAAATGGTGTGGGATAGTTGTCCTTAGGATAGGATTTATTCAAATCTCTGAAGTCAGTACAGAGGCGTATGGTCCCCTGCTTCTTATCAACAAGAACAGGGTTGGATACCCATTCTATCAAAGCTATGGGATAAATAAAACCAGCTTTCAACAGTTTTTCAACTTCGGCCTTCACAGTCGCCGCTTTGCGTGGGTTAACAGGTCTTAACTTTTGTCGAACACGTTTGGCATCAAGATATGTTTGGATTTCTTGTTCAACAATCGATGGATCAATGCCTGGCATCTCCTCATATGACCAGGAAAAGACATCATAGAATTCCTTAAATATGGCAGTATAGATAGCAATCTCTTCAGGAGAGCAGTTTGCACCTATATATATGTTTTCCACGACATCAGGATTTACAAAGATGTTAATAGGTATAGTGGCAGAAATATTTGCCATATTCCCCTCGGCAAACATTCCTTCCTTGGGTAAGGGATTGATGGGTGTATCAACATCTTCTGGCAATCTCATATGAAACTCTTGATTTTCTATTCTGCTTAGTTCTGGAAGAAAATAGGATCGATGGTGAAGATCCTCACAGATCTTACCACCTCCACTCGTGGCTTCCAAAATGACTTCATCAGAAGGTAAAACCATATCTAAACAGTTCGTAGAGTGCGAAGAGTTTTTTTCCCATGCGGGAAAATAGACTTCTTCCAGGTCCTCCAAGATTGTGAGAGTATCCGGAATGGAGTCAATAGTGGTTTGAGTGATAGCTTGGTAAGCTACTTCCGCTGCCGATAAGGGCACCTCTAGTTCATGGGGGGGAGGGAGAACCTAAGGATCAGTCCTATCAACAACTGTGGCTATGGACTTCCCCACACTAGTAGAACCAATACAGTTAATCGGGGCTGGAACATCAAATATGCCCATTAGTGATGTGTACTTTCCATCCCCCAAGCTCTGTGCAGCAGGTTTGACCTAATCAACCAATGGCACAGCAGACTCATTAGACTCTAAACGGCCTTTTCGAGTAAAATCAAGTTGGTCAACAGTAACCAACTTTCCCTCATGTGGAAAAAACACTACACGAAAGATGGCCGATGCAATAGCAGACATAGCATAGGTCCAGTTTCTTCCCAGAAGAAAATTATAGTCCAAAAGTGCATCAATCACTTCCACCTTAACAGACACTGCTTTCCCTGCCACCTTAATTTCAAAAGCCAGTAGGATACCATGCGGATGGAAGGACCTTCCATTGAAAGCAGTAAGTAGAGTGTTTGACGGAACCAGCTCTGGGGATCTGAGAGCTTTCCAACAGGCCAAGGACATAACACATGTAGAAGCACCCTCATCAACAACTGCCCTTCCAATGGTCTTTCCACAATGGATTACATCTATTGATAAGGATACATGGTAAGGGAGGTGAATTTTAACATCAGAAAAATGAAATATCACCATGAGACTCGATGAGTCCATGCTACCTAAAGCTGTCAAAAGGGCATCCCACTAGGCAGGACAACTCTATAACACCTCTAAAGCTGACATTGCACACAGGGTTTGGGCTAGATCTTCAACCATGGAGTATTTTGAAGCAGCCCTAGCGTTAGGGTTATGCAAGGTCTTCTTGAAGAAACCTTTCAGTATCTTCGGCATAGTTTCAGCAGGCTTCTCTATCGTGAGAGGGTTAGAAGTTTCACCTATAGCTTTACCCTTCTCAGAAGTCTCTTTCTCATAGTTTTTATTCCTTGTCTATAACAAAGTCGAAGATCGAACCATGTTGATATAGTTTAGGTCAGGGGCATTTTGAGTTCCCTCTGCTACATTAGAAACTGAAGCAGAGTTCTACCCTTGGGGAAAAGGATCCTTCAGGACAGCCGGTTGTTGAGCTTTAAGCAGCTTCTGGGCTTGTTCCATAAGGGGACAAAGGTGAGTAAGGTGATCCTCGTGGCATAACTTACACAGGAATTTAACCTTCTTCTTTTCTTTCTTGCCCCCATCAGCACTATTCACGGGTTTCTGCATGTTTTGGTTTCCCTCTCCTTTATTTCCTCTCTTTTTCTTCCCACCGGGCTGCTGATTGCCCTTTTGAGAGTTCTGTGCAAAAACATTTGCACTCTGGGGGGAGGGGGCAGCCTTTGCTGCCTCCACCATAGACTGCTTGACAAACAACTGATGAAGTTTATTAGCCAAAGACTCTACGGCGGGATATTTTACGGACCCAACCACACCATCGGCATGGGGTCTAGGCTTAGGCTTCTCCGCATTGTGGGTAGGCCTCGGTGCTTCAAGGATAATCTCATACAAGATCCCAGATTGTGAATAAATCAAATCCAATTACTAGGCCCTGAGAATGGCTTCTTCTTCATTCGTCACTCCTGAAGTGGACACGTCCTTAAATATGTAGGGAAACATGGATTTAAGGAACCACTCTAGTAAGAACTCAAGAGGGATGGTGGCTTTTATAAGGCTCTTTCGCCTCCTCCACTCTTGGATATGATCCGAGATGTGGCTAGCCTTGTTCTGCCTAAAGGTAGATAACAAGTCCGTTCCGAAATCATATCGGACCGGAAGCTGAAAGTGGCTAAGGAATGCACTAGCCAAGTCCCAGAAACTACTGAAAGTAGCAGAAGGTAACTCAATGTACCATTTTTCCGCGGTACTTGTTAAGGTTCTCTGGAATAGCCTCAACCTGAATGAATCTTCATTTAGTGAATTTGAAGAACACCATAAATGAAATGTGGTGGCATGAGCCCCACGATCTTCACCAACTTTGCCCTTGAATTTAGGGATGTCCGATGGCAACTTGGTGGGAACAGGTGGCCACGAGGGGTCATGCCTCACCGGGTCATTCATCAACTTAGAAAAATATGGAAAGTTTAACGTTTCTGGGAATGGAAGCTTGGGTCGAACTGGGGAAACAAAAGTGTCAATCTGGGGATTAGAGGGAACTGCCCCCGAATGCCCATAAGTAAAGGTGGGGTTGCCCCCTGCCACCGGTTGTGAAGCAAGTGGATTACTCTAAAATGGATTCCATCCATAAGCCACAGCGTTGTGAGTGGAAGGTGTAGTATAAGAAGTTTGGGCTGTCCCAATTGAAACTGGGGTCTGAAAAATAGGAGCAGATATCCCTCCGCTAAATAACGAAAAGGGAGAGCTCGTAAACGAGGCCGAAATCAGAGTTTGAAAACTTTTCCCATAAGAGATATTGTTTCCAAACTGCACTCCTACATAAGAAGGTGATGGGCCTACGTACAGAGTGGATGGGGGAATGTGCCCCCCATTCCAAGAAAATCCTTGGACGAAAGCCGAGGATCATACCAAACCACTCTGGGTAGTGTATGTGAAGGAGGAAGGAACAGTAGGTATACTAGGAATCCCAGTAACCATATCACCAGAAGTACCTAATAAGTTTGAGTGAACTGGCGGTTGGACCACCCAGCTCGCTAGAGTCAAAGGCGTAGAAGGTATACTAGATCTAGGGGCACTTACTGGGGAGGTAGTACCCCTTCAGTCGGAACGGTTGAGGTGAAAACAAAAGAACTTTCTCCTGCAGTAGACATAATCCTACCCACAGGGACACCTAAAATAGGTGAATCAAAAGGTCTAACCTAGACGATCACAGGATCGTTTAAATCAGTCAAGGGTGTGTTAAAATTCCTTGCAAACTTGTCAGTCTGCAATTCTTCTATCTCAACTGTATCAAGATTAAAATGGTTAGCTATAAGTGATGGTTCAACTGGAACTTCACTTACTCCTACCGGTTCAAATGAACCGTCCATGTCCAATCTCCGCCTTTGGGGTGGACGTGGAGGTTCCAATGTGACGAGAGGAGGAAGCTTTTGCAACCTTCTTGACCTTCTTATAGGTTGGTTCTCCATGATTGAAAATTTAACAAATCAAACCCTAAGGCCAACTAAACACAGACAAAACCACAGAGCACACTTATAAAAATTCCTAAAGCCTCAAATAGTCAACAAGGGTGAAAGATATGCTTTCCCAAAGAAAGCTCAAGAATGATTATTTGGTGTCCTTGAAGTGGTTCTTAGGCACAAGAAAAGGAATCACCCACCGCCCTCCCACACTTACAACAAGGGTTACCTTCCAAGCCCGTCCAAGGTGAACCAGAAATAGCCTTCCGGTTTACCTAGGTATGAACCCTAAATGTCAAGAGACTAAAGGCTACCTTAGTTATACCAACAGTCTGGGGGGACAGTTGCAAGCCTAACTCGTACGCATGGGCAGGGTAGCTGAGCCAGAAAATATGTCTAGGACAGAATCCCCATATGCATAAAAGTCCTGATTTACATTTTGACAAGGAATCAGAGGGTTATCTCCTCATTCCAATGCCTCCACGCGGCCTCGTGCTTGACTCCCTTTTGAGAGGAACTTCCCAGATACAATTGATAAAGACAAGGATTTTCCTATCAAATGGTCCACTATGTCTGAATTTTAAAACTTATGGGAAGTTTACACTTCCTATCCCACAAGTCTAGCCTAAGCTAGTAGGTGAACAGCCCCTAAAAAATAAAAATTACTAGTAGATTTTAATTATTTTGTTCATTTTAAAGGGCTATTTCTTACTCAGAAGGAAATAGAGTGATGAACTATGGTGTTTTTGACTCGATAAGAAATAAAAAAGTAAAGGTGCATTTATTTTCAAAGCAAATTACCACTACTAAAGAAAACTTCTTTTTCTTTTTGTAAATATAAATTGACGAACAAATGCAACGATAAAGAGAAACTAAGACTATGTTTTTGTAGTTTTGAGATTATATTTTAAAACTAAAATAAACACTACTATGCACCTAAAATGCACTAAAACTTGAGTATACTTGGATCAAATCAACTGTATAAAATAATCAAACTGAAGTAAACAGGTTAATAAAACCAAGAATCAACCAACAAGGGAAGACCGGGAACCCTAGCTTGGGTGGGTACAATGATAAGAAATCACTGCAAACTCATGAAGGTAAGTGACAAACCAATCACTATCTAAAGATAGACTGGAAAAACATTGCCCAAAACCCTAATCACTGATTCAGACAAAACACTTCAACCTATGACCCAAACAGGCCAACCTACTTCAAAATGCAAATAGAAGACAATCCAAACAAAAGAAACCCAAGGGGATTTACAAGAAAGCACAAGGTGAGGCCACCAAGGTCATCAGACTGACTGCACAACATTTATAAAGAGGGACAACTAACAAAAAATAATCACAAAAGGACAGGGACAAGCAAACCCTAGCCCAAAAATCCCTATTTCCAGGCTTGTAAGCGACTGTGTACAAGGGCAACTTGCATACTGTACGTGACTGTCCTAGAGAGAAACCCACATATGCAGGCCTCTGTATGCGACTGTGTATGAGAGCAACCCACGTATAGGTACAAAATTTTCTCAAAAAGAAGGAAAATCCACAAGGGCTTCAAACACTATGGTAAGCATGAACCAGGATAAAATACCACACACAAACTCAAGGCAAAGACTAGTCAAGGGTGACAGAAATAACCTACAGCAATCTGGGCTCCCCAGTGGAGTCTCCAATTCTGTTGTACAGGAATAAACACCTTATAACCGAAGGTCTAGGGTTACCAACATACTCTTAAGACTTGCAAGCAATCAACTTTAAAGTACAGAAAGGAAACAAGAAGATAGGATAGACTCACCCGATTCATGAAGGTTGATCCTAGCTTTATCTTCTTCTGCTCTGCTTCTCCTCCAAAGATTTCAGGGATGTTTCTCCTTCACCTGTAAAGAGAAAATTCTCCAAATGCAAGCTTATACATGTATATAGGATAGGTTAGATAAACAGTATATAGAGTGCTTAATCATAAATATTCATCAAACCATAATACATGAAATACATTCAAAACACATTTGGAATAAGGATTCTCTTTATTAACAATAGTGAATGAGTTAAAATTACAACCCAATGCCTGAGACAAGGACTCCTCTGCAACCAAAGGATTCTGAGTTCTACTGCTCCAAATACTTTTGAATAGACACCACCAGCATAACTTTGCTCTCCAAGTATGATTGATTAATACCCTCCCTGAGGCCTTTATTTATACTTAGTGAAATAAGGTAGTTTCGAGGGTTGAGGAGGTTGAGACGGTTAAGATGGTTATAGTTAAGGGCTTAACAAATCTCAAATAATCGCGATTTATTATTTTTAATGTCAAAGGAAAGCGTACGCAGGTATTGATACTGGAAACCCGTGTATGACACGCGAGTTTCTCTAAGGGAAACCCGTATACAGATCTATACATGGGTTTCAATTACAAATACTCGTGTACAGTACATGACATGCTGTAGGAAAAGTCGTGTATGTACGTTGGTTGCATATAGGCAAAGGCGCGTATAGCAATTGACATATTCAAAGGTAAAAATGGCAAGTTGGATGGATAATGAATGTATTTCATAACATGCCCATCTATAGTGTTTTAGGCAACCTTCAATCCATAAATTTCCTTTTGTGTGCCAACATAGGAAATGTCGGCACTCGGACGGAGAAGTGCCAATGGGGTTGATAACACCAAGGGAGAAGGAAGAAGGATAAAAACCCAAGGATAATCCATCATATGCGAGGGGGTGTGGGCTTGACCATGTGAGCTATGAGAGATGTGAGTGCAATTAAGGCTAGAGGGGATGGCAATAAAAGGACAAGGAGGCAGGTTTAAGAGTGGAGATAATGGTTTCCACGTGTCTCTTTTCCAAGCACATAGGCTGCCACCTATGTTCAAATTCATAACCAATACGCACATTAGGTTGGTTTTGTTCACAATGTAATGGAATGAGGCAATAGGACCTTGGATTGGGATAGGGGATGGGTTTAGGATAAGCTTTACCATTTTTTATTGAGATGAGGCCTTGAGGGAGAGAGGTGCCTGTATTTACCAATGCATCTGCTTGAGCATTGTTATCTCTTAAGATGTGGAAATAGTCGATGCTAGATGGGAGCAGGAGTTGAGATATTCTATCATACAGCCTTCTGCAATTGATGGAGCCTGTAGGGTATACAGTGATCATTTTGAGAATAACATGACGAGAGTCCCCAAAGACTAGTAATCTGCTATATTTCCTAAAGATTCTAGACCCTGAAGAAGCACCATCCACTCGAACTCATTGTTCTTCTTGTGTCCCAGCCACCAAGAGAAGGTTTTTACAGTTTGTCCTCTAGGGTCAAGGATGATCCCTGCTCCCCCCACACCTGCCTCCCCTGCATCATTAGTTTTCTTATAAGAAATGAAACGAAGCATTTTAGAGAATCTATCAACAGCTACAAAGATAGATTCTTTACCTTGTTGTGTGTGTGGGTTCCCCAACACAAAGTCCATGCTAAGATTTATCCATGGATCTGTGGGACCTGGTAATGGCATGTACAACCCTATATTTGTGAGTGTCCTTTATCCATTTGACAAATCCTACATCATGTCACATACCCGGTTATATATGTTCCCATCTTCATCCAATAATACTTATCTTCAATTAAGGCTAGCGTCTTATCCTTCCCAAAATGTCTTGCTAAGCTGCTACTATGAAGTTCTCTGATAATATTTTATCTCATAGAACCAATTGGAATGCATATTTTTTTTCCTTTGAAGATGTAGTTATCTTGCATAAAATATTCACTCTGAATAAGAGCCATGTTCCTAGCAACTGAATTCTTCAACTGTTCCATAATCTCCTGAAAAATCGTTATCTGTCACATAGAGATCCTTCAATACAACAAACTCATTTACTTGATTTTCCATGGTGGTCAAAAGAATAGTGCGCCGACTCAAAGCATATGCAACCTGATTTTTCTTTCTTGATTTGTGCTTCAGAACAAAGGTGTATCCTTGTAAAAAGGAAACCCATTTTGCATGTCTATTGTTCAATTTCTTTTGGGTTTTTACATATTTTAAAGCAATGTGATTAGTAAATAACAAAAACTATTTTGGCACTAAATAAAGCCTCCAATGTCTCAATGCTTACACAAATGCATAAAATTATACATCATATGTGAAGTTGTTCTTTCTTACATCATTCAATTTTTCGATAAAAAATGCAATTGGTTTACCTGCTTGGCTAAGTACAGCTCTAATGCCTACATGTGAGGAATCATAGTCCAACTCAAACACTTTATCAAAATCTAGTAAGGCTAACATAGGTGTCTCAGTTACCTTTTTCTTTAGAAACTTAAATTGTTCTTTATCTTCATTGGTCCACTTGAATGCTGTACCTTTGGTACAGTCTGTTATGGGTTCTACAATACTGCTAAAATTTGGAATAAATTTTATGTAAAAGGTGGCTAGCCCATGAAAACTTATTAACTTTGTTATGCTCCTAGGACTAGGCCACTCCAAAATTTCTATGACCTTCTCTGAATCCATATTGACTCCTTCTGTTTAGATGAGAAAACACAAAAATATCAAAATTTCTTGTGAGAACCTACATTTCTTCAAGTTTTCATAAAGATGATGTTTTCTCAACGTATCCAATATAATATTTAAATGTCGCTAGTGATCTTCTTTGCTTTTACCAAAAACTAGAATGTCATCAAAATAAACAACAAAAAACTTACCAATGTAAGGTCAAAGCACAGTATTCATCAACCGCGTGAAGGTACTAGGTGCATTGAACAACCCAAATGGCATCACCATCCATTTATATAGTCCATCCCTGGTCTTAAAGGCAGTTTTCCATTTATCTTCTTCACGAATTTGGATTTGGTGGAATCCACTTCGTAAATCAATTTTACTGAAATATTTCTTCAGATAGTACATCCATCATGTCCTCCAAGCGCGGTATAGGAAACCGATATTTGATGGTAATTTTATTGATTTCTCTGCTATTTGTACACATCCTCCACTTATTATCTTTTTTGGGAGTCAACAATGTTGGTACGACACAGGGACTCGTGCTTTCTCTTACCACACCTTTCTTTATAAGCTTTGTTACTTTTTGGTTGATCTCTGCATGTTGTGTAGGACTTAGTCTATAGGATGCTTGATTAGGTAAGGATGATCTCGGGATCATATCAATGTTATGTTTAATATCCCTCTTTGGTGGAAGGCCATCAGGAAGTTCATTAGCGATAACATCAACATATTCTTCTAGTAACTTGACCACTTTAGTAGGTATTGGTATGTCTTCCTCAGCTCCTTTTTCCACTATTTATGAATAGAAAAATCCTATTGCCTTAATTTATTTAACAATCTCTTTTTATGACAACATATTCTCAGTTTTTCCTTCATCTTTAAGTGGCAATAAGATGATTTTTGTTCCATCCTTCCAAAAGGTGTAGGTATTATTTCCTTCGTCATGTGACTTTCTTGTCATATTGCCAAGGCCTCCCTCATAACAGATGGCATGCATCCATCATAATGGCATCAGACCATACTTTATCCTTATAATTATTACCAATGGAAAACTTAATCACACATCTTTGATTAATGGCGACTTCATTCCCTTTTTTGAACGATGCAATTCGGTAAGGATGGGGATGTGTTTCACAGCTTAATTTCAACTTATCTACCATGTCTTCGGAAACAATAGTCTCACAACTTCTACTATCAACAATAAATTGGCATGCCTTTCCCCCAGAAGTGAACCTGGTTTGAAAAATATTTTTCTAAAGCCACGAATCTTCATTGCTACTACGTTGTCTTTGGTCTTTCTAGGGAATCACCATTGACCTCCGTATCATGATATTTTCCCCCATATTAGTTGGGAATTCATATTGAACTCCTTCTTCTTCATTCTCATATTAGACAAAGTTTAAACTAGGTTGATGCCCTTGCTTTGGTTCTTGAATGTTGTAATTTGAGCATTCAAATGCTCGATAACCCTCTACACCACACCTAAAACACCAATAAGGTATTCCTCTTCCACCATTGTAGCCTCTACCCCTCTGAAATCATCTTCCTCGTGGTTGGTTTAAGTTAACTTCTCTAGTATCTTCTGTTTTTTCAGCTCCTTGGTATAGTTCACCTCTTCCATAATTAAAACTACCCCGTGAGCCTGACAATGTGCCCCTCCGTGCTCCTCAATTCCTTTTAGAAAATTGTCAATTTTGTTTTTCCTCGGACTTTAAGGTTAACTGGTATTCCTCTTCCAAGTTGTGAACCCTATGCATGCTCAATTTGTCTTGAATATAAAATTTCAAACAATTCACATACCTTGCATCCAGTTGCTCATCAATTTCCCAGTGATCCACATGAATGGACAACTGATAAAACTCATGTGTGAATTCCTCCACTGTATATATAGTTTGCTTCAAGTTCTGAAATTTATGAAAATGGGTTTGTGCATAGTTCAGCGGAAAAAAATTCTCTCAACTTTTTTTCCATCTTATCCTGAGTCTTTATTTTGGCTTTTCCTTTTTCCGTTTTGTCTTTTTTAACATCATCCCACCAGATCATGGTGTGACCCTTCAACTTTGTGCATGCAAATTTTATCTTATTTTCTTGTCATAGGTTTCCATTCAAAAAACGTTTCCATGGAGTTCAACCAATATATTAACTCCTCTGATTTAAGACTCCTAGCATAGTCTGAAACTTCCATTTTGATCCCATCATTTCTCCCTTCTAGAGCCCTGGGCATCCTTTCTTCAAAAGGTATGCACTATACTTCTTCTTCTTCATGTTTTGTATGTTGATTTACACCTCCTTGGTATGTCTCCTCATCAGACACTTCTCTTCATATTCTTTTTTGATTAGCTAGCATGTCTGTAAGATCTATTGCTTGCATTTGGAGGTTTTGCATATCTCTATGCATTCGAGCAATACCTGCTCTTCCTCTTCCTTATCTTATACCAAATGATGCATACAATAAGCTTTGATTTGATTCACAAGATATAAAAACAATGCAAACACATGAGAGTGAAAAAGATAACTATCATTTTATTCAGTCTCCATCCTAGTTATTACAATGAAGGTCCTACCCTTTATAACCACTATCTGAGGTTTCTGAAATCTAAGATTTTCGAAAATTTCTACTTTTATAAAATTCTCGCATGGCTATGAAACTGAACACTAATTATAAGGTAACTAGAGCGACACTAGTTGTCAACTCGATTTTCTAATTCGGTGTATAAACTGAGAGATAATTGTTAATTACAAATTTAAAAAAAAACCCGCAAAACACTAAAACCTCAATTTGAGGCCTTACATGAAGGAATTTGGCCTCATAGAAGTGTCAGAAAAAACTTTGTTTAGAAGTATCTCATCAGCCACTACATTGAACACTTCAAAATGCAACTTCCTGTTAAAATTGAGTCCAAACAGATAACTGAGTAAAAAATTATGACCCCTGGAAATCCTTGCATTTATTCTCTTTTTTTTTTCTTTTTTTTCAGCCTTTAGAAATCACTACATCATCAAGCAACACTTTGTTGACAACATATAGTGTCAAACCAACTTTCCATAACTTTGAATTCATTACATAGAATTTTTGTATTGGATATCAATTATTGATCATAAGCACTCATTATTTGATATCCAAAAATCAATTTTGTAAACATCTTAAGACACAACCATATTCTCTATTACAAAATTTAATAATAATACTTGTATGTATTATTTTATATAAAGACATATTTGTTGATGTATTTGTAACTTCGGAATGTATTCATCTGTATATCTTATGTATTGTACCCCGATGTTTATTCTGGGATGTGTCTGTAATGTATTTGAGTCATTTCATGCCCCAATGTTCCTATCGGGAGGTTCTATAATGTAAACAAGTCATGTCAAGTCATTGTGGGTAACCCTACTATTGGTCAAGGGTTAAAGTCCCCTCAGTTGTGGGGCCCTAGGGTTATTATACTATCCTAGATAAGTCAACCCTACGTGAATCATTGTAAGTCGGAGCAATAGTCCCCACCATTGTGTTAAGGATAACCCTCCTTGTTGGTCGAAGGAGGCAAAGTCCCCACAAGATGNCCTAGAGATGTTGGCTCTAGTAAGTAATTGTTAAGTGAGGCCGACATGTTGGAGTGGGTTTCAAGTGAACGAAAGAATATAAATAGAGAGTGAGCCTCTTTATTTATCATACACACACTCACTCATTGAGGCGCGTGAGTGAGAGAGAAGACGTTGGGATCAGAGAGAGAGACTACTACTGTCGGGAGATCATATTTATGTTTTCAAGATTTACTTTTGGTGTTGATTCTATCTCTGAGGAAGTTGTGGGGTTTTCTCCTTTATGGTTTCCCTGAGGAAAATTATTTGTGTCTCTTGTCTCTTGTATTTATTGTTGTGCATGTTATTCTCTCAGTTAAATATCCTAAGATCATAATGCTAGCTTGAATGATAAAAATCTAACAATATTTAACAAAGTAATAATACAAAAACCTAATTACATCTCGAATTCAAAACATTAAGGCACGTAAATTTGTTATCTTTATATTTACGATGAAGGCGTTTTCCCTATGGAGATGTAGACTCAAAGATTCCTCGTCTCCCTGGCCATTCACACTTTGACAGGTGTCACGTCAGATTAGCCAATGGATCTCGGACAAGTGTTGTTATGATCAATCAGAATTTTCTTCTTCTCCATTTTAGTTGGGTCCCGATTCTGCAATATCGAATCATGAACTTCTGTCCCATAGACCACTGGTATCCTCTGTGTTATGGTCATTGCTGCACGTGAATGGATTGATGGATTGATTGGCAGTTGTAGGTCATTATTTAGAGTTGGTGTTTAGCTAATGCATTTTATTTGGGTCCCTGATTCTGCCATCTCGATAGGGGAACTTCTACCTCGTAGACCATTGGTGTCTTGTGTGTTACGGTCGTTGTTGCAAGTGAATGGATTGATGGATTGGTTTCCAGTTGCAGGTCGTTATTTGCAGTTTCCGTTTATTGTGTTTGCCTGACAGATGGTTTGCGTGCATTCTCTACTCTTCCATCTATTGTCCTAAACCACCGGTCTGGGCTATTTTTTTACAGGATTTTACTGTCCTTGCCTGCGGTTCATTTATCTCAATTCGGGAAACTCATTCCCAACGATATTGCGGAGTTTCTCTTCACCCTTTTTTTTGGTTTTAGCAGACGCTATTTTGGACGAATTTTCTATCTTTACGCTCACAATTTGGACGAGCTTCCATTTTACTGGCTCTTCATTGAATTGAATACAGTTTTCGCATGTCCCTTTATCCACTGGCATTAATGTTTCATCAATGAATTGTTGCTCAATTAATGCAAGAAAGCTTGTCATATATTCAGACATGGGTCAATATCTTCATCTTTGCTCAGCTTATAGCGATCTTGAAAAGCATGTTACAATACTGCATTTGGTACATTTGTTGTTGCACTGCCTTTGCTTTGCGCATATAAATAGACCTTCAGGCAACCACATATTGATTTTGGTGTGCTTCATTTACACTTTACAGTTTGTAGTTTCTTTAAATTTGCAAGTATTCCTTTAGTCTGCCTAAATTTTTTGAAGATTCATTTAGTCTAATTATAAGATGGTCAAACACCCTTGCTTTGTTTTCCTGTTATTGTTTCTTTGTCTGATTATTAGTTATTAATGTATTTTCTTTTGCAGTTTGCAGTTTCTTTAAATTTGCAAGTATTCCTTTAGTCTGCTAAAAAAATTTGAATATTCATTTAGTCTGATTATGAGATGATCAAACACCCTTGCTTTGTTTTGTTGTTATTGCTGCTTTGACTAAAAGAAAATGACATAATCCTTTCTTTGTTTTAGTTCAACCAAATAAAGCAAGGGTGTTCCATGAGATGGTCAAACACCCTTGCTTTGTTTTGTTGTTATTCCTGCTTTGTCTGATTATTAGTTGTTTATGTATTGCCTCATTTTTTTTCCCGGCAATACAAAATTCAATACATTTTTGCTTGAAAGGAACTCTAAAGTTGCAAATGGCAAATGCCTTTGCTTTATTGCATATAAACACACCTGAAGGTAACCACATATTGATTTTGGTGTGCTTCATTTACACTTTACAGTTTTCTTTAAATTTACACGACACCAGCAGTCTTGTAAACAGTTATATTACTGATGGAAGAGTAGAGAATACCACCGGTCCATAGTTATATTACACTATTTTGCAAATGTATACTAGACTAAATAGTAGACTAGAGTTTTACAAGCACGTTCAAAATAGTTGAATCCTTGCGCTATCACCGACGATTGATTTTTGTATAAATTTCTTTCACAAAAACAGTATTCAATTTTCACCTTTTTGTCTTGTGGTTTGATTTAGGATTTTTATTTTGTTTTTCCGCGACCCGCAACCCGCAGTTTGCGGGATTGTATGTTGCTGAAAGGGAAATTAAAACTTGTCTATTTTGTAATCACGCATATCGCAATTTTTGTGTTTGTGCATCTCGCTATTTTGTAATCCTGGATCCCACGCCCCAAGATGTGGGATGAGGGTGGTGAATGAAATATTATTTAGTAATCCCATACCCCGCAACTCGCATCCCACCCCGCAAATGTGGGTTGCGGGATGCGGGGTGCGGGTTGCGGGATAGTGAATTATATATTAATCTATATACTGTATGAAGAACACTAAATGAATACAATTAAGATTACACTATTTATAGTGAAAGTACATATTTTCTCAGAAAGTTTGAAAAAAAAATTACTGCTGATAGTGCTCTTGTTAGTTTCAAAATTATTTAAGAATTACAATATTTATAGTGAAAAATTGAAATACGACACAAATTAATCTATTAATGTTTATTGCAAATTTTGAAAAACTGTCATAGAATCAATCTCCACAGTGGTTGTCTCATGCTCATAGGTAGAAATAAAAAAACATACATCTTCGTACACCCCAAATTTCAATATTCCCCCTTAGTGTAAGTTCAACCGGAAAAAAAAAAATGTGTGATATCTGCAATTATTTTTTGTCATTGGATCACATGAAAATGTGACATTACGGTTTTTTTTTGTTCTTGCCCTTTTTCATTTCATAGGAAAAAAAAACTGTCACACTATGGAGAGTATGCTAACTGAAGATTCTATATCACTCTTGCTGCATGGTGTTGTCAACATTTTCCCGCTGGTACAAGTCTCCTCGTTAAACCAAGTGAACTCACTAAACTCCTCATCTATTCGGTTTCGAATTTCTATCGCAGACGGGCTTCACAAGCAAGAGATATTACTTCCAACTATATATAGTAGTCTTGTAGAAACTAGACAACTCAAAGAAGGATCTATAATCAAACTTACCAAGTGTACATCGAACATTGTACATAGTGTAATGTATGTTTAATTTCCATTTTTTCTTTGTCCACTTAATCATTTCAAACACTATTCATGAATCCAAGGTTTTTATATCCTATTCAACTCTAACATGCTTCTTCTCACAGGACTATCGCATTGCTTGCACTCGAAGTTGTCATAGTGGATGCAGCGAATATTGGAGATCCTGCACCTTACCACTTACCTGTACTTTCTCCCTCATAGAGTTGTTCCTCTGTTCAAGTGAATCCTAGCTCAGTAGATGATAACCCTTCCTTGGCCGCATCAACTATTCCATTCACATCACTAACCTTTTCTAGCAAAGTATGGAACATTCAAGGTCGAGTTATTGCCAAGACAAAGCTACATGAATATGGAAACCAACGAGGGTCTGGAAAAATATTTGGATTTGACATTGTTAATGCTTCACACGATGAAATACATATATCTGCATTCAATGAATTGGCACTCTCTTTGTATAACCAAATACATATAGGAATAGTGTACATAGTATCAAATGGCATAGTGAAAGCATCCAATCCAATTTTCAACCATTTGAAAAGCCATAATGAGATTCTCCTAGGTTACTCCTCAACCATCCAACCATGCTTAAATGAATACCCCTTAATACCTTTTTTTTTCTTTAACTTTAAAACTATACCTGTCAATTCCATGGTGGACCTTGTTGGCCTTGTAATTTCAGTTTCTCTAACATCCACAATACGAAAACGAGATGGTGTTGAGACTGTTAGGTGCACTATTGGACTCTGTGACATGTCAGGAAATAGTATTGACATAACACTTTGGGGTGACCATTGCCAAATTGACGGAGTCGAACTTGCCAACCTCTGTGGTTTACCTACACCTCCAGCTGTAGCAATCAAAGGTGGTCGCGTTACAAAATTTAATGGAAAAACTATTAGAACTATTTCCAACACTATTGTTTTTATAAACCTAGATATTGAACAAACTTCAATTCTCCAAAACTGATTTCATGAAAATGGATTGTGTTCAGCATCACCATCGCTAAGCCGAAATTTCAATGCCTCTCACTCTGGTTCTCATAAAGTCACTACCATCAAGGACCTGCAAACTCTTCAATCATCTGAAAAAGTTGTTTGGTACTCTCTTGTAGCAACCATCACAAATGTTAACATGGATGAATTTTATTTCCTTGCATGCCCTATTTTTGTTGACGGATACAATGCATGAAAAATATTGCTCAGAAAGTTGGAGACATCTGGCATTGTGCTAAATGTGATGGAGAGTTTCTTGAATGTGACTACCGATATATACTAAAGGTTGACTTGGAAGATGTTATCGAATCCATTCATGGTGTGATAGAATTTGAGGATGCTGCAAACCAACTCATATGAATTTCTGCAAAAGATCTATGTCTTCTCTCAATTGAAACAACATCACTTGATGAAATAGTGCAGAGGATCTGCAACAAAAAATTACTTCTTACTCTGTCAGTTAAAACAGAGACCTTCTGCGGACTTGCATGCCTAAAAGTTGTAATTGTCATGGTTGAAAACACATAACCGGCAATTTCAGATGGACACATAAGTATATACGTTTTTTCAAGTTGGTACATAACCATTCTTCATTGTTTATAATGAATGCTTTCAATTCTCAATTTTAACTCGTTGTTTCATTGTTCAACATAGCAGGGTATTTTTTTTACTCTCTTCTAGTACCACTTTCTTACAGTTTCATACTTCCAATGTACAGGCTATCACCCACCATTTCTTATGCAAATTGGTGAAAAAACCTATCTGGTAGTTTTTAAATACAATACTATTTTGCAATCATGTTTTTTATAAAATGCACAACTTTGTTCTCTTGTTTATGGGCACAACTTTTGATTACCCTATACATAACAATAATTATAGTAACTTTTTTTTCATATATACTTTCTCACACTCCACTTTGTTCTTCTATAATTCTGTTTTCTTACAATTATCAAGTTACAACTTGAAAAACATTATTTACTCCAGTTATATTATTTTAAGCTACATTCTTACTTCCCCATATGCAATGAATTAACATTTGTTTTTTATCTTCTTCTTTATATCCACATAGTTTCCAGTTAATACATGTACAAAATGTGTCCATGCCAACAATCAAAGCTTCTAGGTGTTTAACAAGTTTACAATTATCTTGTAGGAATTATGCCAAATCATGACAAGGAACAAGCCAATACATGAAGAAGAGTTTTATATGCACAAAACAAAGATAAAAACAACAAGAAACAACGTCTTATTTGCAGGGTTGCTCGTATGCGTGTGGATATGTCTTCTTCAATCTCTCTTGTAGAACCTATCGACTCAGCTTCAATTCCATCTCCTGTACCAAATCCATTGAACAACCACCTCAATGATGCACATCAACGATTTCATAAAAAAATGGACCAACTAGCTGATATGCATGTCTGCTCGATTTGCAAAGAATGTTACCCTGGTATTGTAATAAAAAAGTTCCATGAAGCATACACTTGTTCATGTTGTATTCTAGAACAAAAAGGGCATCACTTTTCATTGGAAAACAATATGGATCCGGGCAAGCAACCAATTGTCCTTGCAGTACTTACACAAGTTGAAGAGATGCTCATTAGTCATGCTAACCCCATATTGCAAGTCACACATGCTCGTGGTGGTCAATATAAATACTCTAGTCATACTATTTGCTTCCCCCAAGACATTTCCAACATTGCGACATACCTACCGCATTTAGTATCAGAACTTGACATCCTCATTGTTCGGAAATGAAATTCTACAAACAAACCATATGAACTATTTGTTAGTCGAACACATGTTCTTGCTGCCCTTCAATTCAAAATGGAAAACGACACATACTACAAGGATGTACAAATCAACCCAGTTGCATTAGCTTCTTTGCCACTTGTTTCAGCAGACATTTAACCTTTGCTTCCACATCTTAATAGCAATGCTACATTATCTCATCCACAAAGCTTATCCTGTACAGATAAACCACCAAATTCATTTGAACCCTATGAATTTCAATCCTCGTCATTTATTTCAACACAAACCAATGCTAGAATCGAGGTTGAAGAAATTAGACAATTGGTACACATACCAAATATCCTACTACCACCTTCCATTGACTGGCCCCCTATATAAATGTCCCCTATCAATGAGTACAACACAGAAGGCCTTCTTTCCATGGCTTTTCCAACTTTGTTTCCCATAGGTACAACAATGTTATTACAACCACGCATTCATCAAGTTGATATGCACGAATATGCACTCCACCTTATTCGCTATGACGACAACATATTTTCCCAACATCCTCGCTTCCTATACTACATATACAATCTAATTATGTGTCATCGAAGTAATAGTACTGCCTCTGTTTTTGTCAAAAACAATCTTGAAGATACACTACCTCCAATAGTAAATGAGCTTGTCAACCAATTCCAATACATGCCAAATGATAAAATTGGTGAGCGGGTCGCAAGATTTGGGTCTTCATTACGTGGAGCACGATCATATTGGAACAAAAGTAGATCTGAACTGACAAATATGATCAATCAACAAGGTACACCAACCTTTTTCTTCACTCTTAGTGCAGTTGACACAAAATGGCCAGATTTGCATGCTCTAATGCCTGGTAAAGCTCGTAATGATTCAGCTCAATTTTATCAATGGAAGGTTCACAACCTCATATAAAATCCACATATTACATCACAATACATGCACAATATATTCAAAACATTTCTTGAAGAGGTGCTTCAAAAAGGTTTTCATATAATCGATTATTGGTGTAGGTATTATACCATCTATTCCTTCCTATTTCTCTGTATCTATTTTTTAGTTTATACAAATTATTTCTAATATATGTTTTTTCCTCCCATCTAGACATGAATGGCAACATAGAGGATCCACACACATTCATGGTTTTATTTGGTTGGAAAATGCACCAAATATGGACACGTTAGATTGGGAAGACGATGTTGCAGTTGAAGCTGCAAAAAATAAAAATAAACACATGTGACAGCTTGGAATTCTCATAATTCCCAGATGTCCACATCTGAGTCACACCGTTCTACTACAAATGATCCATGTATTCTTGCATCACCATCGATATTTGCATCAAATCACTCAACTGACTATGAAGAACTTGTCAGTTTTGTTCAAAGGCAACCAAATGTTCAGAGTCAACATGCCTTCGCAAAAAAGGAACATCTGTTCAATGTCGCAATGGTTTTCCATATGAGCTACAAGCTACTTCTTTTTTATTCATTGATCCAAATGGACATAAAACCTAAAATCCTGCAAGAAATGATCCTCTTCTAAATATTCACAACCCTACCATGCTTTCAATATGGAGGGCTAATGTTGATTTCCAAATTCTTCTTTGTAAACATGATGTCCTCAAATACATTTCAAAGTATGAATAAAAAATAGAGCCAAAATCAAAAACCTACCATGCCATTATGTCTCGGCTTGCACATGCAGCACCAAGTGAGAGCCCCATTCTTCAGCCAATCAAATAATTTCTTACACAAACAATTGCAGAAAGAGACATTAGTGCACAAGATACGTGTCACATGCTGAAAAAAATTCCTCATGTTCTTTGTAGCCATCACTTCTTTTCCCTAAACGTGAGCCAAACTATCTTCCGTCGTGTTTCTAATGGCACTAATAACACCCCTGCAATGCCCCCCTTCATTTTTTCTTACATGCAAAGACCCATTTCTCTTAAGCATCTAAATCTGCTTGAAGTTGCTCGTTGTTGGTCTTTCTCTCCTAATAGGAAAAAAATCCATGGAAACAAAACTTGCGTGACAAAATTGTTAGAGTCTATCCACATTTCACTTCCATTTCTCCCTCTGATTCTTCATCTTTTGAACCGTTTTGTTGGAGTGAACTTCTTCTATACAAACCTTTTCGGTCTATCTCTCATGATATTGGAACCACAACTTTTGAAATTATTTCTCATTGGCATCAGATTAAAGGCACATATGTTGTGCGGCATATTGAACGTGCAGAAGAACCCTCTACACCTCTATTCGATGGTTCAAACTTTGATGTTATTACGTTTCTATTGCCCCATACCATGGATGAATGGGAACTTCTATCTCAAATGAGATGAGGCAATAACATCCAAGTTAATGACCTTGAAATTCTTGGCCATCGTGAATTTGACAAAAATCACAATTGGTCACATAACAATATATGCACCCAATTGCATGAGACAGCAACATCATTCATTGAGGTCAATTGCTTGTCCATTGAACTACATGAAGATATCCCGTACTTATCCAATTCTCCTAATTCCTTATCTACCACACAATGCATAGCCTTTGATCTTGTCATGTCCCATTTCAGTAACATTACATATGCTCAACTGCTAAAATTGGTGATTCAAGGTACTACAGGAACTGAAAAATCTTACCTCATATCTTGCCTCAAATTTTCACTTGAAACTGCATCTGAACAAAATGCCTTCCCACTTCTTCTGCTTGCTCCAACTGGTTTTATTGCTTTTAACATACATGCATCTACAATACATTCTTCTATTCGAATACCCTAATGAAATGCACCCTCTTGAAGGCCAATCCCTTTCAAAACTTCAAGAAGAACTTCGCCATATTCGCTATATTCTCATAGATGAAATGAGATTTATTGGTCCAAAAATGTTGACTCAAATTGATGCACGCTTACGTCAAGCTTTTCCCTTGCAATGTACAATCTTGTTTGGTAGTTGTTCCATAATTCTTCTTGGTGAATTTGGACGATTACCTCCTGTAAAGACATCCCCATGTATGTAGGCTCATCTGTTGGAACTGCTCTTTGGCGTACATTTGATACTTTTATCACGCTTGAAACAATTTTTCGACAAGATGGAAATAGTGCTTCTCAAACTTCCTTTCGACAACTCTTGCTAAACCTTCAAAATGCAACACCAACTGTTGAACATTGGGCACTCCTAATGGCAAGAACAACCTCATGCCTTTCATTTGTTGAAAATTCTTCATTTGAACAATCTATCCATTTGTATCCCACAAATAGCTCTGTTGCATTGCACAACAAACACCTGCTGAAATAGCTTAATATGCCAATTGTACTTTGCTTTGCAGAACAAAGGAACCAAAATTCCCATCAATCCATTGATGATGAACAACTTCCATTAAAGGTCCTTCTTTCTGTTGGTCAACAAGTCATGTTAACTGCTAATTTATGGGTTCAAGCAGGACTTGGTAACGAATCACTTGGGAAAGTCATTCATATTGTCTACAGGTCAAATAAGAAACCTCCTACCTTTCCATCATTTGTTGGTCCTTCTTTCTGTTGGTCAACAAGTCATGTTAACTGCTAATTTATGGGTTCAAGCAGGACTTGGTAACGGCTCACTTGGGAAAGTCATTCATATTGTCTATAGGTCAAATGAGAAACCTCGTACCTTTCCATCGTTTGTTGTTGTCAAATTTGTGCATTACAAAGGACCCTTATGGGATTCTTCTAATCCTACTTATGTTCCAATATCTCCAATAACAAGAGGATCCCGTAGACAAGTACCACTTAGAATGGTATGGGGTTTAACAATTCATAAAGCCCAAGGTATGACCCTAAAAAATGTAACAATAGATATTGGAAACATTGACTAAAAAGGACTTACATTCACTGCAATATCAAGAGTTACATCTATTTCAGGCCTACGCATTTCTCCACCTTTCTCTTTTTCCAGATACTCTCGAATGCAAGGCAATCGATACGTTGAACGTAGAAAACAAGAGGAAAGCTTACTTGCTTCAAAGTCTTTAAAACCACCTTCTGCTTGAATCTCCTCATTGTCTGCTATATATATGTATTGTTTTTATTTGGTCACTTGTTTATGTAAAATATCTACTTTTCTTTTAATAAAGATCCAAAAAATATTTAAATATATACCTAGAAATTAGATTTTTGGTTTTTAAATTGTTGTTTGTTTGAACAATATGAAAAGAAGACAATCTCCATACCTTGTGGACAAACTAGGCACAGTTCTAAAATAGAACTACAACAAACTGCATCTGGCGAGGCTTCCCATCCAAACTCATATCTACCTGCTGAAATTCCCAACAGTAATATTGAAAATAGTTCAAACAGTTTTTCCATTAAAACCTCTGTAACACGACCAATCTATATCACCTGTTTTTGAATATTTTTCTCTGGTTTCCAATACAACTTCTCTGGTTTCCAAGTCACCATTCAAGTCCCACCATTCCCCAACACTGCTCCAACAACACTCGCAAACAACCTATCTACAATTGAAGAGGGCCAACTTATTACCTCGGAATCTACAGCTTCATGGCTTTCTCTCTGGGATGCCCCTTTTTCTCACAAGTTATAAGAATCTATAAAATCAAGTTTCTAATTTTCTAAAAAAATAAATCAACACGTTAACAAATTAACATATGTATTATCGAATTTACTGTATAATCATTTGCAAAAATAGATAAATATTTTAATAAAATAAACTCTATTAAAAGCTTCTCTTTACATGAGTCACTAACAAGGATATGAATTAATGTACTAATTGATCACAAAATACTAACAGTAATATTGATCCATCTGAAATAAGAAAAATACAGCTTCATGTCTTTCTCTCTGGGATGCCCCTTTTTCTCACAAGTTATAGGAATCTATAAAATTGAGTTTGTAATTTTCTAAAAAAATAAATCAACACATTAACAAATTAACATATGTATTATCGAATTTACTGTGTAATCATTTGCAGAAATAGATACAAATTTTAATAAAATAAACTCTATTAAAATCTTATCAGTACATGAGTCACTAACAAGGCTGTGAATAAAACTACTAATTGATCACAAAATAGTAACAGTAATATTGAATCATCTAAAACAAGAAAACTCATAATTCATTAAGGAAACTTAATCAAATAAACAAAAAGAGACATGAAAGAATATCATCACTGTATTAAATATATTTGCACAAAATTACAAAACCTCAATTAAACAGAGGTATCTCCAAAGTCTTGTCCATATTTTTGCCTTCCAAAAATTCATTATTACATGTGAAACCCACCCTTTAAATAATTATTACAAAGAGTAGATTTCCATCAAATTCAGATTGACAAATCTAAATAAAACTAATATGCAAGGAAATCCCGCCATCTGTTCCAAATCCCTAGCAATTCCTCAATGTTGGGATAGTTAGCTAATTCAAACCCAAGTTGAACATCGCATTTATAATTCTCCATTTCATTTTTAGCTAACTTATGCCAATGCGGATGTAAATATGGACCTTGCCCTCAATAGCCAACGGTTGTCTGATTAAGCGATTCACATCCTCAATCGTTATATGATTGAGCCCTTGGATTTTCTCCCTTGCTTCATCTCTTCGGTGTTCAACCTGCTCGATCATCAATTTTGGAGGACAAGCGTTTTCAATCAGATTTACTGTGGGAAAAAGAAAAACCTCCATGATACTGTCAATAGCATACCATCTTCTTCCACACACAGCTTATGCCTTTTTAATAGTCTCTTCAACCATCTCATTAAGATCAATCCAAGCACGGAGTATTGTTCTTACTTTATTTAGCTAAAAGCTGTTGAGGATGATAATGTCTTCTGGTTTGTCCTTCATGTACATTTACCAGTCCACAATCTCATCAAAATCCTTTGAAACTTTCTCCCTCTTTTCCATGTGATCTTTAAGTACAACGGCCATCTGACCAAAAGCAATATACGTTTCATAAATATCATTTAAACTGTGAAACAACTCATTTATTAACTCATAATGGTCCTCATTTATATTGATAGCCAACTCCTTAAATTCTTCTTGTGAAAACCTGGAGAATGAAGAGGAAATTGCACTTGCATTTGCATCTTCGCATTGCTTTTCAAGTGAATCTATCCTCTATGTAAAGGCAACATTTGAAGTCTTCTCATTTTGCAGCTCAACCTGAAGAAAGGCACTTTTGACCTATTGTTCATTGTACTTATCCTCATATTTCTTCATAAGATCAACAACATGAGCCTCATGTTCCCTTTTACTCTTTTGAAGTTCTTCCTTCAATTGGGTTATCTCTTCTTTCCTCGTGTCAAACTCCTTGTTTAAATTGCTAACAGCATGGATATTGGCACCAGTGAATGCACCCAAAGTAGCAGTTGTATCTGTTGCATCTACCTGTGGGTCACCGTACTGCTGAGTCCAAAGTATTTGCTCAGAAATAGATACTTCCATCCCGCTTTGATCCCTACCCCTCTTTTTTCCCTTTCTGATCACTGATTTATCAGGTTTTCTATAATAATATTCTCAAAGAGAGGCAACAATGTCTTCATCAAATTCAACTCTTGGATCAATGGACCCAGATGTGCCAATCACTGTAGACACCAAAGAGGATGTTTGGGTAATGATACGAAAGGGCATGGTCATGGTAATGTGAGTACTCAAAGGAGATATGTTTTGAACATGGGTTATTTCAGAGATTGAAGACAAGAGTAGCGTTGAATATTCGAAAGATGGCAAATACAGATTGACAGCTACAAGTGGTGATGAAGATAGTAAATCCTTTTCAGTACTAGATGATGTTGACAAATTAACTAATGGTACATGTACAGGAATCTTGAAAATTGGTGCTTGAAAATTGATTTGAACGGGGTCTATTTCAGGGATAGAAGAGAGCACTGCGGTTGAAGATTGAGAGTTGAAAGTGGTGAGGAAGACACCAACAAATTTTTAGTACCAGATGATGTTGATGGAGTAACTGATGATAGCTCTAGGGGAATATTCACAATTGGTGCTTCTAAAATGTTTTGAATAGAATCTATTTGAACGATTGAAGACGAGCGAGCGTGGGGTTGAAGATTCGAAAGATGGAAAGTGGAGATTGATAGCTGAAAGTGGTGAAAAAGACCCCAAAATATTTTCACTACGAGACAATCTTGACAGAGTAACTGACGGTAGGTGTAAGGGAATCTTGAAAATTGGTGCTATTGAAATAACAGGTAGTGAGATGGAGGTTTGAACAGTATCAAATGTGGCATATTCAGGTGTATATATCAAATCCTGATACAATTGAGACAGTGTAGGTGATATGCGTCCTCCTGCAAGCAAGGTAGACAAAGCATGGATGGATGAAAGGAGCAATGTTGAATACGAACAGATAGAAACAGATGAAGATTGTGACACTGTAGAAACAGGGATAAAATATTTCTTACCATCACCATCCAACAAATCTGTGAATGATTGCAAATATTGATCCACCTCTTCAGTGATAGGTGCAAAGGCTATCACCTCTTCTTCTAAGTCTGAATCAACCAAAGCGATAATAAGACCTATGGAGGAAGAAGCTTTCACCTTCAATCTTTTGAATGGTTTTTGTTCAACTATTTCTTCAGTATCACTTGGATGACTGACTACATCAATCACCGGGATATTAGTAACAGTCACAGCAGTTGAAACTTCCTGAATATTCAGTAGAGAGGTCATCATTTCCAGCTTCTGTTTTGACTATTTTGACGTAAATATTAAGGCTTTGACCTTCTCCCTAACTAGTACCTATGGAAGGTCTTCCATTAGACCTTTTCCCTTGTCTCCGTCTGAAAAAATTTCCACTGATGAATTATTTGTTGCTTCAGCTTCCTTTTCTTCTCTGTCCTTTCTTACTTTCTCCAAGACGTCAATCTGCAGTGCCCTGTAACACTGAATCCTCTCTTTCAGTTCCTTTTGATGCTGCAAGATGTGGGCTTCCTCATCCTTTCTTTTGGCTCTCGCCAACACTTCAAAAAATGTATTAACACCCTGATAAATAGAATCGTTAGGAATTTCCTCATGCACATAATTAATTTTGATATGATATTGCTTAAAGTGGGCATCAAGGCATTCCTTAGGATCGTGTTTTCTCTTGGTGGAAAAACCAAGCTTCAAAGACTGTATCTGTTCACCTAATACTGCAGCCTAGGTTGAAGTTGGAATAACCAAAGATCCAAGGTGCAAAGGGAATTTGGACCAAGCTTTTTTCTTAGGGCCAATCAGCTTCCTGTAAACCCCATCATTGACAGTTTGGAAAACCACTTCTTCTAGAGCCAACCCGTCAGGGACAATTCTGGGAAGCATATGAACAGTGTTGCTACCCCAAATTCTGATGTACGAAAAATTATTGCCAACATACCAATCACCCATTGTAACAATCAAACCTGTGGCTTCAAGTGAAAATGCAGGAGCTTCCTTCTTGAATATTAAAAAATAGATGCTAACAAGGAAGTGTTAACATATATCATAGAACCTAGGTGCATAGTTAGTATCCCACAGTTCTGAATAATAAATGGGCACCGAGGGGGACGGAAAACTCCACTTCCATCCCAAATTAGGATATTCTAACTCAGCGCACAATATATCATAAATGAAAGATGAAAAGAAGTAATTGGGTTTCTTTATAGCAGTGGCCTTCTGGTACTCTTGGATAGAAATGTTGAGTTCTAGCGACAACATGGATGGCCACAGGAAAGAATCGCCAGTTGCTCCTGGAGCCCATTTAGTCTTGAACACAGAACAATTAGGAAGTCCATACAGTCTGCATAACATAACTGCAAATAAGGAATAAGGTTCTTTGAACCAAGTAACAGGGTAAAGCTCATCAGACCTCTTCGAAAATTTACTAAGTTGGTGCATCCACGATTTTAACATTTCTTCGAAATTGAACCTACTTTTGGAGGCTTGTAAAAACTCTGCATTAAGGGGTTGTCTTATCGGCTTAAGGGAATAAGCCTTCGTAAATACCTCGGGACGGAAATTGGCTATCTCTAACACTCTACTATTGTTCAAACAACGGGCTTTCAGGTTTGCATGTTCTACTATCCATTTGACCACGTCATTGTATGGGAGGATAACAAGTCTAGCAGCAAGAGAATGAAGTCCAGAATCCCTGATTCTTTCGTAAGCCAACTGGTTGTCTTGAATATCAGACAATTTGTCACTGTCAAAAATTTCATAAACCCTAGACCATTCAATTTGGTACGTTTCAGTGATTCTACCACTGGTATCTAAGAAAACACAAAAGTTCGGATCCTTGGTGAACATATCCTTTTCCAGGTTTTTGCAGCGAGTAGATCTTGCCATTGTTGCAAATTGGAAAAACTGTGTTAAAATAAAAAACAACGGGAGCGAAAATTAAAACTAATTCAAGATTGACTACAATAATAAATTGAATGAAGAAATGACCAAAATACTAACCTGTAATCGAACTAGACTATGATAAAGTTGCCTGGTAAAATTCACGCAGCACAGTAATTCGCAACAGTAAAAAATTGGTAAAAAAATTGTAAAAGACCAGCCTAAATATATATTTTTTACACGCGTCAAATTAGGAAAGCAAGATTAAAAAAAATGGATGGTCGAGATTAAACCTGGTGGGATGGGGTTTCATAAGGAGATATTGCAAATATTATTTCATTCCGCCTCCCGCAATCCGGATTGCAGGAGCTTGATATTTATTATTTGCACGAATTTTCGTCGCACAACTCGCATCCTCAAATTTGCCGTTGCCGGATTTGGGAGAAATTTGGTAAGTATTGTTGTCATCCCACTAATATTTCTAACAACCCGCATCCCACATTTTTTTGTGGGATGCGGAATGCGGGATGGCTTTTACAATTGGTAAATAAATTGTAAAAGACCAGCCTATATATATTTTTTACACACGTCAAATTAGGAAAGCAGGATCAAAACAAATGGATGGTAGAGATTAAACCTGGCGGGATGTAGTTTCATAATGAGATATTGCAAATATTATTTCATTCTGCATCCCACAATCCAGATTGCAGGAGCTTGATATTTATTATTTGCACGAATTTTCGTCACACAATTCGCATCTCGACATTTTCCGTTGCAGGAGTCGAGAGAAGTTTGGTAAGTATTATGTGTCATCCTGCTAATCTTTCTCAAAACCCGCATCCCACATTTTTGTTGGGGTATACGAGATGCGGGATGGGTTTTGTAAGTATTGTGTGTCATCCCTCTAATCTTTCCTGAAACCCGCATCCTGCATTTTTCGGGTTGCGGGTTACGGCATCTTGCAATTTACTAGGAAGACAAAATACATCAAGTTGTATTCATTCCAACCCGCAACACGCATCCGCAACCCATATCTATATATTTTCGGTTGCGGGATGCAGGATGCGGGATAATTTATGTAAGTATTCTGTGTCAAACCCTCTAATCTTTCCCAAAACTTGCATCCCGCAATTTCCGGGTTGCGGGTTACGGGAACCTGACATTTATTATTATTTGCAAATATTTGGCATTTTCATTATACGCATTAATTTTAAGTTGTTGTCAGTTAATTTTTCTTACTTGTAAAATTTATAATTGAAAATCAAAACCCCAAAACACAACAGTTATAAATGTCTTTACCTTAAATTTCAAAACTCACTATTAATATGCAGTCTCCCAAGGTAAGTCACAAAGGTTGGCTTGCTGGAGTAATAAATCATTGACCCTTTCTCTCATATGTATATATACACACATGCACAATTCAAAGATGATGGTAACTTAAGTTAGTGCAAGTGGTAGTGAATCAAATGTGAAGATTTCTCCAAATTTAGGAAAGTCATAATTGAATTATATTAATCCCTTGGGGTCAAGCTTTGTAGTAAAGGTTGATAATTTAAAATAAACATATTTTAAAATCCTTTGGGGAAAAAAATAATTTAAATACCTAACTATAACTATAACAAAAAATAGAAATAAAATTTAGATCCCTTCGTGGTATTTACTATGGGTTGTGGGACTATTTTTTAAGTCCTTATGGAAGAAAATGATTAACTATTAGTATCATTACATAAGGAAATCATTTTCTATTACTTTAGCAACTATTGTCATTAGGGTAGTTCTAGAACTATTACACATTGGTAATTTTTAAAGTTTTATAACCCTTGCTTGTAACATATTTCATGAACAAACACCTCGCTAATAACTACCCACCTAATGATAGTCTTAAAAAAAAATTAAAAAAATGCCAAGAGTTGTAGTCATTTTTAAATGTTTCATACAACATTAAAAGTTGAATGGACAAACAAAACTTGAAATAATGGGTTACATGAAACAAATAAAGCTTTCATAATTATACAGAAACACAGAATAAAAATCCTAAATCAAAGTTCGCAACGGACCCCAGGTTGCCGGCAGTGAAAAGGATCAAGATGGACGGTAAAGTGGAGGCCGGGATCAGCCCAGTACCGGGTGCCGCCCCTCTCAGACCTGCTTTGAAGAGGGGGTTAAAACTGCCACTGCCAAACCGGGACCATTAAATGAAACAAATAATGGATTAAAAGAAAAGGATCTATCGCATGAAACTTAAAAACCCACGTGTGACTCCGGGGTCCATATAATTAAATGAAAAGGGGGTTAAACCTGCCACTAATAAAACTTGAAATAATGGATTAAATGAAACAAATAAAACTTGAAATAATTACCATTCTTCTCTTAAGTACTAAAAAAAACACGCTAATTAAACAATCATAGCTTGAAATAATTTATTAAACGATTTCATTGAGAGTCACTAAGGTTTGGTTCAGAGAATTGCTTTACAATTTGCTTTCATAGATTGGGATCGAGAGTCCAAATGATCCTGAAATGTAATTGAATTATTAACAATGTAAAAGGACCTGTACTTTAACCATAGACTATTAAAATTGCTCTTATAAGCAACCACTATTTTCAAATAGATTAACCATAAATTAAGCACAACTATTGAAATAAACAAACCTTAACCAACTAACATTGTTAATAAGATTTTTAATATTAAGCGCTCAAAATCTTCTGAAATGTAATAATTATAATGATTTTGCATCTCTGTTAGCATAAAATTACAGAAAGTTATAGCATTGACCACTCATCTGTCTATTGAATAAGCTAATATGCTCCCTTGGTTGTGCAAATGAAAGTGGAAGAGCCATTACTAAAACAAATAAAACTTGAAATAATTACCATTATTCTCTTAAGTACTAAAAAAACACACTAATTAAACAAAGAGACCTTGAAATAATTTCTTAAACGAATTAATTGAGAGTCACTAAGATTTGGATCAGAGAATTGCTTTAAAAAATGCTTTCATAGCTTGGGTTGTTAGTTAAATCGGTTACATAAAGTAAATTATGATTTTCTTTACCATTGCCCATTATTGACTACACAATATTAGTCTTAGTCTCTTGTTCAGAGTCCAAATGATCCTGAAATGTAGCTGAATTATTAACAATGTAAGATGACCCCAAGTTTAACCATAAACTATTAAGATTGTTGTTATAAGCAAGCACGGTTTTGGAATAAATTAACCATAAACAAACCTTAACCAACTAATATTATGATGTGACTATGGTTTGAAACCCCGGAACGCTCAAACTCTTGTGAAATATAGTAATTATAATGAATTTGCATCTCTATTAGCATAAAATTAAATAAAAGGTATAGAGTTGGATGCAATAAGCACATTGGGTTCAACCACTCATTTGTCTATTGATTCAACCACGTGTCCTTCCCTACCTGTGTGTTTCGTGCTCAAGGGTGCCTTTCTGCATGGTTTCCTACCGCCAAACGACTTTATGTGCTTTTTCTGCTCACCTTTGTCCACAATTCCCCTATGTGTTAGTAACATTGTTGTATGAGAGGACTTTGAGACAAGCATTCTTGTTCTCCTCACCTCCCATGAAGTAGGCTCTCCAAAAGGGCAATACAAAGGAGTGTGTCCTCAACCTCGTCACCACCTCAGAGAAAATTATCAAGAGGGAATTACAAACGAGGTGATGAAGACTTCGGACACCTGCCACCCCAATACGAGCATTCGCTCCGACTGCCTATCGCTAAACATGGCCCCCATGCAGTGGGACTTTGGAAGTCGTGACCTCTTCGAGGATTTCTAGGGACACACTCCAGGGACAGGAAAATCGTCGTATTATGCAACTGGAAGTATGACTATTCAGAAATATTCAAAGTGCATCACATCCAGGCCCTGATGGTTGGAAATTTCATGGTGCAGACAACCAAGATGATAAAGGAACATAATTGCATATTTGCCAACCATCAGTACCCCCTGACAAATGAGCTTCTGGAACCATACAGCCATTGTTGTCTAAAAGAAAACTCAAGCCCTCACGTAATTGATCACTTTTGGCCTTTCTCTCAGTGCTCATTCATCCCCGTTTTTCAGCAACTCCGGAGGGTGGCGCTATATAGGGTGAGCCAGACAGACCCGAAAATAACTTACCAGCATAGTTGTACACTTAATAACTGGCAATCATAACAATAGTACAAGTGACAAGTGAGAGAGGATCTTCACTCCTTACGGAAAATCCAGTCAAGTCATCTCCTCTGATATTCAATTATCATACTGCCCATGGATAAGACCTTGGGTGTTCTCCCGCGTTGCTGCCCAGGTGGGTCAAGGCATTTGGACTTGACCTTCCTCGCCCTTTCGCATATGCTGGAGGTGGGATAAGAACGGATTCGGCTGGCCGCATTTATTTGCTTCATGTAGAGGCAAGATTTACTATTTCAAATATCTAAATTTCATGATGGATCCTCGGAGTTGGGACAGCAGACAATGTTGGGGACATGATCTTGACCTATAGGATGTTGCGAATTGCGTCTGGGGATTCAATTACTAGTCAGAAAAAGCATATCATATGTGGGAATGTCCTTTCTGTACCAAGTTCATCGGGACATTTTGTCCACGCTGAGAGATTTGGTTCATCAACCGAGCTTGAACCACGTAGATTTCATTTGCTTCTCCAGTTATATTCACCGTGGATCAGCTTCTTATCAAGATCTGTACAATTTAATTCAACGAAATCAACAGAGACCCTCGATCTGCAACCTGCCTTCATCTGGACCGCCCGATTGTGGGTACATTTGATATTTCGCCAAGCTAGTCTGATTCAATCCATCGCACAAATCTCATCCGCGGAATACTTTCGATCCCTCGATCAAATATCAAATAACATATATACCGTCCATCGTCATCCCGCTAAACTTTCCCAAAACCCGCATCCTGCAATTTTCGGGTTGCAGATTGCAGGAACTTGAAATGTACTATTATTATTCGCAATTTTCGCAATAATCATTGTACGCGTTAATTTTAGGTCACTGCCAATTAATTTTTATTATTTCTTACACACTTTATAATCCAAAATTGAAACCCCAAAATACATCAATTATAAATGTCTTAACCTAAAATTTCAAAACTTAGTATTAATATGCACTCTCCCAAGGTAAAAAACAAAGGTTGGCTTGCGAAAAGACAAAATATTTTTCCCCTCTTTTTGCACCTCTTGATGCAAATGCTAGTTATATATTATTTTAGTATAAGTAGTGGTACAATTCCCATTTTCACTAGTGAACTAGTGGCTTGGATATTCATGATTCAATGCACATCCATGCAAGCAGTGGTACAATTCTTTTTCACACTAATGAATTAATGACTTGGAAATGTTAGAAATTTATTTGCATCCATATACATTAAAGTATTCTTTATAGAGAAATTAGAAATTTATTTGTATCGATATGCATTAAAGTATTCTTTATAGAGAAATTAGAAATTTATTTGCATCGATATACATTAAAGTATTTTGTAAAGAAATTTTTGTAGAGAAATTAGAAATTTATTTGCGTCGATATACATTAAAGTATTCTTTATAAGAATTTTTTGTTTAGAAAAATTCCTTTAAATAGTTATTTCTTTGTTGAATAATTTACCTTTTCAAAATGAATTAGTATTTAATAATATTTTTTATTTATTGTTTTTAATTTTTTCCTTGAAATGAAGGATTAAGTTGCACAACTCTTATTTTTCAGACTTTCCTCCACGTGAATATATATATTAATTGGAATAATTTAGACAGCATGAAATCACAAAAATCAAAAGAAAACAAGAGTACAGAGACTAGAATATAGTGCATACGCATTCAATTAGAGTTTTTTTAAGGATATTTATCCATTTCTGGAATGATGACACATTACAAGGTTTTAATTATTATAGCATATCCATGTTTACATAACTATGGTAAATTTGTGTGCCTTTTAGAGTCATAGTGGTTATGCATTGTAAGTATTTTAGGGCTTGAGAGCAACGCAATGAAGTTAAAAAAGGTTGAACATTTAATTTAATTTAATTTGTACTATAAGTATTTACTAGAGGTTAAAATTGATTTTATAGGATTGAAATATATATAATGTAAAAATGGTAAGGGGAGTATAAAGCTTATTTCAAAAAATATATAAAAGAAATAAATAATTTTTTGAGAAAAAGAATATTGAGGAAGTTAATGAATTGAAAGGTTGTTTAGATGAAGCATGTTTTTTAAAGAGGAATTTCTAACACTTAAGGTTGAAAATAAGTATGTGATGGTCATGGGTCAAGAGACTAGTTGATCTTATGTTTCCTCAAAGATATACCATGCGAGCTTGGAAGTTGGGTATGGGACCTTTTCCTACTAATGTGAAAGCATTGGGAGAAGGAAATGATTCCCCTGTTGATTGTTCCACTAGGAGACTTCACTCTAGAAATACGATTATGAGGATAGAACATCTTGTGGAGGAAGAGGGCTAAGCATGTTTGGTCCTCATAACCCACAAAATCCTACATATAACCAAGTGAACCCTGAAGAGACAACGAAATTTTCCTCTAATCTAATAGAAAGGAGAGCATGTGAAATAAAGTTGTCCTCAGTTTCAGGATTTAAGGAGAAAGTTTGGACAATACTATGCTCTCGAGGAATAAAGTGGTTTGTCTTGATGCAAATATGATGATAGCAAACTCTAGGTTGTTAGGCCATGAATGATGACACATTACACCATAAAGTGTGCCGCATTACTCCCTATATTGTGGTGCATTACATATTATATATGTTGGCTTGGGTCTGTTAGTTGTTATTGTACACTTTTATCTTCTATATATAGGAAGGAGATATTCTCATTTCAGTCATCATAGTATCTTATCTTGTCTTGTGTACTCAGTACATTGTGTAAGGAGGTTCCTCCCTCGAAGAGGATTGATATTTATCTATGTTATTCATTGTTAAGGCATGGATTACTCTCTTATTTCCTATTTCTTTTATTTTTATGCTATTTATGGGACTTGGTTGCATAACATTTGGTATCAGGGTTTTTTCCTCGGGACTGGATTCTCCAAAATGAGTCATCTTGGAACTTTCTCTACAATTGTTTTTCTACAAGGATTTAGAGATTAATGTTAAAAACCCACTCCTAAAACACGCCGAAATATCTCTAGTCCGAAATTTAGATCCTGATACATTACAGTTTCTGAGATAATTGCGGAAGAATCTAGGGTTTTTTACTAGTCCTAAACCTAGTCTAAAACATGTGTTCTTAAGAAAAAAAGTCATATCTGAGGCATACGAGATCCAAGTTGAGTGATAACACTTACATATGAAAGGAGACGGACCATGGTATCTGTGATATAAGTTTCATCTACAGAAACACCATAGTGGACATGTGTATTATAGTACAAATGTGCTCTTCTGGATAGGCCAAAAATAAGCAGATTTGGGATATTTGCAATAACTCCTTGTTGGCTCTTCCAAATTAGGTTATACCTACGACATTGGAAAGAGGAAATATAAATCTACTAAAGGCCAAAGTTTCAGACTTAGAGGAGTATAAATTCAAATTTTACCTCAGTTACAAGTCGTCCCTAAAATAGTCATCCAATCAGAGTTTGAAAAGGGTATGTCATTGTTGCATTTGAATAGATTTTAGTAGAAGGATCTATTTGTGGTAATCCCTAGGGTGTGATATACATTTATTGTTCAAAATTCCACCAAAATAAAGTGGAAAGAATCATACTCCACTCAAACCCCCATAGGATTCATCCCCAGTATACAATGAAATGGAAGACAATTGTTTTAGAGTGTCTAAGTTGGAAGATATGGTTAAAGGAAATGCGAAAATTGATGACCTTGCTAAATTGGAAAAGAGGATGGCTACCAAAGAGGATCTCAAAAGGATGGATGGTGAATAATATCTTCAAGACTTGAAGTAGTTTATGAAGGATATAGAACATAACGATATTCCTCATTTATCTACTCAAGAAGAGGATAAGGAGGAAAAAGATGATGTATTCCAGTCACGTCTAGAAAAATTTGAAAAACAATTGGAGAGTAAGAAGTTGGAGTCCTCAAAAGTTGATTATTCACTACAACATCATGGGTTCAATTTAGCTCCAAGAAACTACTTTATCCCCAAGATTGACATGAGAAATTTTGATGGCAAGGATACAATCATGTGGGGTTTTCAGATGGAGCAATTCTTTGATCTACACCAGGTTCCCACTCTGCAAAAGGTAACTATTGCATCCTTGTATTTAGAACCTGGTCAATTTGTATGGTATCAATCGTTGTGTGACCCTAAAAAGGACTCTGTTGTCTCTTGGTCTATATTCACAGAATAATTGATTGCACATTATGGGGATATAAATAGAAACACCTTCTTCAGTAAATTGGTAAATCTCAAGAAAAAAGGTTCAGTTACAGAGCACATCAAGAAATTTCAGCATCTAAGTCTCATAGTGAAGAATATTTCAGAAGATATTTTTTTAGATCTCTTTATTAGAACCTTGAAATATAACATTCAACATGAGGTGCGTCTCTTTGAACCACCATCCCTAAAGAAGGATTTCATGATGGCAAGGAAGGTTGAAAATAAAAATATGGCAATGACTACTAGAAAGGCCTTCTCCAACACATATATAGAAAATAATGTTCCTTCTTCTAAACCACCACAAAGGTTGACAACCCAACAACTAGATGAAAGAAGAGCAAAAGGATTGTGATTTAATTATGATATCAAGTATAGTAAGGGACATAAGTGCAATGAGAATAAATTATTCTAAATAGATTGTGAAGAGGGAGAACTAAAGGAAGAGGAAGCATCTCAAGAATAGGCGACTTCAGAAGAAATAGAAGAGGCTACTTCAGAATAAATTACTCCCACCATATCTTTCCATGCATTGGCTGGAATTATCACTCCTCAAACTCTCAAGATAGAAGGATACATCAAAAAGAAGAAGTTAATAGTCTTGATTGATTCTGGTAGTACTCATAATTCCATTCACTATAAATTAGACAAAGTTCTTAATTGTTTTGTTTATCCAGCACCAGAGTTTCAAGTAATGATTGCAGATGGAGGAACTATAAATTCCTCAAGGAAATGCCATAATATCAATTTAGCTATAGGGGAATATGTATTGAATAGTCCAATGATTTCTATCCCAGTGGGTGGTGTTGATGTTGTCTTAGGTGTCCAAAGGTTACAATCATTGGGAACAGTGGTTTTTTATTTTCAAAAACTTTTTATGAAATTTTCATGGGAAGGTAAAGAGTATGAGTTAAATGGTATCACGGAAAAACCAAGCAAGGTGATAAGCTCTAACGATGTGACAAAGTTGTTTAAAAAGGGACATCAAGGTGTAGTTACACAATTCTGTTCATTAGATGTTCAAACCTCAAAGTTCCTTATCTCCCTAGATCTCCAAAGGGTCATTAATAAGAATTCCAAGGTATTTGAAGATATTCCCAAAGGTATTCCATTTATTCATGACTTTGATCATGTTATCCACTTAATTCAAAGTAATGTTCCTCCTAACATCAGACCTTATCGATATCCCTATATCCAAAAGAATGAGCTTGGGCATATGGTTGTTGAAATTTTAGAGGCTGGCATAATTAGGCCTAGACAACGTTCTTACTCTAAGCTAGTGGTAATGGTACCCAAGCCAGATGAATCATGGAGTATGTTTCCTTATTATAGAGAGATCAACAAGATCACCGTTAAAGATAAGTTTCACATGCCCGTCATTGATGAATTGTTAGAAGAATTACATGGAGCAGTTGTCTTCACAAAGTTGGATCTTTGTTCCAACTATCATCAAATTCGAATGAAGGATGAAGACATCCCAAAAACAGCATTCAAAACTTATGAACGTCACTATGATTTTTTGGTCATGCCATTTGGTCTAACAAATGTGCCCTCCACATTTAAAGGTTTGAAGAATTCTATTTTCAAGCCTTTCCTTAGAAAAATTGTGTTGGTATTCTTTGATGATATACTAATATATAGAAAGTCTTGGGAAGAACATGTTCAACATGTTGACAGGATACTACAACTACAAAAGGAGAAAGAATTGTATGCAAAACCCTCAAAATGTTTCTTTGGGATAAAGGATGTAGGGTATTTGGTTCATATCATATCTCATGAAGGTGTCAAGGTAGACCCTAAAAAAAAATCCATGATGGATTGGTTGATTCCCAAAAACCTGAAGAATCTTAGAGGATTCTTAGGCCTGACAGGGTACTACCACAAGTTTGTTCAAAACTATGGAAGAATAGAAACTCCTCTAACAACATTATTGAATAAAGATGCATTTTCTTGGACTCCAGAGGAAACTCGAGCCTTTCAACAACTCAAAGAAGCCATGTGTAAAGCTCATGTTTTGGCGACATCGGACTTCATAAAAACCTTTATTGTGGAATGCGATGCTTCAGGAAATGGAATTGGAGCTGTACTAATGCAAGAAGGACACCCTCTTTCCTTCACAAGTCATCCAATAAACAAAAAGAACTTTAAAAATCCCATTTATGAGAAGTAAATGTTGGAAATACTACATACCTTGAAGCAATGGTGCCCCTACCTTATAGGGAGACAATTCAAGGTTAAAACTTATCATGATAGCCTTAAATACTTCTTGGAACAAAGGTTATCTTCAAAAGAGAAACAAATATGGGTGACAAATATGTTGGAATATGACTTTGAAATCATATACAAAAAGGGGAAGCAAAATGTCGTCACAGATGCACACTCTAAGAAAGATGAGGATGTTGAAGCATTACGCTATGCTATTTCGATCATCCAACCAGATTGGCTAGCCGAAGCAATGAATGAATGGAAAAGTGACGAAAAAAATATGGACATTTATTCAAAAGCTGCAGCATGATCCCAGTACCTCTAATACATTTAGGTGGAAAGATGGCTTGCTATGGTACAAGGATCACTTATATCTTGGTAAGAGTTCCCAGCCGAAGAAAAATGTACCTTCTAAATTCAACTCCTCACCGATAGGAGGGCACTTAGGTTTCTGGAAAACCTACCACAGGGTAAAGACAGATTTTTTTTGGGATGGTCTTAATACTGATGTTCAAAAATTTGTGATAGAATGTTTGGTTTGCCAACAAAATAAAGTAGAAAAAATTAAGACCCCTAGTCTCCTACCACCACTTTTCAATCCAATCCAAAGGTGTACAAAGGTCTCGATGGATTTTATCAAAGGTTTACCAAAGTATGAAGGAAAGAGTGTCATCATGGTGGTTGTTGATAGACTTACTAAATATGCACACTTTTTTGCACTATCTCTCCCCTTCAAAGCAAGAAAGGTCACCAATTCTTTTATGGAGATAGTACAAACACTACATGAAACACCAAATATTATAGTAAGTGGCAGGGATCCCATTTTCACTGGAAATTTTTACACTGAATTATTTTCTTGTTTGGGTACTCAACTGGCTCATAGCTTATCTTATCTTCCTCAATCTGATGGATAAACAGATATAGTAAACAAATGTTTGGAAGGGTGTCTTCAATGTTTTTCACCTGATAAACAAATAGAATGGGTCAAGTGGTTACCCTTGGCAGAATGGTGGTATAACACTTCCTTCCATACATCATCAAAAATGACCCCATGTATGGCACTTTATGGCTATCATCCACCATCCATCACATTTTCACTAAGATACTCCTTTAAGGTTCAGGCAGTGGAAGACTACATGGAGCATCAACAACGAGTTCTTCAGCTCTTAAAGTACAACCTGAATCTAACACAAAATCGAATGAAACAATAAGCAGATCAACACCGTAGTGAACAAAGCTTTAATGTGGGGGATTGGGTGTTTTTAAGACTACAACCATACAAACAGATGTCCATGAAGAACACCAAGAAGGATAATATATTATCACCTAAATACTACGGTCCCTACAAGGTGTTACAAAATATTGGTAGTATGGCCTACGAATTGGAACTACCTGCATCTTCACGAGTCCATCTGGTTTTCCATGTTTCCTGTTTAAAGAAGGTAATCAGTGACAGGCTACCAGTTCAAACAATATTACCAAAAATTGATGAGGAAGGAAAAATCATCTTGGAGCCTAAAGAAATTACTGAAATACAAAATAAACAGCTTCCAAAACGATCAATTTCAGAGTATCTCATTAAATGGAATAACTTACCCGCAGAAGATTCAACATGGGAAGATGAGTCCTTTATACAGCAACATCCAGAACTACTTTAGCATTGAGGAAAACACTTTTTGAATGGGAGGGGCATGTTAAGCCCTTAATGATGACACATTACACCATATAGTGTGGCGCATTACACCCTATATTGTGGTTTATTACATATTAAATATGTCGTCTTGGGTCTATTAGTTGTTATTGTACACTTTAATCTCCTATATATAGGAAGGATATATTCTCATTTTAGTCATCATAGTATCTTATCTTGTCTTGTGTACTCAGTACATTGTGTAAGGAGGTTCCTTCCCCTAAGAGGATTGATATTTATCTCTTTTATTCATTGTTAAGGCGTGGATTACTCTCTTATTGTCTATTTTTTCTCTTTTATGTTAATTCTGGGACTTGGTTGCATAACATAGGCTGAGTAAAAGGAACCTTTAATATACGAGTCCACAAAAATTTGGTGTATCCTAGGGGTTGGATGAACCCAACACTAATATGAATATATACATGTTTGTAGTGTTGAATATTTAAAGAAAATGACTCTCTAGGATCATAATAAACTGGATATAGGATTTTTAGATCTAAAAATGAATACATGTGTTTATCTCTACCATAGAGATATCAATGGAACCCAAAGAAAATAAAGGTCGGGGTGGTGTCTCAATGTCAATTTCAAAGAGTTGAAGCAATGAAGAGGCTCTTGCATACCAACAAGAATTAACCCCATGCCTTACCAAATCCATAGAATAATTGAGAGAAAGATAAGGATACACAAGATGACCACTATGGGAGTTTCCAATCAATCTAATTTTGTTTATAACTATCACCATAGGAAATATCACTACTAAAGGCATGAGTGGCACCTTTCCAAATTCTACAAGGACAATGGGATGCTTGACTAACCTCTTTGTATGAAGATGTTTGGATAATTACATTGTGATAACACTCTCTTTAATTGGTTTCAATCCACTACCCAAAGGAATGGTCCCCAAATATCATAACCTTATAATAGGATAGGTGTTCCCAATGCTTGAAAAAGATGCATCTCGCCCAAATACCTATGTTCATCCAAGGGCAGGATCCAGAAAACCACATAAAAACATGTGAAAACTAATGGAAAAGACTTGGGTATAAGGATGAACGTACATAGCCACACCTATTTCCATCAACGCTTTCCGACTTACCAAACAAATGGTACAAAATGGAAGAAGCTTGAGGTGAAACATTCCTATGGCATGAACTCAAAGAGAATTTTATCAAACATTTCAACTTTATACCACAAGATGAGAATCTAGTCGAAACATCAAAACAGATCAAAGCATTTATACAACCGACGGGTCGAGGAAGCGACCTAAAACTAGATATGTTGGAGGCAGTGGATACCATTGCCGATATAGGGAAAATCTACATATGGGCTGAGTACATCGCTGACATGCTCAAAGGAATCTGTGAAAAATGCCAGAAGTCGGGACGGATTATAAGGTTCCCATCCCTTATGATATGGATAGTCATGTATAACTTGTGTCCTGTCAGGGACAAGTAGTTTCAAAAATGCACGAAATTCCATATGTGGAGATTCAAACTATTTTCCCAAAATGGAACAATGAAGGAACTAGAAAAAGGCAAATTGTTGTTGGAAAACTGGTTCCAACAGCTGAAAATCCAAACGACCAGATGGAGGGTGCCCCAAAACATCCGATGAAGTCTGCCCAAAACTAAGTGTGGTATATGCAGGGTGCCAAGGCAAAAGCAAAGACTCTTGACTACTACCCAACAGTCGAAGAGATCTTTCGGGAGCTAGCTTGACAGTCGGGTACAAATCTGTCGATACCAGCGAAGGACAAAGAGACAGTGTTATATTTTTAACAATAAGCTAGCATAACATTAGGATCTTTAACTGAGAGAACAACAAGCATAGCAATCAAACACAAGAGACAATGAACACAGTGTTTTTCCTCGAGGAAACCATAAATGGAGAAAACCCTGCAACTTCCTCAGAGATAGAATTGGCACCAAAAGTGAAACCCAAAAATAGTAAGATGATCTCCCAACAACAATAACCTCTTTCTTCCTTGCCCCAGTGTCTTTCTCTTCCTCAGCTATGCGCTACAACTGAGTGTGAGTGAGTGTGTGATAAATAGAGAGGCTAGCTCTCTATTTATACTAATTCCTGACTTGACTAAACCCAACTAGGGCCAACTTCATTAGGTGAGTCTAATAACCCTAGTGCCTCGGAACTACAGGGACTTTAACCCTTAGACAATAGGAGGGTTACCCACCTTGACTTGACATCACTTGTTTACATTATAGAAACTCTCGATAGGAACCTTGGGGCATGACATGACTCAAGTACATTACAAATACATCTCGGAATAAACATCGGGTTACAATACATAAGAAATAGAAGTGAATACATTCCGAATTTACAATTACATCAACACTCCCTCTTAACTAGGAAGGTATTCTCTCGACACAATTTATCAGCACAAGCCTTCTTCTTTGTATCATCTGGATCATCATCGAGTCCTTGTCATATTCACCTTCAAGTCATCTCTATCTTCAAGTCACCTTCATCTTCAAGTCATCTTCACCTGGATCTGGATCATCATCACTAGATCTGGATCATCTCTAGAGCATCATCTCTGGATCTGGATCATCTCTACTGGATCATCATCATTGGATCTTCACGAGTGCTATCTCATGATTCTTCTCGTCACAAAAATTTCTACAGAGCCAGCCCTTTTTCATGTTGGTTGTAGTCTTAGCTTCCATGTAGGTCTTCTTCCAGCACTTATATCTGACCCTAAGTCAAAATGGACCGCCCAGCACTTATATCTGATCATGTAGGAACCAATCCTATAATCATATCATAAAGGCACACCCATCACTCACATCTGACCATGTGGTAACACCTCCCACAAACCTGTTAGAAAGGCCCAGCACTCACATCCATCAACCAATGTCGGAAAGGCTCATCACTTACACTCGGCCATGCAAGGAACCATTCCTCCATGCCGAAAGGCTCTACACTTACATCTAACAACCAATGTCAGAAGGGTTCAGCAATAATATTTGACCATGCAAGGAACCAATCCTTCATGCCGAAAGGGATCTACACTTACATATGACAACCAATGTCAGAAGGGCTTGCACTCACATATGATCATGTAGGAACCAATCCTACAATCACATCAGAATGGGCCCCAGTCCCAGACTAAGCTACCTGGTAACTAACCAGGTGCCTCCATTCCAAGAATGGCATTCAATGCCTACTTCTGATCATGTAGGAACTAATCCTACAGTCACATCAGAATGGCTTAGCACTCACATCTGACATGGAAGGAACCAATCCTCTCACCATGACAGAATGGCTCAGCCCTTACATCTGACCATGGAAGGAACCAATCCTCTCACCATGTCAGAATGGCTCTGGGTTTCATCATTTCCCCTTGGAGGAAACCTCGATCTGGAGAACACCAAGCTTCTCCCTGAAGTACTTGAACTTCACCCTAGTCAATGGCTTTGTCAACACATCAGCTATATGTTCCTCCATCACAACATACTGGAGCTTCACCACTCCCCTCTATACCATATCCCTGATATAGTGATACTTGATCTCGATATGCTTCGACTTGTCATGGAACACTGGATTCTATGACAACTTCACGCAACTCTGATTGTCACATTGTATACAAGTAGCATCCATTTGGAGATCAAATAAATCAAACAGTAGCTTCTGTAGCCATACTACCTCACAACTAGCTGAAAAAGATGTGACATACTCTGCTTTAGTTGTACTCAGTGCCACATAGGATTGGTTCTTGCTAAACCAAGAGATCACACCTGATCCCATACTGAAGCAACACCCTGAAGTGCTCCTCCTCTTGATGGCACTACCTGCCCAATATGAATCAACATAACCCTCCAGGTTAATCTTCTTGCCTCATATTTGAGCCCATAATCAATTGTACCCCTCAGGTACCTCAAAATATGCTTTGCAGCAATCAAGTGAACATGTCTCAGATCTGTCAAGAACTAGCTCAAGGTGTTCACAGCAAAGCAAATGTCTAGTCTCGTGTTTGTCAGACACATCAAGGACCCAATCATCTAACTATACATCGTAGCATCAACCATCTTTGATGAAGCATCACTCAATAGCTTCAGGTTCGATGCCATAGGTGTGGTCATGGCCTTGCATTCCATCATCCCAAACCTCTTCAGGATATCTACTGCATACTTACCTTGTTCGAGGGAGATTCCATCCGCATTCTGCCACACCTCCATACCTAGAAAATAATGCATCATACCCAAGTCCTTCATTTCGATCTTGGCAGCAAGCTTTCTCTTTGTATCAGCAATCAACCCATCCATACCTGTTACAAACATATCATCTACATATAGTAGGATCATCACTGGGTTTCCATCTTTAACCTTGTTGTAAAGTTTGGAATCTGCTTTACTCTTGGTAAAGCCCAAACTGGATAGAAAGCTATCAATTCTATCATACCATGTCCTGGGTGCCTGTTTCAAACCATACAGGGCTTTCTTCAATTTGCACACATGAGACTCCCTGTCATGTGTCTCAAAACTGAGTGGTTGTTCTACATACACTTCCTCTTCCACTACACCATTCAAGAAAGCAGTCTTGACATCCATTTGGTGTATCTTCCATTTCATCACTACAACCAGAGCAAGTACTAATCTGATGGAAGTGTATCTGGATACAGGTGCAAAGGTTTCTTCATAGTCTATTCCTTCTTTCTAAGAGAAAGCTCGAGCCACGAATCTTGCCTTATATTTCTCTATGCTACCATCTGCAGCATGCTTGATCTTGTAGATCCATTTGGAAGTTACAAATGAATTCCCTTCTGGTCTTGGGACAACATCCCAAACATCATTCTTCATGATCGATTGATACTCTTTGATCATAGCATCCTTCCATTCTTTCCATTCTGCTGCTTCTTCATAATTGGAAGGTTCTTCATTTATAAAGTCACATAGTAAAGCTACATATCTAGAGCAGGATCTGGTTCTCTTTCTTTCTCTGTGATTCTCTTCTAGAGCCCCATATCTTTCCGCACCTTTGATAATTTCTCATACCCAAGTAGGTTTCCTCTTGTGAGGATTCTTCTCTTGAGTTGGATCTACAGGCCTTTGTGGTTCTTCAAATTCTCAATCTTCTTCTTGAGTTTCTTCGTTCATGGTTGTGTCATGAATTCTGGGTGCTTCTGCTTCTTCAGGTTCTTCAGTAGGTCTCTTTCTGGATTTGTTTTAGGCTAAGTATTCATCAAATGTTACATCCCTGCTGATGTCGATCTTCTTGAATCCTGGGAAGTATATTCTGTAAGCCTTCGAGCTTTCAGAGTATCCCACAAATATACCCTTCTTTCCTGAAGGATCTAGTTTTGTTCTCTTCTCTCTTGGAATGTGTATGTACACTGGACAGCCGAATATTTTGAGATGGCTGACTTCTGGTATCTTGCTGGAAAATACTTCTTCAGGTGTCTTTTTCTTGAGTACTCTGTGTGGAGTACGGTTCTGTACATACACCGCTATTCTGGTGGCTTCTTCCCATAGATGCATGGGAAGATCTTGATCATGAAGCATTTCTCTTGCAGCTTCCATGATAGTTCTATTCTTCCTTTCTGCAACCCCATTCTGTTGTGGATTATATGGAGTGGATAACTCCCTCTTAATCAATGATTCTTTGCATAAGTCTTTGAATTCATTTGATGTGAATTCTCCACCATTATTTGATCAAAAGGTCTTGATCTTCTTTTCTGTGTGGTTCTCTATCAAGGCTTTGAATTCCTTGAACTTGCTGAAAACTTCATCTTTGTTCTTCATGAAGTAAATCCATGTCTTCCTAGAAAATTCATCAATGAAAGAAACATAGTATACATACCCGCTTAGTGAACTTGATTACATTGGTCCACATACATCGGAGTGGATGATTTCCAAGATTCCTTTTGCCTTGCTTTCGCTACTTGGAAATGTCTTCTTTGTATTTTTTCCTTTCGCACATCCTTTGCATACCCCTTCATGTTTTGCTTGAATTTCTGGAAGACCTTCAACAGCTTTGCTTGCAAGTGGTAGTGCTCTGTAATGCACATGTGTAAGCCTTATGTGCCAAAGTTCATTTGGCTCTACTGTGTCATGGACCAAAGCTTGTTCTGGATGGCCTTTCAATTTGTATAATCCTCCTTCTTGTTCTCCAATCACTATTGTATCGTCAATAGTCTTTCCTCTTGACCACATGAGGACTTGGCCATCTATAAATGCAACCCTAATTTATTTTGCATCCAGTGCCGATATGGATAGAAGATTCTTCTTTAGTCCTGGTACAAACAAGACATCCTTCATTTTCATGGACTTTCTGGAGTCTAGCTTGTAGGAGGATTCAACACTACCTTTAATGGGATATTGGTAGTCATCCCCAAGTTTCACCTTATGGGGTTAATTATGTTTGGATAGTTTCTCAAAGGATTCCTTGAAACCTATCATGTGTGTGGAAGTCCCGCTGTCAATAAGCCAATCTTTTCTTCCATGAGTGACAGTTCCTGTGAGAGCGGAGATCATAACATATTCATCTTCACTTGAAGAGTCTTCACTTTCTTGTTTTACTCTCTTCCTGGGAGGATCATCATCCTCAGCAGTGTGAGCATGATGTCTTCTTTTGGATTTATTCTTCTTCTTGGATCCATTCTTATTCATGGGACAATTTCTAGCAAAGTGTCCTATTTCATCGCATGTATAACATCTGAGTTTGGATGGATCCCTTCTTACAGGATTGTTTTTCTGATGAGAATGCTTACCTTGATGATGATGATTTTCCCTTCTTCCTTTTCTAGAGTGTACTGTGAGAGCTTGATCTTCACTTCCCATCTTTTCTTCTCGAGCTGCTATCCGAGCTTCTTCTTGTGAACATTCTTCCCACGGTCTACTGAACTTTTCTAACTTCTTCCTAGCACAAATTCCTTGGATGAAAGAATCCCATGACCTAGGGAGGGAATTCAAGGTTGTCATCACAATTTCTACATTCTGCACTTCTTCATCTACTGCTTTTAGTTGTTCTTTTATATGGGAGACCCTTGTGAAGTGTGACTGGATGGTCTCCTCATTCTGGATCTTTACATTCTTCAACTAGTTCCTTAGAGTCATCTTCCGATTAATGTTCTTCCCTTCAAACAGTTTGGTTAGGGCATCAAACATGGATTTAGGTGTCTTGATGGAGGACACCTGTGGTATGAGGTGATCCTTGATAGAATCAGCAATGATCCTCTTTTCCATAACCAACTTCTTCTTATGTAAGGCCTTGGCCTCATCTCCCTCTGGAACTGGAACCTCCTCACTGATATAGGAGTCCAACTCATTTTCTTCTAGGACCAGGGACATCCTGTACTTCCAGGCTCCGAAGTTATCAGCTCCCTCAAGATTTTCATCAAGCTTGGTGCGGTGACACATCTTAACTGAGAACCTCAAATGGAAATGCAAAAGATTTAGATCTTACCAGGTCAAGATGTCGGATCTGGATTTGGAGCTGAAATCTTGCAGTGTTGGTTCAGGAGAAGATTAGGGTTTTTCATTTTCGAAGTGCTGTCCAACCAAATGCTTTGGACTTGATCCCTAACTTTTATTTTGAGGAGGATATCAATCCAGGCCTGGGCTCACTGAAAAATTCCACTTCTGTGAAAATCCCTAATTTCCGACAGCAGTGTCAGGTCCAAAACTGAAAAACCTCAGAATTGGATTCTACTTCGACAGAAAAATGCGCCCTAGGGAGGAGAGTTATTCCACCCTAATTTTGCTCAAAATCTGTGGAGAGAGATCCACAAAGTAGGAAGCCCTAGTTCCTGCAGTTGCATAGTGTCTTCTTCTTAGGTTAGCTCTGATACCATGTTAGATTTTTAACATTAAGCTAGCATAACATTACGATCTTTAACTAAGAGAACAACAAGCACAGCAATCAAACACAAGAGACAATGAACACAATGTTTTTCCTCGAGGAAACCATAAAGGGAGAAAATCCCACAACTTCCTCAAAGATAGAATTACCACCAAAAGTGAAACCCAAAAATAGTAAGATGATCTCCCTACAGCAGTAACCTCTTTCTTCCTTGCCCCGGTGTCTTTCTCTTCCTCAGCTATGTGCTACAACTGAGTGTGAGTGAGTGTGTGATAAATAGAGAGGCTAGCTCACTACTTATACTAATTCCCCACTTGACTAAACCCAACTAGGGCCGACTTCACTAGGTGAGTATAATAACCCTCGTGCCGCGGAATTGTGGGGACTTTAACCCTTATACAATAGGAGGGTTACCCACCTTGACTTGACATGATTTGTTTACATTATAGAAACTCCCGATAGGAACCTCAAGGCATGGCATGACTCATGTACATTACAAATACATCCCAGAATAAACATTGGGTTACAATACATAAGAAATACAAGTCAATACATTATGAAGTTACAATTACATCAACAGACAGACCTATTAATAGAGGAGCCACTAAAAGACCAAGAAAAAGAAGAAGATTATGAGCTCCGATTATACATCAGCACATTTGTGTCGGAGGAGACACCAGCAGAAGGCACCGGTCGACTGCAAATTACAACCAAACCACCGACGGCCCAAAGGGAAGAGACACAGACAGAATAGCAGGTAACCAATAAAGCTGAAAAAAGAATCATCTCGACTCAACAACAAGGGGGAGAGATAGAAACTGAAAACCCCAAGTATGCTATAACCAGAAAAAACATCTGCAAACTGTCGAAGGAGATAGTAGCCTTGAGTAAAAGGAAAATAATCCAGGAGCAGGAGCAGGGGAAAGGAAATCGCAAGCTTATCATCGCAGAATCATCGGAAGATGAAGATGAATTAGCAGCCACAATGGTCGACGTCATCGAAGACTTCGTTACGAATAAAATCCCAGTGGAAGCACACTTCCAGAAATTTGTCGAAGCAAGAGCACAACAAGGTCGACCGAAAAAGGAAAAAAGCACAAATACCTCAATAATCGAGAATGTTGTTGATCTCGTGTCTACACCCCCACCCCCGTCTCTGACCAAAATAACCCAAGAAACAACTCCAGATCCTCCTTCCATAATCCCAATCGACATATGCAAGAATGCTATGCCGAAAACCTTGAATGAAAGGTTCGACTGAGATAGAGACATCCAAGCATACATCAAAAAATTTCCTAAGTTACTCACCTTGGTACAGAAGATCACCACCAAGTGCCCTTTGTTCGAAGTTGGTGGCTCTAGACTGCCCGTTCCTCAACCTGGCCAAGTACCCCAGAGGTCGAGGACTGTTGCAATTTTGAGTTCGACATTTCAAAGAAATCCCTACACACAAGCTGAATTTGTCGCAAGTTGGACTACATCCTTCAATCCAACCGACCCCTAACCCCCCCCCCGCCAGCCAATGAACTAACAAGAAATGAGGAATAAGAGAACATGGAAGAAATAAATCGAGAAATCGATGAATTGTTCTTCGACCTTCAAGAAGGTTCACCTCCACAAATTCACGACCCAACATCCTACCACATCCCCACCACTCCAACCACACTCGACCATTCACCATCACCACCACCACCACCATCCCCCAACCCAAAACCTGCACCCGAACCAGCTGCATCAAAGCCACCTCATCCACAACCATCAATACCAGCAACCTCTGTATCTAGACCCTCTATACAAAATCAACTAGATACACACCCAACTGCAGCACTCGTCCAGTCGACCCAACCAGAAATGCCCCTGACCATTACAGGCCGGCAACCAAACAACCCATTGCCAAAAAATATGACTCTCACAAGTACACAAGTACAAAAGCAAGCAAAACAACAGAAGCACAAAAAGAAGAGAGACAAAAAGAAGGACCATCCAGCCCAAATGAAAAAGGTCCACATCAGTCAACTTGGGTTGACCACTACAGTTGACGCAACCAAGCTGAAAGATGGAGAGCTAGGACAACTTTTGGAAACCCTGGTTATCGAAGCAAAGACAAGGAGCTAGCGTAGATGCAAGGAGCTTGAAGACAATGAAAGAGAACAAGTCGAGTTCCTAAACAAATGCAGAAACCTTGCGTAGTCTGTGATACCAGGACCAACAGAGGTCGACACCGACAAGCCGCTGGAGAAATCCTACCAGTTGTTTGAGAGCGTGGTGTCGGTGCTACAGACATAGATGCAGAACACAAAAGAGGAGAAAAAAGAAGAAATAGCTCGACTGTTGATGTAGCAGCACATAGCTTTATCTAAAGCATACAGAGTACTGCAAGATCACATGGAGGAGTCGGTCATTATAGAAGGAGTACTCCAGGACTGGCCTGCTTATTATGGGCAAGTCTTCCAGCAAACTCGACAAGACATCCAAGAACTCGAGAAGAGGAAGAGCATGGAAGAAGCACTCGGAATCACTATTGAAGATCAAATCATGCTTGAAACAAACAAACTGCAGAAGCTCGAGCGACAAGCACACCAGTGGGTGCAGCAGGCAATTCCGAGCTTAGACAAACTAGACATCATCTGCCCGCAGATGAAAAGAATTTTTGAGACAACAGAAGAAAAGGACAAAATTATGGGTCCCGAAATGGAAAGGATAGCAGACCTCTCCATTCAAGAGAAGATGTCAACACTATCAAGTCTCACAACATTAACCATCGACATCCAAAAAGTACTGAAAAGTTGGACAGAATTCCAACATCAGCTGGCAGTGATAGCTGAAGCAATTGTCGAAGTCTGTGTACAGAAAAGACCAACTATCAGACTTCACAGCCGATGAAGGTCGAAACATAGCAATAACTACTTAAAGATAGGTAATGCATTTTTGGTACCTCCTTGTTCTTCAGGACGAAGAACAATTTTGTTCGTGGGGGAGATGTTGGAGGAGCTAGTCGGTAAGCCGACTAGAATGATAAACCGACTAAGTCAATCAGCCGACTAATTAGATATTAGGTCGGCCACAGAGGGTCATGTCGGTTAACTGAACCGACAGGTAGTTATTTGTAATTGTTTTGTCAATCATATATATTAGGCTATTAAGCCAGATAAGAACTCGGTTTAGTTCCATGTATTGTATGGACCCTTTCACTATAATATAATCTATTATTCTACCTATGTTCCTGTCTCTTGTCTCTGTTGTATTTGTATGATTTTAATGTGTATTATTGGTAACCCTATGTGATCTGTGACATTACAACAGTACCCATGTCATGGGTATGGTGAACGGAAGTCGCCCGAAGCGATGCTACGACATGTATAATAGTAAAAAAAAAGGGAGTGGCCAAAAGACGTAACCTACTCTATTGCAGGATTGCGACAATACTAGCATAAAAGCACGAACAAGGAGATGCACAAAAATTAATTCATCACACAAACTCAAGAAAAGGAAAGGAAGCGTGGAAATTGCAAGCAAAGCAAGAATCCGTTACTACACTGGACAAGGCAAGGAGCGGAAAAAGGATACAAAAAGTGGGAATGACAGGTTGGCTAGCATTAATCAACGAATCTATGACAAGGATGTAGGCAGCTGTGACAGCTGCGTGGCATTAAATTGACATAGTACGAGGAACAATGCAGCGTAATTTTTGATCCCATCACCCGTCTTTTCAATAACTACCATAGCTAGCCTGGCAGGTACAGCCCAAAAATCCAGTTACAGAAGTTAATGAAGAAGTGTTGGAAGAAGCAACCTGGGAAATTTATTAGACCTTGACCTCCTGTCAAATGATGATTGATGGATGCCAAGGGTTATCTAAATATTTAGCTTCCCCATCAAGCAGTTTGTTACGCACAGTGAGAACCAGAGCTGAGCCATTTCCAAGATCAAACCTACCATCCATGTTCAATTACGTCGACATCCATGGTAATTAACATTCCCAGTGAGAGTGAGGCATCAGAAGCAACTGTCATCTCTGGTTGCCCCATTAATGAGGAAGTAGAAATACAGTCAACAGAGGTCCAGCAACCACTAGAGATTGACTCAATGGAAAGAACATGAAAGCAACAAAGAAGACAAGATGATCATGCTACCATTTCAACCCTTTGGCCACGTGTTGTACTAAACCCAATTCATAGAATGCTAGTTGCTCTAGAGCTGCAGCAAGAAGCTCTAGTACCTTACAGAGAGCTGAGGCAGCCCAATGAGATGCAGCCAAGAGAGGTGTCTACACAACCACCACCAAAGCAAAGAAAACACAAGGCTCCAACTACTCTGGATGAGCGAGGAAAGGCACCTACTGGCGAGCAAGCAGAATAAATTAGGAATGAAGGCTTGCTACCATGGAGAGAGCCAGAAGCAGAGCGAGCTGATATGAATTTCCCATGTTACGTTTGGACAAGGAGGGTTGATGCAGGGGAGCCAAATCTCCCAAAGAAGGCGGTGACTACTCTGGTAGCACCGCAGATCCCTGTTGGCATCACCTTGCTGCACGATATCCTACCCAAGTTGGTTGTGTTGAAGTTCCAAGACTTTGACACTCGACAGTAGGAGGGGCTACAGATAAAAGACTGCATGACCATGACCCATTCCACTACAAGTGATTCCCAGGTGCTTAAGACAAAGGATTGGTCTGAGGGACTTTCCCATGCAAGTCTAACCAACATGTTGTTTATGCCTCACTTTGGCCATAGCATACAAATCAATACATACATGAAGCAGTTACTGGTATGTTTCCATGGAGGATACTTATGGCTAGATCAACCATATCCAGTTGATGCCGAGGTAATTTCAAGGATAACTGACTCCCAAGCGAAGTAAAATATCATGTGTCGTACCTGGCTAAGCACGACACTAAACCTATCATGCGGAAACATAACCTTCAGCAAGCGGGCCGAGGCTACTTGATTGGGCCCATCTAGGACAAAAGTGTGTGTGTTGCCGCAAAGATCTTATCCTATAAGATGTTCTATAAGATGATACCCACGCAATGTTTGGCAGCGGTGGTGGAACTTGCAGACTTATGTGCACTAGGAGAAAAATTCAACTGGTCATGGTACTTACTAAATGCACTTATAGACTATGCGATGCAGGCTCAACATAAGGAGGGCCACAAATTCCACTATTCCTGGTTGTTGATCTTGATTTCATTCACTATATGGGCTGACCCACCAAACTATGTACAAATGGATGTCCCACTATCTTGCCTTGGTGCAAGGTACCAAAATATCTGGGAAGATAAGGCAGACAACGATCACCAGAAACATAACAACATTGCATTATTTATGCATGCAGAGGCGTTGTGTGAGGTTGTTCAGCAATCCCATAGGATCTGTGCCACAACTGTGCACATGTACACCGCATTCATCAAGTTTCAAGCTGATGTGCATGTTATAACCCTGCTGCCAGCAAAGGATCCACTCCAGCAAGTGCACCATGCGAGCTTCATGGTGACAAATGACGATGTGGATGCAATTATTAATCTTTGGCTGGAGGAATGGAGCGGCCCACTAGCAAAGCCACTTCCTGAAGAGCAGAATGCAGAGGAACCACCGCTTCACCAAGTTAATGGTGAAGAGCATGAAGGCAGCGATGCCCCAGATGATCCACTGTAGGAACACATCGAGGACAATGATGATATGGATGATTCGGACAATCCGACCATCAAAGCACCAGCCAAGTCATGATCAGGCACAGGCACAGGCACATGTACAGCAAAAAGAGGGTCAATCGTCTTGGAATAAGTAGAATGCTAACATAATGCCAAATACAAACACGTTAACTGAATATTATCTACAGGAACTTGCCAACACTATTGCTAAAGTTACATAAGATAACCTTGCCAGTCTGAGGACGCATCAACTAAACATTGCTACCCAAGTCCAAGACCACCTCAATAAGATGACAGAGGCTATTCAGGATGTCAAATCCACTGTGGAGGTTGAACATATGGTGTTGTTCCTAGCGTTCCACTAGTTACACCATCGTTAGTGCCGCCGATCAAAGTAGTGATTCAAAGGCACGCACTGGAGGCAGACGCAGAGACAAGCGCAGATCCTGATGATAACAGCGCATAGATAGATTTCTCCAAGCTATCCTTGGAAGAATTTTATAACATTCAACAAGGAGCCACATCCAAAATTAGGCCAAGGGAAAATTTTGATGCTTATCAGGCAGCAAAAGAGAAAAGGAAGGCCAAGCTGCATAAGGCCTTGTTGAAGGAAAAAGAGTAGGAACTGTAGGAACACATCAACCTTCTTGGTAAGAAAGAGAAAGAAATATTGGCACATGAGAAAAACCGCATTGCATTGGTGGACTCTATCAAGAATGCCATTGTAGCATTCCCACTAGGAGTAGGGCAAGAAGATGAAGACTCCCTGGCTAAAGTCGCCATGCTCGCAAAAATCGTGCAGGATCTTTGGAGGCAAGAGGAATATCTACAAACCAGGAAGATGCCAAGCACACCCCCATAGGTTCTTGCAGAAAGAATAAGAGCAACGTCTGAAGCTGCTGAGAAAATCAAAGAAGGTGAAGCACTCTACGCAAAGGCTGCATATGTTGTTGTGACCATTTGGGGAGCACTGCTTGAAGATGAAACAGCTGAGAAAATAAGGCAGAGTGTGGGAGAGGCTAATGAGAAAATCAATGCTACAAAGGCGGAAATAAGGAAGCTTCCCCTCCAGCAGAAGGTCGTAAAAATTGTAGAGATCAAGAGACTACAACAATAAGTGTAGACCCTTCCTGATTAAAAAAAATCTAGGGAAGGTGAATTTGAGGCATTACAGTCAGAAGCTAAGCAGCTCACGGACCAAATTTAGTCGATACAGTAGAAACTTCAAGGAATTGTGCAATCACTAAGGGTGGAATCGTTGGAACATGTCAAGTCCGACCGTGTGGAACAATTGGTCGCGCAAGCAAAGAAAGCTACGGAGGAAGTTGCTAAGGTTGATCTAATGGTGAATACATTTCAAGACAAGGTTCGTCCTGCTGCACAGCCTAAGTCGGTGCCAACAACTTAAATTTGTGAAAGAAAATAAAGTCGAGGCATGCAGCCAGAAAAGAAAAATTCAGGAAGCGGTAAGGGAGGCAACTCCAAGGCTAGGTCAGCAGCAAGAGAAAGTTGCATGTGGATAGACGAAATCGTGCAAAAGGATGAAGTTGTGCAGACATAATTTTGTGCTATAAACATGTTCAAAACTCACCTCACAAAATTGATGGGAGGTCAAAGACAGCTGGCAGACAGTGACAGACCGTTACATACATAGAGATTCCATAAAATATTTGGCGCTTGTGACAGGATAGCACTCCAGGCATATCAAGTGTGGGAAACTCTGTAACGGTGACCATCCAGCTCATCAATACTCGATCATGGCTGTCAGTGTAGAGAAGTGACGACGCCGACAATCATAGCAAATACGAGAAGAAAATCTGGTACACCAGATGAAGGTCTTGTCCTAATGATGCACCTAGATAAGCCTACACGATAGGTGATCCGATGCTCCTCCTATAAGATTAGGGCGCCCCTACAGCAAACATACATTACTTATTTTTGTTTCCTAAGTGCCAGTTACAGTTACAAATGGGTTGGGGAGTCTCATGGCAAGCAGCCTTTCAGGCTAAAGTAGATGTTGCAGCCTTCAGTGTGTTAGGTATATCCAAAGACGGGAATAAGAAAGATGGTAATATTCTACAAGTTAATTTGACCCAGCTAGAAGTCTTTGGTGAAGTCATCCCTGGATATTTGTAGATCAATAGATTAGAAGCACTGTCTATGGCACCAGAGCGGACTCCGGTAGGGACCAGAGTTCTTTCCCAATTTGACAAAATCTGCGAGGTAAGAACCAGAGTCCTTGCCAGATTTGACAAATTCTACAGGATTGGCAAGTGAACTCATTTTCAAGCAATCCAGGTGGGATCTCCATGTTTCGATGGACCAAGGAACGGCCACAGGGCTAGTTACGGCTTGTACTATATGCTGCTCAGGTGAAAATTGTCAAAGTTTTTGCAAATCATTTACCTCCACCACCCTGGCTTGCAGGAATTTTCTGGTTTTCAATATGGACAAGTCTTCAAATTCCATATCTATGGAAAATAGGGTGGTGAAGAGCAAGATGAAGAAAAGATGAAATCGAGGAAGAACACCAAGAGAACAAGCCGCGGAAAGCACATGCAAAACCCCAAGAGCTTGAGAATGGCAGAAGAACCAAGGCCACTTGGATTGCTGTGTTGAAATGGGACACTAGCCACCCTTGGTTAAATTGGAGTCAAACTATGATAAGATGATGAAAGAGACCCAAAGAAAAGACAACATTATTGTTCGTTGGGATGTTGGTCCCAATAAGAAGCGCATAGCTTACCTTGTCTCCCTAAGCGAACTCAAATATTGAACCCTACATTACGAGCCTTCTGCTGGTGCCAAGAAAGAAACTATATTGGTGTTGTAACCTCGCAAAGCATCTAAGTATGGGAAGAAGACGCGATACAAGAAACTGCCAAAAAAAAACAATCAAAGGAAGAAAGTGTGCAAGAAAGAAAGCAGGAAAAAAAAAATTGCAAAAGGTACTGTGTAGATCGCACCTCCTCATATGTCCCTTACTTCATGGCTTGAGACAAGCCACATGTGAGTGTTGGGGGCGTGTTCACCTGGGAAAGGAGTACAAGGAAGAAGTTTGTGCGCTAACAAAGAAGGTGCACTATGCGCATGGCAGAAACAAAGGAAGATCGCGATGGAAGCAAAGGACCAGCATAGATAGAATGGAGAGGTGTGTAGCAAAGGAAAGGAAAGCATAGGAGTGCGTAAGCGATAACATCTGGAAAGCGACAAATGGAGAATCCAAATCATGGTTGTTTAAGGTAGTGTAAGCCTGCAGCTACGCACGTATGAAGGGATATTTGTAAGTCAGGCCGATAGTGCCTTGTGTCAAGTCATAATCACCACAGCTGTAGCCTGAGGGGTGGCTGATGGTGATGGTTAATAGACTATCGATATGTATTAGACCCTAAGTGGTTATGTAAAATAGTATAAATAGGAGGGATTCAATAGATAGAAGGTCTCTTTTTAGTTGCTACTTGTTGGTCATAACTGTGTTATGTCAGTTTCCAATAATAGTTCTCTTGTTCGATGGTAATCCATGGTGAAGGATGCCATTTTTTTGTAATGTGATAGAGATTAGGGGAAGAGAAGGCTCAGGAAGAGCCTAGTGATGATAGGAGGCTGTTGAGCCATGGGTCTAGCTACTATGTGCGTGGACCGCTAGGAGTAGAGGTAGGATAGAAGAGAAAACCTGAGAGCATGAGAACCATAAGTCTAATTCTTAAAGACATATCTTAAGATCAGTCTACATCCCACAGACCACAAGGTGTTATACCCTTTTCTCATGCCAGATGAAGAGAACCTTGGTGGTTTTTCCCATATGGGTTTCCACGTTATCTCTCTTGCATATGAATGGATGATCAATGTTGAATGCTATGAATGTTTATGTGAATGATTGTTATTTTCTTTCTGTATAATGTTGAGTATTGTTTAATTAACTGATGTACTAAGGGAACCAGTAGATGAATGATAGGGAAAGCATCATTGAAACCTACCACATGTTGGCCTGTGCACTTCTATCTTAAGTCACAACATAAGTCATAGTCAGTCATTGGTATGAGCCAGCTACGCCGCATAAGTTGCGCCAGTCGCGAGGTGGGGAGGAAGGACAAGTTGCACGCGATGGCATATAGTTGTGCTTGGTTGCGCAAGACCTCCTCCTCCATCCAGCCATCATGTTTCCTTCGTTGAGCTCCTTGGCCAAGCGTCAATCGACTATAATCCCTCGGCAATCGTGAAAACATGGTTCCAGCGGTTACCCATCTAAGAGATATATCAGGTGAGACTGTGCCTGCTTCGTAGGTGTTGCCGACGAGGCTTGCTCTGTCGGGCTGGTATCTCAGGTAGTTGTTGGATTGACGGGCTGCGCAAAACCTAGGTCGCGCGAGTTAGGAAAAGTGGCCAACAGGCACCATTGTTGGTACATCCCGAACCAATCTTGGGTCTATCCTACCTTTCATGGCTTGTCCTAACCTACCATATTTGTTCATATTAATGAATGACCCCATTCGTCCTCAACCTAATTGGCCTTCCATGCCTACCAAACTTCCCTCTGACATACCAAAATTCGAGGGAAAGGCAGGCGAAGACCCCCAGAACCATATTATGTATTTTTACTTATGGTGTTCATTAAACAGCATTATGGATGACTCTATTAGACTGAGGCTGTTACAGTGCACACTTACAGGTGTGGATTCCAAGTGGTACATCAAGCTCCCTCGGCCCTCTTACCATGATTTCTCCTCACTTTCCTCTATGTTCCTCCAATAATTTCAACTACTCGTCCAATATGATGAGGGAGTGGAGATCATGTTATCCTGCCGTCAAAATACATCTACCCACATCATAGGCCATAGAGTGGCGATGGCGATGTAGCCTGTGCAAAATCCAACTGGATGACCGAATCTTCCTTAACTGGTTCTTAAATACCTTACTCCCACCCATAGCCAAGGATGTCTCCTTTGAGCGACCCCAATACAAGGAAGAGGCCATATTAAAGGTTCAATATTTCGACTTAATCTATGCCTATTCTGGGTATTTATATACCATCATACCTAATGCTCCCTGTGCCAGAACCTCTCACCGTGATACGTCAGGGTCATCCCACACTGTGGATGGATAATCGTCTCGGTCACACAGCACCCTCAGTACTATGCGGCACCTCCTATGATGCCACCACACCCAGGTAATACCCATAGCATTTCCCAACCCAATTATATACCTGATTACTCACAGATGATGGCTTAGTCCAGACCTAACCACTCCGACTCACCTCCTGCACCAACTCATCATATCCATGGACCGAATTGGTCGGCACCATCGTACTCGAGAAAAATGGAAAAATTTGTAGCCCCTCCTACTTCTCCAGCCTATTATGCACCACCTATGCAACCCGCTCTAGCTTCAGCCCCATCTCCTCTAGTTTCCATACGACAGGTTTTTGCTTAACAAAACCTTCCCAAGCAACCCGCCCCAAATAAACAACAAGGGCAGGGAAAGAAAAATCAAGGACAAAATCGAGGCAATAATAATCCCCAAGGGGGCAGCCAATAAACGAACCCTCCCACCAACGATGGTGCTAACCTGCCGGCACAGACCCCCCAACATCCTAATTGACCAGGAAAGAACCCTCAATTGCATACCAATCATCCATGTGCTTTATGCAACACCTATGGTCATTACACCCATTTGTTCCCTCACATGGCTCGTGTCCAACAGCTTCTATAGAATGAAGATCAACGTGATACCAATGTGGAGGCCTAGACTCGGCCTTACCCAGCACCACCAGGTACTCTGTCAATGGTGCTCCAAAACACCCTCCCACACCAAGGAATTATTTCAACCACACCCTTATCCCCACATGTTCCTGCAGCTAACACCGCGGACCCACCTGTAGAGACCAGAGTCCATCACCACATGACAGTGTCGTCCAATGTCAACCTCCAGACTCAGCGTAACCAATATGGCTCCACCACAAAAACTGTTGACCAGTCAATAGTGTCTGCCTCTAACACTTCCATTATGCCCCTAAACTTACCTATACGCCCCACTGATGGGGCAGCAAGAGTCCCACGGTTTCCTATACAACGTATCGCCAACAACGCGACTGCTCATGTTGCCCTAAATTATATCATTGTTGATGACTTGGCCCAATCACCTACAGCCATGTCTGCTCTAGAAGTGCTCAAGACCTTCTCGTCACAATGTAAAGCATTGTTATCTGCACTAGGTTTCGTTGATCCCTCTGATTCTAGGTTGATCATGTTTGATCTGGATCAAGGAGAACCCAGGATGTCATCCATCGTCTCCTTCCAAATTATGGTCTCCATTCAGAATTTGGTTGTACATTGATGCATCATTGATGAAGGGGTATACACCTATGTTATATCAACCTTCGTCTAGAAAAAAATTGGGTCCCCCACCCTTCAAACTTCCACTACCGCCCTTCGCGCCTATGATCTCTACTCGACAAAGGCCCAGGGAATTATTCCAAATGTTCCTATTTCATTAATCAGTAAAATGGTTTTGATTGATATCAAGGTTATTAACGCCCAACCTTATTATAACCTCCTTCTTGGACATAGCTACATGTATTCCATGAGATCTGTGGCCTCCACCATCTTTCGACTCCTGATGTTTCCTCGTGATGGAAATATCATGACTATCAGCCAGTTAAATTACTACGATCCATAGGGGCCGGCCACACCAAAACATGTCATCCCTACCACTGATACTACCATTGACAGTGTATCTATCCCTTCCTTATCTATTGTGGGCCCAGGATTATTTGCCAACAATCCTATGGCGGACACCTTCCCCTCTTTTCCACCTCCCCCTATGCCGACTGACATAGTGGATTTGTGTACTATCACATCTAGTACCATCCTGAGCACATCACAACATCAATCGCAACCCCAACCACTGTCACCCAATAATTATTGGGGTTCATTCCCAATCCACATGATTCCCTTCTTATTTCCACCATCTGGTATCGTGAGCAAGTCTGTAATGGCTACTCTTAATTTACCTAATTTTACGTTGGGAATTCCTGTGTGGTACCTTGAACCACCTACCCCACCTCCGATGCCCTGTATTGACTCCCATCCAACCAATTGAGATGGAGTCACACCCTCCTCCTAGCCCATTGAACACGCGTTCCATCCCCAAACATGCCCCTCCTCTCCCAAAGAAGGTTGGGGGAAAGGCTACGAAAGTAACAGTCGAGCCTCGTCTGACTCCACCTTGCGCTTTGTGCGATGTCCAAGGTCATGCAATGCAAAACCGTCCAGAGATACCTATCCTTCGCACACACATAGACACTATGGATATAGTCGATGGTAATCCAATAGTCATCATCCCAAATCCACCAGCAGCCAAGAAAAATTCATTGAGGACAAACCATCCTTGTGCAATAAGCAGCTTGTATGGCCACTATTCTCACCATTTCCCAGACTTGTTCGAGTATCGGTCAATCCTTCGATACCTTCGAAAACACTCTTGTGAGGCTGAAATCAGTGTCATCGAGGAAATCCACCCTTTGGATTCTTCCTCGTACACAACCAACACCATTTACATGATCTCTAATTCCAGTAGTACTTTTTCGTCCTTTACCGTGGAAGATCCACATGATCTATCCTGACACCACTTTCGCGATGAAGATAGATCATCAAAACCAGCACTGATTTTATCCCATTTCACTTAGCCCATGTTGTGGAGTTGGTTCTTCCCATTGAATGTCAGATTCATCCCCCACGTACTTTGCACCAACTACAGAGTCTCCAAGGTAAGGCCAATTTCCTTCGTCGGAGGTCCTATGCCTGAGTCACTCACCATGCAGCACTTGGGGCATAGTTTTTATTTTTGTTGTACATCATTTTTACCACGCGTTGGTGACCCCCTCCAGTAGTTTCTCCATGTCTAGTCACAGTGAGTCCATTATAGAAATATGTCGCATCATTTGTACATGAGCAGGTAGATATAATCCCTGCTCCTACACTGCTAGTAGGCCACTAGAGGGTGTGGTCCCACATCTACACATGCACATGGTATGTTGCACATATGATCTCACTACCACTATGTTTGCATACCATCATGTCCCAAGACCTGCCATGGAGGTCGAGGCCTCTCCATATCTCCCTTGTATTCCATGCCCACATATGGATCATCCTCTATAAGGATTGGAAGTTTCCAACATTATGCGAAAATCTCTCGGGTCGAGTAACGACCTTCTATACTGCCTCCATCCCTACTGATTCTTCAGGACATTTCCCTGAGTCAAGTCAATTTGCGTGCAACCATGTGAATCAAACCTTGTACGTTGAGCTAGCTCCATACCCATAGGCCTCCATTTGGTCTAGTTTTTTCCCGTGCAGTACCCCACCAGGGGGAACATCACTAGCTGCTAGTAAGAGTCATCCAAAGTCCATTTGAGACGCCTTTCACACCACTAGGTTCGGTTTTCTGCCCTCTGTCTTTTGACAAGACCCTTGTCTCATTCTCTCACTATGATTTTCTGGGCCATTTTCTGGAATCCACCGTGGTTTTCGCGCCATCATGTGAATCTCCCCTTGTATGTACTAGCATTTTCACAAGCCACTCGCTCCATCCATACTGCACAATTGGCCATTTTTTATCACCATCCATTGACCCACAAGGGGGCCCCATCAGTGTTCTGCATTTATTCCCATCAGCCATGTTCACAACATAACCTCTATCCATATATCAAACACTTCCCCCTTGCTTGATTGACCATTACGGAGTTTCTATTAAGCTCTTTTATGACTCCTAAAAGAATGAAAAGATCGTCAAGCACGCTTGCTTCCTTTCATGCTCGTTAAAGTATTTGAAAGGGCGTCTATATGGCCTTGTTTATTTTCTTTTTAGGACTATGTAGACTATTGTTATGGAGAGAAACTTCCTATGGCTTGGGTTGTACTACAATAGACAAATAAACCGCAGAAATCAATCCCTTCCCAATATGCAAGAGAAACCAAACATCTAACACTAAAGGATCTCGAATCATACCTTGTTTCGGACGGTTGAAGTAGATCCCCATTGAGATTTTTCCAATCCCACTTATGTTAGCAATTTGCTCTCAATAACAGCAAACAAGACAAGCATGCTATATAATATGGTGTTAGATTTACTCTAGCATATATAATCAATAATGTATAAGCAATTAAACACATTCATGGATTCAATATTCATTTAAATGCACATCATTGGACAGGAAAAGATATTTATATTAATCAAATCAGATATTACACAAGTGACAACCTCTGTCAGCACGTCTGCGAACCGAAGAAACCGAGTCCTCCACTTGGGCCTCCACCACCTCGATCCTCCATCTCTCGATAGCAATCTCACAAGCAAAGGCAAGCTTGGGAAGAACACAAATTGCTCCAAAGGGACAAAGGGATGCAAACTCAAGTGTATGCAAGCAATGGAAACAATGGACTATAGTTTCATTTCTCTTCAATTCCTCCTCTTTCAATGTATCCAAGGGGATCCTTATATAGTACTCCAAAGGGGTAATGTAGAGTCAAATTCGAGTGATCTTGAGGCATATGGAAGGCCAAGAGTCAAGTGGTTCGGACACACATGAAGGAAAACTCCAAAAATATTTGTATTTATGCACACATCCTGATGTACGCGGGTTTAAGGTCAAAATCCACGTATACACGTGAGTATGGATTTAAAAGTCACGTACAACAATAAACAGGTGTTTCTAGGGATGAACTTGGAAACATCAAAGGTACAATATCAGTCCATGGGGTCTAAAGAGTCTACAGAGGGACAGGGAAGGCCATAAACATGTGATCAACCATGTGTGGTAAAATCAGCTATAACAGATGCCCCCTAATGTGTGAGGTCATAGGGGTAATATGATGGTCGAAATACATTATAAAATCCATCCCAGAAGTGGAGTGATGAAGAACCAGGTGGAAGAACCATCCATCCATCAGTATAGTACAATAATCAATCTTTGCATATGACTGCAAATACATATAGCAGTCCCGAATACATAAGATTACAATGGCCATGAATAGACATGATATACAAAATGTGACATGTGTGGTCATCGCCACGTACAATATATAATAGACAGAATCTCCATGATGAATATATACAATGGATCAAGATCTCCATAAAATCTGAAGATATACAATGGATCAAGATCTCCATAATGGCTAAATATGTCTGACATACACTGAAATCAAGTCACGAGAGCTTAAATCTCATGAACACTGGAACGATCAAGGAGGTAGCCTATGTGGAATTCCACCAAACTATAAAGTCTTCTACACAAACCGCTACGAGTACATGTCCTACTATGTGAATAGAGGTATCAAGGTTGAACATAGTAGTCCATCGTCTGATTACCGGTCATTAATGTATACCATTAATAGACGTGAGATCACCCACCAATAATGAAAATGGGAATCAGTGTGAATAGATGTGTTGAGGTTGAACACTTGGAAGAATCCATTGATTAGGGGACATTGATGTATTCCAAAAAACTATCAATGGTGAGAGAACCTACCACTGATGACTATAAGTCTCAAGGCACTCAAATGACTCTGGAATCCTATCCTAGAATAAATGATCTGAAGTCGATGGGATGGAATCCACTGGAAGGAGGGAATTAAGGCATCCCCCATCAACCAACACGAGGTACTCGGTAATGTTGTATAATGTGGAAGAACTCGAACAAGATGTGCACGAACCAGTAATAGTACTAGGAATGGTCAACATGCAAAGTCAAGACAACTGAGGAATGGCTGACTCAGGCTTCAACTTCCTTTGAACAAGAGCATAGACTCGATATGCAAAATTGGGACATCTCTGTGACATAGGAGGCATCAACAGAGGCTCCATAGGGACTAGAAGCTTAACCAGTCGGTGGAGATAAACTTAGATAAATGAGTACAGCTCCTAAAGTCAAACTACTAACCCAACCAACGGATGTGATATACAGTGCTCTATTCGAAGGTGACACGACTCAACTGCAGCCAAAGATAACATCTTTTCCTGTCCGAATTTTTGGTTTTTTTATTTTTTTGGACTTTTTCATATATTATGAAAAGCTTGAAAAAGAATAAAATTGCTTTATAGTTACAAATCTAGGAGGAGATGAGTGGTAGGGGACAAACAAACTAGTTCCAAGCAGCAGAACATACCTATGCTCAATGCAAGGAGACATGTGTAGGATAATGACAATCGGGGGAAAGTCCCCTCCCGGTAAAAATGGGGAATCAAGCTGCAAAAGATATGTAAAAAAGGCTCTTGTTGGTCGCTGGGTAGACCCGGGTTTACTATAATGTACTAACAACACCCCTAGCTCACTGGCCCTTTCGGCAACATACTGCGGAGCGGCCTGAAGTCTCACCCGAAGTGATCCTAATGGGTTGGCCAAAGACTCAAGTGTCTCAAACAGGTTCTGTATGGCGTCCTGTGTGCGTCTCGCAGCTCTTCTTAGCCTGCGAGATGTCTCTTTCCGTGATGCGCAGTTCCTCTTACTCGCAATGACTCTAGTCCTTATCGCATCGCCTCATCTTGGGCAACACGTAACTCTCTCCTACGCTCAATCCTCAACCTACGGTACTGCGCACCACAGCTCCTCTGATGGTGCAATATCGCCTCCCTGCGATATCCTACCCCTGCGACTCAGCGTACTTAGCATACTGGAGTTCAACTTATAGGACTCAACACACAAGACCGTTTTACACTGCGACTCTTAACTGTCTTAAGTGAAACATAGAAAAACTCTTATACATAATACTTAAAGACTTCAACTTGCATTTATCCTTTTAATATAATGTGAACTAAATAACACATACATACATTTACTGTAAGCAAAGTTCACGTAATGAATGACAGATAAAACAAGTAAATACAATCACACGAATCAATCACATAACACTCTGATTTTACATGGTTCACTTCCAGGGTAGAAGCTACATCCAAAGAACTGTGTTTCTATATTATAACTTGAGAGACGTACACAGTTCTGCTGCACCGCATATGCAGCTAGAGAACTTATGGGTAACTCCGCACACAGCCTGGAGCCCTTCTCTCTTAGATCTCTTCTTTATATTTCCTTCTTACAATATACTCTCACTCTCTCTCTCTCTCTGTCAATCCCTGTGGATTGTTACAATACAAAATAACAGTGAGCTAACAGACTACTGGACTCTTAGACTCGCTGATGTCTGAATAGCTACAGGTTACCCTAATAGCTCCAGAAGGACTGACTAGCTAACCTTTTTAAATACAAAATACATCCCTTTATAGGCGACCCGAAGATCTCGCCATTACAACACTGTGGGCCTGTCCCAACAGTAACCCAAAACCCTAACTAGTGACAGTCGGCATATCTGTACTTGGGGGAGTCCGTATTAGGACCAAGGACGGGTGACAAGATACCATCCATGCCGAAATTTAAAGGATCCAAACTCAAGAGAGCATAAATATAATCAAGTAACCGCAATCCCAAAGGCCAACTAGTGCACAAAGAGCACACTCCTAAAAAAATATACGGCCAAAATACAAGCAAACAAAGGGTAGGATATGTGAGCTCCCGAATGCAGTAGGTATGTCTCACCTAGGAGAGGCTCGAAACTCCCATACACTACAAGTGGAGGTACGTAACCAATTATAGTGGCCCTCAGCTTCAACGCATAAAGCGACTGTGATGTCTGACCTCTACCTGGCCACGACACCTACAAAATAACCTCTACAAGTACCCTCTACGATACCTAGGTAAGGAAACTAAGGTCACCCCAATATAACCAATGCTCAAGCGGACAGTCGCAGGCGGGATCGACCATATGGGCTGGGTAGCAAATCTCAAAACTCTTGAAAGATGCCCCAAATACGAATACGGTCCTAGAAGTATCTTCGATGCTCACAGAAAGTGACCAGGGGTCATCCCAATCACAATCGTGTGCACTGCCTCGTGCTTAACTCCCGTGTAAGAGGAGCGTCCTGAGAAACACTAATTATACCAAGGGTTTCACTATCTCACCTGGACAGACACCTATTTGTTGTGTTTAGTGGTCTTGGAGAATTAACTCACAATGAACTATTCCAAGACCCTAAAACCTAATCTTGTTGGTGCACCCTATAAAAGAAAAGAGTGTAATTCATGTTATTAAGCATTGATTTTAATTGGCTGTGATTACTCAAAGGGAAATGGTCATGCAACTAATGAATTTATGACTCAGTAATGAAATAATTATGCACACCTAACAAGCGATTCCAAGTGCAATATTGTAGAATGAAAAACAAGGTATGCCACTACATGAGATGCATGTAAAATTATTCCTTTCTGAATGCCAATGCAATCCTTCCTATATGAAATCCTAAATGCAACTCTCATCCAAGCAATCCAATGCAAGTACCTCCTTAAATCCATATGCAAAAAATGCAACTACTTTGTACTTTTCAATATAAAAAAATGAAAAATGCAATAAAAGTTATTTAAAACTCTCAGTCTCTACAGCAAGTATAAAACACAAGCCCGGCAAGACACCAAGACAAAAAGCGCAATGCACGAATGGCAAAACAAAAAGATAAATGAATAAAACTAATTCAAAGAAAAATCAATGAAAAAGAAATCTCTGGTCACAAAAGAAGTAGTCAACAGACACCATAAGAACCCAGGAATACCCAGCCACACTCACAACCCACCCAGCAACTTCCCACAACATCAAACTCAACCAAAAGGGAGGATGTATGCGACTGTTTAAAGAAAAGTTATGTATGTATGCGAATTTTGGCCAAAAAACTACATGTATACGCGACTTTTGGCCAAAAATCCGCGTATGTATGCAAGTTTTGGCCAAAAACCTGCGTATACATAGAAGACAGCAATAAAAAGCAGGCCAAGGGTCAAACCAATAAAGGAGAGTGTCAATGGATGAACATACTATAAAATGCAACATAGAAACAAGGAGAAACAAAGAGCAAGTCAAGAATATCAAGCACATTGTGCCCCCAACCCCAAATAAAAACAAGGAACCTCCCCAGTATGGTCACCAATTCTGTTATGGAGAGAAACTTCCTATGGCTTGGGGTGTACCACAACATACATATAAACCGCAGAAATCAATCCCTTCCCAATATGCAAGAGAAACCAAACATCTAACACTAAAGGATCTCGAATCATACCTTATTTTGGACGGTTGAAGTAGATCCCCGTTGAGCTTTTTCCAATCCCTCTTGTGTTATCAATTTGCTCTCGACAACAGCAAACAAGACAAGCATGCTATACAATATGGTGTTAAATTTACTCTATCATATATAATCAATAATGTATAAGCAATTAAACACATCCATGGATTCAATATTCATTTAAATGCACATCATTGGACAGGAAAAGATATTTCTATTAATCAAATCAGAGATTACACAAGTGACAACCTCTATCGGCATGTCTGCGAACCGAAGAAACCGAGTCCTCCACCACCTCAATCCTCCATCTCTCGAGATAAATCTCACAAGCAAAGGCAAGCTTGGGAAGAACACAAATTGCTCCAAAGGGACAAAGGGCTGCAGACTCAAGTATATGCAAGCAATGGAAACAATGGACTATAGTTTCGTTGCTCTACAATTCCTCCTCTTTCAATGTATCCAAGGGGATCCTTATATAGTACTCCAAAGGGGTAATGGAGAGTCAAATCCGAGTGATCTCAAGGCATATGGAAGGCCAAGAGTCAAGTGGTTCAGACACACATGAAGGAAAACTCCAGAAATATTTGGATTTATGTACACATCTCGATGTATGTGGGTTTAAGGTCAAAATCCACATATACACGCGAGTATGGGTTTAAAAGTCGCATACAGCAATAAATAGGTGTTTCTAAGGATGAACTTGGAAACATCAAAGGTACAATATCAGTCCATGGGGTCTAAAGAGTCTGCAGAGGGACAGGGAAGGCCATAAACATGTGATCAACCATGTGTGGTAAAATCAGTTGTAACAACTATCATAAGAAAGGGACCACCTTGGCACACCCAGGCTAGGAACATTTCCCTTTGCATCCTTTTATGCTTTCTCGAGCATCGGGACTGTACTTTATGAAAAAGCTCATCATAGGTTGTCTTTAAGATATTTTCCAGCCTTCTCATCAAGAAAAAATTGCCGAGCAAACTTGGTTTCGTTCATGCTCTTAAAAGTATTTGAATGACCGTCTAGTCAGTATAGGTTTAACCTTCTCCGGCCTAGTTGGACTATCAACGGTAAAGAAGTATTCCTTCCCCAAAGTCTGGGAGAGCTCTCCTGCACAAACTTTTATCCTTTTTTGGACTCAAGAGAATACATATGAAAAAGAGACCACACTAGAGTCTTCTTCCTATTTTCAGACTCTCTAAAAATGAAAACACCGTCGAGCATTTACTTTCTCGGGATCGCTAAAAATCCACGATATCGTGTCATAACAGTGTCTTTAGGCACCACCCCATATATTAAAGTTTTCCATCTTCCCCCAATTGGGTCGCCTTTGTTCAGAGTATTCAGCGATGAGTCTTCCTTGGATCCCCTAAGTAATCATATTCCAATTACCTCCCTCAGTATTTCCCATTTGTAGTTGCATTTTCGGTATTACAGCCATGATCCCTCTCCCATGATTCAATTTCATTTGCTGCAAGGTCATCCCTGCCATCATACTCTGAACAAAGGAAGTTTGAGTCCCCCGTACTCTCATGCCCATGTATCCCCATTCAGTATGCCAGTCCCCAGATTATCCCACATATTTGTTTATCCCCTTCGTGCTTCTAGTCAAGGAAACATTATTTCCTTGATTAGTTGCAGGTATCCCTCTGTCGACATCAACACATATATTCCAAAGGATAGACCTAGAGGTTCCTGCACCCTAGTTTCATTCACCTTATTGATGAGTTCCTTGGACCACTTGAGAGGAGTCATTAGTGCCTCTCAAGGTGGTTGTCTCTCACATGCTCAACTTCAACTACATCATTGCACCATTGAGATTCGTACAGGTTATTGGTCCATGCATTATTTGGTAGAAAACCTCGGTTGTCACTTGACTCTAAGGAATTGGTGAGTCTACTATGGGACCCAGATAGTTTCATGTCCCTTGTGATTTCTGGGTTGTGTTGGAAACAGTATTCTGAAGCCCCTAGTATAGTGCTTCCATGTATCTCCAGCAATTGATGCAACATATTGTACCACATAGATTTTGACTCTCCGTCATTGAATCCCTCTAGTTAGGTACACTTCCAAATTCAGCAGAGAATCAGATATTGCATTCCATAAGAATGTCAGTGTTCCTATGTATCAGTTCTTCAGATCAGCATTGCATTTAGTCTCTCATTCAGGACACCATTATGTAACATCAGTTGTATATGTATTGATCGGCTCCCATATTTTTTAGCCTCGATACCATTATTTATTCTTTTGACATGATTTCAAGCATGGGTATTCTCGCGTCGTCCATATACATGTAACATTTTATATGTATCTTACCTATTGTTTGGAACCAATATTAATACAAAAACAAAAATCCACCATGGTTTGTACGAGGAATCGTCACCTCTCCATGGGTCTCTCCATCCTCTCCACTATTCCCATGATCCTATGATGTCCATCAGCCATACGATGTTCTCCTACCCTCACACATCAGGGGGAAATCTGTTAATGCAAAAAATTGCTCACCAATCTCTGCATGGTCTAAACCACATACATACATCATATTCCTATCATATTTCCCTTTTTTTGACCTTCACAACTATGGTTTACCCTCATTCTCTCCCAAAAAAGCCCAAAACACCCAAAAAAGGGCCTAAAAACCCAAAGAAGGACTAAAACCCCAAAAAAAGGCTTAAAACCCTAAATAGGGTTCCAAAGCCCTAAAATAGAGAATAGGTCAAAAAACCTGAAAAGATATTATAAAAACATTGTGAAGGTCTCTTTCAAAAGATTCTTACACCTTTTTTCCATTATTCTATCTTGTGAGTACGGTGAGAAACCATTATTCTCCAGTATTCACACCCCACTTTTGCCATCATATCGTTACCCTACCATTACCACTTAGTACGTTGAGACATCCTCTGTATATTCCTTGAGACCCATCCTGTAGAGAGGCAGGCCAATTCCGAGACGGCCACGGTAGCCCATTTTTCAGAAAAAATAAGGTATAAATTTCATGTTTTTTGCTTTTATTAGTTTAGCCATAGATGGTTAGTTGATTTATTGTTACTAATATTGTTTGTTGTTTTAGTTTTTTTCCATGAACTCTGCCTTACTGTCCCATTGACGTAAGGTTGGTGCTTATGCACGTAATAAGGGTGAAAATCATGTTACACAGAGATAGTAACCAAATGTTTGGAAGGGTATCTTCAATGTTTTGTAACTGATAAACAAACAGAATGGGTCAAGTGGTTACCCTTGGTAGAATGGTGGTATAATACTTCCTTCAATATTCAACAGAGCATCAGATATTGCATTCCATAAGAATGCCATTGTTCTTATGTATCAGTTCTTCAGATCAGCATTGTATTCAGTATCTCATTGAGACCACCATTATGTAACATCAGTTGTATATGTATTGATCGGATCCCATATTTTTGAGCCTCGATACCATTATTTATTCTTTTGACATGATTTCAAGCATGGGTATGCCCGCGTCGTTCATATACATGTAACATTTTATATGTATCTCACCTATTGTTGGGAATCAATATTAATACAAAAACCAAAATCCACCATGGCCTCGTATGAGGAAGCATCGCTTTCCACGGGTCTCTCCAACCTCTCCACTATTCCCATGATCCTATGATGTCCATCAGCCATGCGATGAGCTCCTGCCCTCACACATCAGGGGGCAATCTGTTAACGCAAAAAATTGCTCACCAATCTCCGCATGGTATAAACCACATACATACATCATATTCCTGTCATATTTCCCTTTTTTGACCTTCGCAACTATGGTTTGCCCTCATTCTCTCCCAAAAAATCCCAAAACACCCAAAAAGGGGCCTAAAAACCCAAAAAAGGGCCTAAAACCCCAAAAAAGGGCTAAAACCCCGAAAAAGGGCTTTAAACCCTAAATAGGGCTTAAAACCCTAAATAGGGTTCCAAAACCCTAAAAGAGAGAATAGGTCAAAAAACCTAAAAAGATATTATAAAAACATTGTGAAGGTCTCTTTCAAAAGATTCTTACACCTTTTTTCCATTATTCTATCTTGTGAGTATGGTGAGAAACCATTATTCTCCAGTATTCACACCCCACTTTTGCCATCATATCGTTACCCTACCATTCCCACTTAGTATGTTGAGACATCCTATGTATCTTCCTAGAGACCCATCCTGTAGAGAGGCGGACCAATTTCAAGATGGCCACGGTGGCCCATTTTTCAGAAAAATAAATAAATTTTTTATAAAAAAAAAAAAGTATAAATTTCATGTTTTTTACTTTTATTAGTTTAGCCGTAGATGCTTAGTTGATTTATTGTTAATGTTATTGTTTGTTGTTTTAGTTGTTTTCCATGAACTCTACCTTACTGTTCCATTGACGTAAGGTTGGTGCTTCTGCACGTAACAAGGGTGAAAACCATGTTACACATAGAAAGTAAACAAATGTTTGGAAGGGTATCTTCGATGTTTTGCAACTGATAAACAAACAGAATGGGTCAAGTGGTTACCCTTGGCAGAATGGTGGTATAATACTTCCTTCCATACATCATCAAAAATGACCCCATTTATGGCATTGTATAGCTACCATCCATCACATATTCACTAAGAGACTCTAAGGTTCAAGCAGTGGAAGACCACATGGAGCATCAACAACAAGTTCTTCAACTCTTAAAGGACAACCTCAATCTAGCACAAAATCGAATGAAACAACAAGAAGATCAACACCGTAGTGAACGGAGCTTTAATGTTGGGGATTGGGTGTTTTTAAGACTACAACCATACAAATAGATGTCCCTGAAGAACACCAAGACGGATAATAAATTATTACCTAAATACTACGGTCCCTACAAGGTGTTACAAAATATTGGTAGTATTGCCTACAAACTGGAACTACCTGCCTCTTCATGAGTCCATCCAGTTTTCCATGTTTCCTGTTTAAAGAAGGTTATAGGTGACAAGCTACCAGTTCGAATGATGTTACCAAAACTTGATGAGGAAGGAATATTCATCTTGGATCCTGAAGAAATTACCGAAATACGAACTAGACAACTTCGAAATCGATCAATTTCAGATTATCTCATTAAATGGAAGAACTTACCCATAGAAGATTCAACATGGGAATATTAGTCCTTTATACATCAACATCCATAACTACTTCAGCGTTGAGGAAAACACTTTTTAAAGGGGAGGGCACATTAAGCCCTTAATGATGACACATTACACCATATAGTGTGGCACATTACCCCCTATATTGTAGTGCATTACATATTATCTATGTAGGCTTGGGTCTATTAGTGGGTTTTTTAGTTGTTATTGTACACTTTTATCTCCTATATATATAGGAAGGAGATCTTCTCATTTTGGAATCATATCATTTTATCTTGTCTTTTACATTGTGTAAGGAGGTTCCTCCCTCGAAGAGGATTGATATTTATCTCTGTTATTCATCTTTTAGGCATGGATTACTCTCTTATTGTCTATTTCTGCTCTTTTTATGCTATATCTAGGATTTGGTTGCCTAACAGATAGTCTCATAAAGAATCTTCGCAAGAAAAACCTCCAAGGTTGGAAGACCCAAGGCCTTAAAACTTTCAACTACAAAATGTTGAGTGATTGTGGTAAATGCCTTGGAAAAATCCACAAAGCAAAAATATAATTTACACTTGTTTTCTTTGCCTCCTCAATGATGGATGTCAAATTGAAGATATGATCATTGGTACGATGGTTTCTCCTAAACTTTTTTTTCCTTTGGTCCTTAACCACTTTGTATCAACCCACCTCGATTTGTGGATATCTAAGGCTATGGAAAATCTCTATCCAAGGGATGGCCAGCCATGATGATAATGATGATGTGGATACTGTTCACTAATACCAAACTTAAATATGATAATAATGATGATGATGATGGGGTTGTTTTCTACACCAAACATTGTTTTATGGTATTGGAGCATATTTTTCATCTAGACCTAAGTCATGCATGCATGTAGCCATGCAACATTGTTGACCTCTCTAGTACCTAGATCTTGTTGTTGAGTTCCTAGTGCCTCAATCCTTGACATTTTTTACCTCTTTACCCACTATTGCGCCATCATCCATTACTTTAGGACCTTATGTGCCCTATTCCATAATTTTATCCATCCACCATTAGTTACATTCAGTTAACTGGGCTACAATCAGTTAATTGAGCCACCATTCCTAGATTTCGTCACTATGGACTAATACTGAGCTTTGATAACCAATTTTAGTCAAATAAACATCATAAATTCACCCCTATATCATTGGATATCATCAATTAACACCTTCATGCACCATCCAGGTCCAGTTACACCCAATTAACCGAATACATTCAAGAGTTAGGACTAGTTCTCAAGTCTAGTGATGGTTTCTATGCTAATTTAATCCTTCCCAATGAGAGGATTCCAAATGCCTCATTAGGATAATGAATTTATCCTTTGGAGAATCAAGATGTATTTATATTGTACACTTATTAGTGATTTAATGGACAATATGGATTTTATTCCATTGAGATTCTTTTTGCATGTATTCTACTTAATATTGCTTCATTATTTTGCTACAAATATTTTTTGTTTATCTCAGTAGGATTACATTGTGCTTAGATCATTATCTGTATAGTTTCTTGTTGCCATCAAGGATATAGAAATATCACATGGTATCAGATCATACGGAGCTCGGTAAGTTCAATTAATCCTCAATATATATTTTCATAGTGTTTATTTTACAAATACAACCACTTCAAAATGGATTTGAAATCAATTCCTCCTCTATAACCATTTAATTATGTTGAGTGGAAATTGAACATGGTTGCATATATCAAGATCCATAATCTCTTTGATTTGTCTATTGGAGTTGTGGCAATGCCAGAATCCGATGAAGAGAAAAATGATTGGCTAAGTGACTGTGATAGTGCATATGGAAAAATATGAGTGGCAATGTCTCCTAAGATGAGGTATCTCATTGATTATGTCGAGTTTCCATTTGAGCTATGGAGAAATATAGATATATATTTTGGTTTGAAAAACAAGTAGATGACACCTGGAGAAAATCCAACACCTCCTCAAGTGTTCTTCCTTCAAATTTCATGTCCTCAACACTCTCTGATGAAGTTGTTCAAGTTGAAGAAGTGGCAGAATCTTCAACTCATTCATTCGAATTGGTGAAAGTATCCTTGCAGTGACTCCTTCTCCTGTTTCTATAGAATTTTATGAGAAATATGATGTCTCATATTCCAATATAGTTTCTCCATCAAAATACATTCAAACCACCATTGTTGAAGAAGAACTCTCTTTCCAACCAATCTTTAGTGATTCTTCTATTCTGAATTCTGAGCAAAGTTTTCCAATGATTGCTCAAGAAGCTGAAGAGGAATTTGATTTCTCTCTCTCCAATGTTGTTGTTGGAGTAAATAAAAGTGATATTTTGGATGTTTTGGAGGTAATATCAGATTTGGGAAGTGATCCATTCTCCCTCACTGGTACAATCCTTCCAGCAAATTCCTACTTGTTACTTGCAACAATTCTCCAAATTTTATTGAAGATAGAGAAAACTGTGAATTTTCCCTCTCGGTGGCATAGGTGGGACACATGTCTCACCTTCTTGGAGATAATTTTAACTCTCATGATTCTAAATTGATTATCTAAGACCTTTCAATTATGCTTGGGACTGATCTCATCACTATCGGTGTGAAAAATCAAGCACCTCAAGTCTCCTTCAAAAATTATGTTCTTGATGATTCTATATCAATTTCTTCTCATGAGTTTGCTAATATGAAATGTTATGATTTTTTGCATATTTTGGATTCTATATCAGATTATGGAGCTCATACATTTTCTTTTCATGGTCCAATGCCTCCTTTTATTTCCTATATGGTCAAATGCTCATATATAACCACCTTTGGTTCAAGTTATCAAACACCTAAATACTCATTTGGACTTGATCTCACCTTCCTTGGTTCGAATTCAAGTCTGAAGAGAACCTACATTATCTCTTTTGTTAGATTATCCCAGTTTCTCTACATGGTTCTAGTCTCCATTTTGCATATGTCTATGTTCCTGATCAAGTTAAACATATTCATCTTCTTCCAAAGAGGAAGATTCCTCTAAACATAATCATTTAGTTTGGAGAGCATTTTTTAGTTTACATTTCATGTCCATTTTTTAGGAAGTATTTTTCCCATGTGGTTTCTCCCTTGTCCTCAGTCTACATGGATGAATAATGTAAAGGGTAGCCATAGGCCTAGTCGCATGGGCCCTATATATTTTTTTATTTTACTTCTCATAATTAGGCTTAAGGGGGGGTGTTAGAGCATATTTTTCATCTAGACCTGAGTCATGCATGCAAACAACATTATTGACCTCACTAGTACCTAGATCTTGTCGTTGACTTCCTATTGCCTCAATACCTAACATTTTTTACCTCATTACCCACTATTGTGCCCTCATCCATGATTTTAGGACCTTGTGCACTCTATTCCATTATTTTATCCATCAACCATCGGTTACATTCAGTTAACTAAGCTAAAATAAGTTAATTGGGCCACCGTTCCTGGATTTCATCACTCTGGGATGATAGTGAGCTCCGATAACCATTGTTAGTCAACTAAACCTCCTAAATTCGCGCCTATAGCATTATATATCATCAATTAACTCCCTCATGTTCCATGCATGTCTAGTTACCTTTAGTTACACTTGGTTAATTGAGCACATTCAGGAATTAGGACTAGTTCTCAAGTCTAGTGATGGTTTCTATGCTAATTTAAGTCTTCCCAATGAGAGGACTCCAAATGCCTTCTTAGGATAACAAATTTCTCCTTTGGACATGTATTTATATTGTATACATATCAATGGCTTAATGGAGAATATGGATTTTATTCAATTGAGTTTCTTTTCACATGTATTCTACTTAATATTTCTTTACTAGTTTTGTTACAAGTCTTTGTTGTTCATCTCGGTAGGATTACATTCTGCTTAGATCCTTAGATGTAGAATTTCTTGTTGCCATCATGGCTACAAATATCTCACATATGGAACCTTGTAAATAAAAATGTTGTGATTTATTATGTTGTCTTTATGATCAAATAACTAGAAATAATATACATAATCCACTTTGTTTTTCATGATTTAAGTTTGTATGTTTCTCCTCGTAAAATTCATTTCTATCTATTAGCTAAGTTTGTCCTGACCTTTCTATTGGTTAGGGTTTTCCTTACTTTCCTAGGGATTGGAACTTTACCTACATTGCATACTTGTGATGTTTACTTGCTTGGAATAGGAAGGGAATAGGTAAAGTTCCAATCCCTAGTTCCTAACTGGTTAGGGTTTTCCTTACTTTCCTAGGGATTGGAACTTTACCTACATTGCATACTTGATAGTTAGGATACACACAAACATTCCTATTCCCTTGTAGTAAGGAAGGGAATAGGAATGTTTGTGTGTATCCTAACTAGTTAAGGTAAGACATGCATTACTAATCAACCCTTCCCTTCCTTCAAAGGAAAAACTCAAGTAAATTCAATGTGATAAGAGGATTAAAGTTGGTCCTACTTGAGATCAACATATTTAGTATCAATCTTACTTTACCTTAGATAAGTAAGGCCACATACTAAAAATATTACTATTATGTAACAAATGTTTTAAAAATAAAAAATAGTCTAGATTTGTGCCTTCCAAGAAAAAAATATTTCCATCTTCCACTTTGTTAAAAATAATTATGCTTTCCAAATCCACAATATGAAATGTTGTGATTTATTTTATAAATCTATGTTAAAACTTTGTTCCATAGCTTTGCCTTTAATATAAAAAATGATACACATTTACATTAAAAAAAAATAATAATATTTATTTAAAAAGAATAACTTCAAACTTTCTTTTATTTACCATAATTACTTTCTTTTCTTTACCATAATTTGTGGGTTATGATTTTATTAGTCAACATCATAATCTTTGAAATGTGATTTCATTATCCAACAATTTTTTTTGTCTTTTTAAAAATATTTTATAGAAAGTAATCATAAACTTGAACTCTACTTAAAATCTTCATATCTTACCATTCATTATGGGATAGGATTTTATTATCTAATATTTCTATGTACTTTTATGTTTACATATAATTATTATATTACATTTAATTTTTTAATTTTTTAATTTTTTGAAAGTAGTTAAAAATGTTAGTATTGTAAAAAATATTTTGAACTTAAGTTCTAATTTAGAATTTAGTTGTACCCAGGATATTTAACAAGAAAGGGATTTTCATATTCAACCTTTAAAATCACAAAGATGACAATTTTTTTCATTCCACAAAGTTTTAGGATTTTTTCAATGCTCTCCTATTTCATTATGGAGCTCATGAGAGTTTATTCTTATTTTAACGATGTTAATTTTATTTCTTTATGCTAGTTTAGACAATGAGATACTTTTGAGTTTCTAGATTATGGTTGATCACCTCATTATAATATCTTAATTTTCTCTTATCCACAATTATTTATCACACAACTTCTCCTTAAATTTACATGTGATAATTCTTGTAATATTTGTTAGGTTAATCTTGAATTGGTTAGAGTAATTAAGATAACCTTGATTTGGTCATTAATTGGTTTATCATAGATGGTTTATGGGCCCATGGTTTTGGGTAATCCATGGTATTTTTCCATTATTAGTATAGGATGAAGCCTATTTAAATGCTTGAGTAACTCCTTTGTAAAATGACTAATGTAAACAAGTGTTGGGTGGATTGGACATGGCTTAGTCAGATTCACTAAGCTTAGTGTAGTATATATTTTCAAGGCTTATTTTCATATTGACCATTATTTTGTGCATGCTTATTATTGTGTATTTATATTTATCCACACTTGACCCAAGGGTAATGAAGTATATATTTACAATGATTATTTTTATATTAACCATTATTGTGTGCATGCTTATTATTGTGTATTTATATCACTACACAATGCTTTGTTAATTTTTTATTTACCTAGTTATAGTAAATTTTTAATAAAGTATTATAGGCATGGTTTTGGTTAATGAAGTATATATTTTCAAGGTTAATTTTTTCATATTGACCATTATTGTGTGCATGCTTGTTATTGTGTATTTGTATCTTTCCACAATGCTTGGTTAGATGATGTAGATAATCTTAACTATGTTATAGAGTAATTAAGATAATCTTGATTTGGTCATTACCATCGTAGTTTAAAGGCTCATGGTTTTGGGTAACCTATGGTATTTTTCATGGTATTAGTAATTGACGGAGCCTATTTAAAGGCTTCTGTAACTCCATTGTAAAATGCCTACTACGACCAGTGTTGAGCGGCCATGGCTTAGTCTTATTCACCCAATGTAATGAATTATATATTTTCAAGGATTATTTTCATATTGACCATTACTTTATTGTGTATTTGTATTATCTACAATCCTTTGTTAATTTTTTATTTTTTATTTATCTAGTCATTATAAATTTTTAATAGGGTGTGAGATTTATGCTTGGGCATATAAATCTTTGGCCATGGCTTGGGGTAATGAAGCATATATTTTCAAGGCTTATTTTCATATTGACCATTATTGTGTGCATGCTTATTATTACATATTTGTATTTCTCCACAATAATTTTTTATTTATCTAGCCATGGTTAATTTCTAATATGTATCTGAGCCATGTTAAATTTTTAATATGTATCTGAGCCATGTTTGGACAAATAAATATGACAAATAAATCTCTCCCACCAAAGAAGCTCTGGATCATTGGCTTTAATGAAAGAAGTACTTGGTTAAGAAGAATTTGATTTGGCTCATTTATAGGTCCATGGTTTTTAGTAACCCACGGTATTTTTACATGGTATTAGTAAGATGTGAATCACATTTAAAGGCTTTAGTAATTCCATTGTTAAATGCCTATTGTAACCAGTGTTGTGTGGGTTGGCTATGGCTTAGTCGGAATTCATCTAGTGTAATGGAAGATTTGTTGGTAAAAGGTTTTTAGGGTAAATATTGGTGATTATTATGCACATGCTTATATTTATCTAGCCAAGGTAAAAAAACTTAAGACATATGTTGTTTTTACTAGAATATGAAGCAATCTTAAGAAATCTCTCTTCTTCCATGTTGTTCTTGTACATTATGTACATAGTCATAGCCATGCTCTCAATGGGGTAGAGACTTGCTTCTATGAGGAGGATAGGACATGGTGCATTACCTTAATTTTGAAATTATATGATTATAAAGGGAATTTGGATTTTCTCTACTCTTCTCCATGATTCTCTAGAGATTTTAAATCCCAAACTTCACATCCATATAAGATAATAGGAGTGAAGAGAGTCAAATAGAAGTTTTTTCTTATCCCAAAACTAAAGGTCTATTGATTTACAATTGGTTTCTAGTACATAATAAGCTTTCCACCCTCTATTAATCCATAAGAGTTTGGGATTTAACTCATTTTTTGTGGCTTTCTAGCCATATGATGATCTTTTCCAAAATAATTCTCTTTAACTTGCTAAAAATGGGCTAATCATAGTGATCAGATAATTAGATGGATTGTTTTTATCTCCACTTTTAAAAATAGGAACAATGAGGTAAAGAGTTTGTGGATGTCAGGGATGAGGATATGCGCACCAATGTTTAGTTTTTATTCTTGGTATCCTTCTAGCTTCTTCATAGCTTTTACATGTGATAACTAGTAGTTGAAGCATGAATATTGAGCACTTAGCACTTAACTTGTAGCCTATAGATGTTCATCAACCATAATTTAAGTAGATGTGCTAGTCCTATTATATTTATTGCCTTCCATTATGAATTTTTTAATCTTTATTATTTAAGATTGTTGAAAATATTAATTATAATGATTTTTGAGAAAAATCTTCAACTTTAACTTCCTTTTGATTACTTTAACTTCATTTTGCAAATCAAGTCTTTAAAGTTGGTTTCATATGTTAACAATAACGACAATAATTGATTGAATAAATAATGTTTTAAGAATGAAATGGTTTATTTAGTTTTCTATATTGTACTTTTTTCTTTATATCTTTAAGGTTTTTAATTATAAATTTTTTTTAATATCCATTAAATTTGAAAATCCGTTATCTTAGAAAAAATTATACTATTATGCACTATGAAGAGAGAAGATGAGTTTTTTAGTAGTGTATGTGGGAACCCAATTTTATGTGGAACTAACACCTCCACTAAATAGAGGGTGATGCCTTATCATCACACTTCATGGTAGGAGGGAAGCCTCGCATCCATAAAATGGAGGCCCTCGCATTATGCCAATTGACTTCATTGTGATAAATGTTATATTTTAAATTATTCAATTTCAACCATGTTTTTTTATCTTTCTTATGTGCTCAAAAATCCTATAGGAGAATTTGGATTTTAAATTGAATAGATCTGATGTCTATTAACTCAGAATTGATGGGTAAACAAAACAGTTATAAGCACCTAAGAAATTGGGATGAAAATTTAGTTTACCTACAACATTCTTATAATAGAGATGTCAACACTTCCATTAGTAAGTCTCACTTTGAAATTTGTTTTGAATATTCTCATCTATGACCATTGCATATTGTATATAGACCACTTGAAGCAAATACAAGAACCTGAAGTGATGCATTGAAGGTGGAAGACTTTATAGATAGGAGAAGGAAAATTCATTTGCAAGTTCAAAATTGAAAAGACTTTCCAAGTAGGAGATAGATTTTTGTTGTGGTATAGAACATAATACTTTATGTCATCCAAATCCTACCTTCCATTCAAAATCTGGTAGTATATGCAAAGAAAAATTAGCAAAGGATACAATTATGAAAAAATCAATGACCGCAAGGGATCAACAAGAACATTGGTAGTTGGGTTTCAAGGACAAATGGATTTTTCCTTATCTACAATCCAAGGCCAAATGGATTTTTCTTTATCTACAATTCAAGGCCAAATGGATTTTTTCTTGTCGTCAACTTCCTGTTCATTTTTAGGGCACTAACAAAGACATTTTGGGCTTTGTGATGGATGAGAGTTGCCATATTCTTTCCTCCTTCAAAATGGTAATTTTTGTTTTCATTGAGAATTTTCCAATGTGTTAGTATGTTTCCAACAAGGTAATCATCCAAATATCCCCATGACCAAGTTGCAATCATCTCAACTAACCATAATTTAAATATGTGGAGTTAGTAATATGCAGGAATCCACTAGAGACTTCTAAAAGTATTATAGAGGTTCCAAGACAGTTTTTAAGAACCTAAAACTAATCTTAATTTTAGCTATCAAAACTCTAGCAAAAGGGGGGGATTCACTTTTTCCACTAACCATGAATTGTTGCATAATTTGAAGAGTGTGGAGGAAATACTAACAACACAGAGAGAAGCATAGTTGCTCATGGCTTGGCATTAAGCTTGTACATCTTTCTAATTTCATTGTAATATTTTTTGTAAGTTTATATATGTTTTGACTAACCAACAATTGAAATATGCAAGACAAATCAAATAGTTGTTGTAAACGTAGGTGACTGCTTAAAAGTTAAGAGTGTAATGACTACTACCACCTCTCGATTGGACTATCACATTTGAGAGGAGTTCATCAAACTCATCTAGGTAGATCCACAAGAATCGGATCGTCGATGGAGGTATCTTAGACTGAGAGAGACTTTAAGAGACTGCATCTAATGATCTTGGTGGAAGACGACCCGAAGCATTAAACCTTTCAACTAGAAAATCTTAGGGGATTGTGTCAAATGACTCATTTGTAAAAATCCACAAAGCAACAACATCCTTTAGGCTTGTTTGTCTTCACCTCCTCAATAATGGAAATTGGGGTGAAGATATGATTATTGGAATGATGGTTTCTCTTGAATCCTACTTGTCCTATGATTCTTAACCACTTTATCTAAGCCCACCTAAATATGTGGATGTCTAAGGCTATGACAAAGATCTTAGTCATGGAATGGCCAACCATGATAATGATGGGGCTACCATCCATTAAGACCAACCTTACCTATGAATACATTTACATGCAATGATAATGATGGGGTTACTATCCACTAAGACCAACCCTTGGTTTATGAGACCTTATAAAAATAATTAATTGATGCACTTTATTATGTTGTCTTTGTGATCAAATAACAAGAAATATAATTACATAATCCACTTTGATTTTCATGAATTAAGTTGGTAGGTTTGTCCTCATATCTCTATATCTATTAGATAAAAATATATTTCTATCTATTAGCTAGGTTTCTCTTGATCTATCTATTAGGTGGGATTTTCCTTGCTTGGGATTGGCACTTACCTGCATTCCTTACTTGGTGATGCATTTATTACTTGCTTAGCTTACTTGGTGATGGGTTACTTACCTGCTTGGCCTACTTGGTGATGAGTTGTCTCACTTATCTTGGAGAATGCCCTAGTAATTGGTATGGGGTCATCATTTGCTTGCTTAGCCTAGTGATAGGTTTGTCTTCACATACCTATCTCATAGTAGGGAAGGGAATAAGAATGAAAGTAGGGAAGAGAATAAGAATGTTTGTGGGTAGCTTGACTAGTTAGGGGTAAGATTGTTTTGTAAAAGTTGACTTGAGTAAGGTAAGTCATGCTTCATTGGCCATCCCTACCCCTCTATCTAAGGAAGAGATCAAATAAGGCCACAAGATTGAGTGTGTATATAAATTGTCATATAAAAAAATAATTTGTCATTAAATTTTTTATAAATTGACTCATTATAAAAGAAAATAAAAATATTGTTTCTAAGAAAAATGGCATTTTATTCCTAACTTCAATATTTTACCATAATCCTAGTAAATAACAATAATATTTTTTAATAAAAATAAAAATTTAATTTTATATTTCTTATGTTTAGCATAATCTTTTAACTATAATTACATTATTAAGATATAATCTTCTAAATATGATTTTATTAGTAAAAAGTTCTTTACATTTTTATTGATAAATAATTATATTATTAACATTTAATTAAAAATTAATAATAATAATAAACTTTAATTTTATTTTACTTAAAATTTCTTATCCTTATTATTATTATTAAAATATTATTTTTATACTTTAAATTTACTTATAATTATTTTAATCTTAATCGAATTAAATTCTCAAGACAACAAGAATAATTCCTTTCCATAAAATGCTTGATATTTTTTTCATGAATTTAACCATTTCCATCCAAACTTTTTTTAATCTTTATTATTTTATTATTATTATGTGTAGGTTTAAAATTTGTACATAGCCACTTAACAGCAAAATAATTTTTTTTAAATTCTTACAACTTTTATCATTTTATTATTAATTGAATATTTATTGTCTCTCAAAACCCACTTCGCATTAAAATGATTCTTTTAATCCTATTATATTTATTGTCTAAAAAGACCACCGCTTGTCATTAAAACAATTTTTTAAATACTATTATATTTATTGTCTTCCACTTGGACTCTTTTAAACTCTATTATTTTATTACTAGTTAGATTCTTCAACCTATCAATTATAATGATCTTTTGGAAAAATCAACTAAGTCAACTATGCCAGCCGTCGGACCTTATTCCAGAATTGGTTCAACTTTATCTTCGTTTTGTAAATCAAGGGCTTAAAAGTTCGTTTCATATGTCAGTTACCAACAATAATCACTTGACAAATAATGCTTTTCGAATGAAATATTTTGTTTATTTTTCTAATTATGAACAATAATCAGTTGATTAAGTAATGTTTTTAAAATGAAGTGTTTTGTTTACTTTTCTAATTATGAACAATATCAATATAATGTTTTTTTCTTTATTTCCTAAAGTTTTTAATAACATTTAATATTTTTATTTATGAACAATATCAATATAGAGCACTATTTTTCTTTATTCTCTAAAGTTTTCAATAATATTTAATATTTTTATTTAAGAATGTCTTTCCAAATATGAGGTTATAGGTTCAAATCAATAGCCTTGAGTAGTCAAATACAAAATGAAAGATGATCCCTTGTCCCACAAAAAAGAATCCCCATATATCAATTTGGTGTCTGGCTTGGCCATAACCTTAAAATTTGATTATTATTATTATTATCGAAAATTTCTATTAACTTGAAAAAGAAAAAAAAAATTCTAAGCCAAGGAGAGGACATGAGCTTTTTAGTAGTGCATGTCCGAGTTCAATATCATGTAGAACTAACAGCTCCACAGAATAGAACAAGGGGACCTCTGTGATGCCTTGCCATCAGACTTTATGGGAGGAGGGAAGCCCCCAGGATCAGATCTGAACCAGAGGGATTTAGGTTTGTTTCCAGATTGACATGTTAATGTGCTAAGAGTAGTTCAAGAATTCTTTGCTTTCCAACATCTTCAAGGCCCTAATTTGTCTCTCAAAGAAAAAATAAGTGAAGCAACCAGAACTAAAAATAGCCCTATAACCTATTGGCCATTCCAGCAACAGAGACTAGCCCTATAACCTATTGGCCATTGCAGTAACAAAGACCAGCCCTATAACCTATTGGCCATTGCAGTAACAGAGACCACTAGCATTCAATTAAGAACAAGCAATCTCCCAAGGAATCCATACTTTTAAAAATCACATTTACATTGACAAATAATAGAAAAGCACTTAACGTTATTAAGAACTAATGCTAAAAAATAAAAGCAAGTAATCTAAAAGCTCATCTTGCTCTTGACAAACAGAAACAGGTATGTTTCTGTAAATGCACAACCTGGATGTATTGACTGCTATTTGTACTACCGGAAGAAGATTTGCTTTGGTTGTTAGTAGGGACTGGCCTCCTCAATACGGTGCTCCTCCCAAGATTCCTCTGAGATTGCACAGCCAGGCCACTTGGCCCGGGATAGTAGGATCCTCTCTGGACAACATTATCAGATAGTGCCCCCGCCCCTTCATGGTGATTCATCCCAAGATTCCTCTGAGATTGCACAGCCAGGCCACTTGGCCCGGGATAGTAGGATCCTCTCTGGACAACATTATCAGATAGTGCACCCGCCCCTTCATGGTGATTCATAACTCAGTTGGGAGACTTATTCTCTCCCATATTGTGCCTTGGCTTCTAGTTCCACCAGGCCTTAACAGCTGTTATACTTGTAATGGTTCTGTTTCTGCACTTATTTTGTAGTTCTTTTAACTATGTACTTGGCAATTTTATGCTTTTGACAGTATCATAAAGAACTGTTTCTGCACTCCCACTATGTATTTAAATTGGATGGTACTTTTGAGTAGCACTGACTTACTTATTGTGCCCATTAGTTGGACTTCAATAAAATTATCTCATCTGACAACATATAGATCAGACACAAATTTATTATAGGTTTGACTTTATAAAAGCTCACTCATCACAGCTCAAAGAATAAACAACAAAAACATGTGTTGTGTACCCACCTATATCTGTTGATATAATAGGTAAGCCTAGTAGATTGGCAAGTGGTATCAGTAGCAAAATAATTTCCATATAGTCAATCCAGTACAATCAGGGAAAAATATTTCCATAAATAACAGCAGCATATCATGGAAATATTTCCCAACTTCCATACAAGCAGCTATAATGCTAATTGCGAGTAACTATAAGGCATCACTTACAATGACTGACTCTGTCCTTCAAGAGTAAAATGTGGCCAGTTCCAACAGAGTTAATAGTATACAGGACTAGCAAAATATCTTAATTAGCAGTTCCAGTCACAGTGAGTATTGAGTGGTTGCTCCAGATCTTCTAAACCCAGACTGTTATGTAGATCGCATACAATTATAGCTTTCGGTCATGAGCAATTAGAGAAGTGGAACTTTAAAAAACAAAATCCTATATTCAAACACAGAATTTCTTCCTGTTCATTCAAGTTTTTAACAAAAAAAAATGACAACGTCGAGGCCTATATTGAATAGCAACTGCTTTAATCAACCAAATGTTGTCAAGCTCTGGCAATTGAAAAGAATGGATACAAAGAATAGTCTCCATCTATCTTCTTCCTACAACTGTATAACAAAGGTTTCCATCTTTGACACTACAGATTTTCAAGCAAAAAGATTAGATAGAGGCCCATTTAGGTGTAGAGCTACGTTGAAACGAAAAATGAAAGAAAACAAACTTTGTACATATATAATCAACCCCATCAAAAACCAGAACTATGAGTCCTGCTCCTAGTGAAGTTAGTCTCGTAAGTCTATTCAAAATTGCATCAAGACGACACCAAGGCACATTAGCATGTATGAAATTATGACCAATGACATAATATCAAGCAAAACACAGAGTATCAAAAATCAAAATTTTATTCAGATATTTATATTTGTTTTATTCATCGAACTGCACAAAAGAATACACAAACTTTGAAATCACCCTTCTGAAACAGAAGCAATAGCCCTTGGTGAACTCGAGGCCAATAATTCGCTTGCTGTTGCTAGTCCATGTAACATGTTAACTACTTCAACAGTATCATCCAGGTAATATTTAGCCTTACTCGGCTTCTGACCAACAGTGCATGCAAAGACCTCCCTCTTTGCAGTTTTAGGTAAGGCTGCCATTGCACTGTCAATAATCTCAAACATGTCTTCATCTGAACGATCATCTCCTATACACAAGACAAAATCTGGAGGATTTCCCTGGCTAGCCATCGATGTTAACAGATTTTCGACTATGACACCCTTGCTCACTCCCTGCATGTTTTGAATTCAAACAAATTTTATACACTGCCTCCTTGAAGATCTTCATGCAAGATGAAAATGATATAAAGCAAATTCATACCCTTGAAAAAAATAGCCCTATAATGCTTGATTAATAACATCAGTGTACAATACCTGAGGCTTGACCTCCACAATTTGCTGACCGCTCTTGACAACAACTGGCTCATTCGCAAGCACACTTTCAAGATGGTCCTGCAACTCCTTTGCTTGCCAGGAGCCAAAATCTGGATCTGCATCCTGGAAGTGCCATACAATACCACTCTCTTTGGCCTCAATAAATGAACCATCTGTGCTTTCTGTGTACAACTTCATAATGGGGCCCACAGCTGCTTTCCAACCAAAGTCCATCGTTGGCACACAAGTTTTCCATTCTTCATCCTTGTGCCACCTGCTCCAGCAATGTAATTCAAGAAGGTTAAGATGTAATTTGGGCCTATTAAATTAGATTAGCTATATGCTAGCTGCTTCCAGGCAAACAATTGAAAGATGGGAAAAAGCTTGCATTGTTTTCTAATGTAAGTATATAAATTTAGAGTTCAAATACCTGTAAAAATAACCATGCTCTGCAGCAATCCCAAGATTTTTACAGGGTGAAAACCAATCATTCAATGTCTGTTGCCCTCGTCCACTTACAATAAAGACCACATTCTTTGGATCATTGCAAAGGGTGTTTAGGACTGCCACGATTTCTCGGTCTGGTGTCCTGTTAATTGAAGTTTGAGGCATCATGGTACCATCATAATCCAAAAGAATGGCTCGTCTGTTACTCTTCTTGTAAGCCCAGACAATATGCTCAGTTGAAAGTTTACGAAAATTAGAATCAAGACGCACAACTCTGAATCCCAATCCAAATCCTAGTCTATAACATCGACTTCTTGAATGCTCTTTACAGGTTCTTTGCAAATCTCCTATGAAACTCTGGGCCCAAAAGGCTACATCATGAGTGCTGACATACCTAAAATGCTTTTCATGTCTCATTTGCTTCTCAGCATCTGCCATTGTAATGGCAGTATTCATGGCATCTGCTAAAGCTTCAATATTCCATGGATTTACACGAATAGCTCCACTTAGAGAGGGTGAGCATCCAATAAACTCGGAAACTACAAGCATGCTTTCTTTAGGGTTATCAGCTGTGATTCCAAACCTAGCATCCAGTTCTGTAATACCTTGCCTACAAACAATGTATTCATATGGGATCAAATTCATACCATCCCTAACTGCAGATACAATACAACATTCTGCAATTGTGTAATATGCAACCCTTTCATACAATGGAACATGTCTCTGCACCAATTCAACAGGCTGATATCTTTCACTTCCGAATGATTTGTTTATCCTTTCTGTGGTAGCAGATATCTCTGCCTGGACCTCCAAAACATCCTTACCTCGTCCGCGAGCAGGGTTGAGAATCTGCACCATGACCAATTTACCAACCAATTTTGGATGCTGATACAGAAGCTGTTCCACTGCCAGTAGTTTCAAGCTTATGCCCTTGAAAATGTCCATGTCATCAACCCCAAGAAGCACAATCTTGCCATCATACTTTGTCTTCAACTCACTAATCCGCCACTCAGTATCAGCAAGCCTCAAGACACCCTCAAGCTGACTCATGTGTATGCCCACAGGCATAATCTTGATCCCCACAGTGCGCCCATAATACTCCAAACCTATATACCCTCTCTTGGACTCATACTCCAATCCCAACATCCTACTGCAACAAGAAAGAAAGTGCCTGGCATAATCAAATGTGTGGAACCCAATCAGATCAGCATTGAGCAGACCCCTGAGAATATCTTCACGCACAGGAAGAGTTCGGTAAATCTCAGACGAAGGAAATGGGCTGTGAAGAAAGAAGCCTATCTTCATCTTGTTAAATCTTTTTCTCAGAAATGTCGGAAGAACCATGAGATGGTAATCATGGATCCACACAGAATCCTCGTCGGGGCTTATGACCTCCATAACCCTATCAGCAAAGATATTATTAACAGAAACATATGCCTTCCAGAGCGACTGGTCAAATCTGCCACCGTGATCAGGTGTCAAAGGAAGCATGTAATGGAACAGCGGCCATAACTGCTGCTTGCAGAAACCATGATAGTACCTTCTCTTGAGATCACTGTGACAAAAAGCAGGGACACAATTGAAGCTCCCAAGAAGAGTGGCTGCCACCACATCCTGTTCCTTGGGATCAATTTCAACACTAAGAAAACCCACATAAACAACCTCAATGCCCTCCCCCAATCCATCCTTCAACTGCAGCAATAAAGAATCCTTGTCCCACCCAAATGACCACCCAAGGTTATCAGGCTTTCTCACAGCAGTTAAGGGCAAAACATTCGCCACTATGATTATTTTCTCCCCAACTTGAGACCCTTGGGGCGAGGGCGCCATTTCCACTGCTGTTTGGGGCACATTCTGCTCATTCTTCATCCCAAATGGTAAATGATCTTCCCCCAACTCCACAGAAATCGCATTCGCCTTGGGCTGCATAGCGGATCTCAACAGTTTCCCACCTATTCACCTGCTTATTCCATCATCTTTAATCCTCAATAGCTATCTAAAAACCAAACTATATCTATATATTTGTCCAATAAGTCCAGAAAGATATGCTTACCTCACTGTATTGCTGGTATTCTCTGGTCTTGCTCTTGCCTTCAAGAAACCATGCATGCACCCAACAGATTTGATAGCTTGCCGCTCCTGCTGGACAATAGAATAGATTAGTAAACAAGAATTTCATTGGGCAATGTCTGCCATGCCTATTATGAATGTTCTGGTCTCCTCATCCTCATCCTTTCCACTCTGCCTTCAAATTTCAATTCAATAGGGATAACAATATAATATTTCTACTCACCCACCCGATTAGCATAAAATGCAAAGTTGTAGGCGCGTGTAGCACCAATGTGTATCCATCGTCAACGTTTCTTGATTTATTTCTTGGGACGTATATTCATTAGTTATGTTCCTCTTTGCTTCTAAAGATTTAGATAGATATTTCTATATTGTTTGTATATATTATATAGACATATTATCGTTTTTAAGCATTATCCATTTTGTGTGTTCAAGGCGACCCACACCTACAACCACAGACATGACGTTAACATCTCTTGGAAAGTCGCCAAAGAAGTAAAGTCTTGCTATCTATAGTTACATGGACATCTCATTTTTCCTAACCAATTCAAAAGGTGAAAATGAGAGTGGTATTAGAATTTGTGGGGCATTAGAACTTGTTCTTCCCACTTGAAAGGATTTGATAAAGACGAAGTCATGTGTCACGTTTCAACATTGTTCGTAGTGCCAACCACAAAAATTGTGTACCAACATTTTTATATGTATTTATATCACTAAGCAATTTCCTTGTACCATCTTGAATAACAAGGTCAAAGATTATGAATGGCATGTTGCAAATTTCATTCTCATCCCAATCACAAAAATTGTGTATCAACATTTTACTTTTATTATTTATATTAATAAGCAATTTCTTTGTAATATCTTGAACAAAAAGGTCAAAGTTTATTAATGGTATGTTGCAAGTTTCATTCTCATTCAATATCTTATTATAGAATAGGATAATTAAGATTATAACAATTATTATTAGAATCTTATGATTAAGATATATTTATCTATTTAATTGAACTCAATTATAATTGAAATTAATAAACAATTTTATTTTTATTTTTTAAAATTTTATTTTAATAAATAATTCATACATATATATCTTAGATTCTACACTACAATTCCTTTAAATGGTGAATAGTTCAATAAATAATTCATACATATCCTAGATTCCACATTACAATTCCATTTACAATTGTGAATAACTAGTTGATTCCATTTATTTTGATATTCATCCTCATCACAACTCTATTTCCAACAATCATTCATTAATTTAATTATTAATTTTAAATTTATATAAAGAAAAGTATAGAATATGCTTACCTTAGTACAATGAAGAGGTTATGCGTCTCCTTTATGACTTCTCAATCTCCAATGAATCGTCACTATGTAGATCTCCTACGTATGATATGAAAATTGTGTGTGTTGAATGGTGACTCTGAGAGCTTTTTATAGGCACAAGAGTGGTCAAGAGAAAGATCTAGATCCAATGTGAATGTTTTTCATCTCCTTGATTGCTTAGTGGAAAAATTAGGTTTTTGAAAGCTAGATCCATAACTAATTTTATACCATGTCAAGGTATGTGTCCACTTTTGGCCTCTACCTCATTAGGGAAGCAGGAAATAACAAATATCATCTCAAAAATCAAGTTTTGGGACCATGTCACACCTTTTGAGGGAATAGTTGTGACTTAGGTCGCTCTTTTCGAGAGAAAAGAAATGACCCCTTTTAAATGGTTAGTTGCATAGTTTGACTTTTCATTTTTAAGGTGTCTATCCCTTCCTCAAGTCATATGAATGAAATAAGATGGGAAAATGGTATTTATGGTGTTAATTGATGACACAATAATCATTTCAAATTCAACTACTATTTGGATTCTAGTACTCATTTAAAATTCAACCACTACTCTTAAAATTTTATGTGGTTATATATATATATATATATATATATATAAGTGGTAGTATTTATGAGTATGTTTGAATAAATTTTTAAGATATTGAATATGTTTTGTTTTGAATTATAAATTATTATTTATAAAATTTGTGATATTAAAAGAAAATATTTTTAAAAATTTCTATTTCAATAATTAATGTATATTTTATAAAATTAAAGAATTATCAAAAGTTTAGTTATGTCTTACCTCTAAATACCTTTTTATGTAGGCATTGTTCATGAGTATTGTTAAACCATATTTTGGTTTTATTTAAGTATTAATTGTCTCTATTATTGAATGATGTTATGATTATTGAAAATAATTATTTTTATAATAATGATGGTTATTATTAATTTAGTTAATAACAACTTTGTTTTATTACACTTTAGAAATGAGAACTTATTTGGATTTCTATATATTTTTATTTGTATTGGATAAACCTTAAGAGAAACATTCTTATATTACTATATTTGCCTTGAGTTGAGATATTAAGAAGGTAAGTATTAATAAAACTATCTGAAATCTGGATTTAATGTATGTGTATGCAAAATATTTTAAAAGAAAGTGATTTTCATCTGCAACCCTATTAGTGTCATAAAGATGAAAAAAAAATTCACCCACTATGTTTATTTCAAATTTAATTTCTATCATTTAAATTTTATGTTATTATTTTACAAAAAGTATTATTTATTTGACTGTTATTTTTTTTACAAAAGGCATAGGGAAAGAAACTCGACAATTGGTTCCCTAGCGAAAATGGGCATTTTGTTTGAAGAAAACATACGAAGAATCTTATTGTAACAAAACTTCATAAGTAACGTCATAACAACACTTCAATTATATATATATATAAAGGATAGGTGAATTGATTAATGATGTTCTAACTCTGACGATATCAGAGATACGTAATATGGCTAACATGTATACTCCTCACTACTAAAAATATGAAGTTAGAGCTCCTTTTGACTCTAGAGTATATGTAACCCCAATGTGGGGACATGGTTTACTTAGCATGTCGGCTAACTTGTCTCCTTATTACTTTTACAAGTTATTGTTGGGAGGTATCTCTACTACGATTGCAACTTTGTTACTAACTCTATGCTAAGGTATCTAATCTAGATCCTTCTCTCACTCCTCTTGGATACCTTTATTATTTACTTAATCTCGGAGCATCACTATTGTCGCAGGGTTGAATAATCAAAAGCTCAAGATTTCCTATGAACTAAACTCTTTTTGAAACCCATTACTTGGCGAAACATATTTATAGTACCACCTTAATATAAACTACTATCTCGGATTCCATGACAAAGTTTGTGTTTTAAGATAA